>JANKOE010000006.1:16630344-16641441 GCA_026284465.1 Erythroxylum citrifolium
TGCACCCTAAAGGACTTAAAGAAGTCAATGTAGAGCAGGACTAAATCTACCTATCTAGAAGTTAAAGAACTCAGCCTTGTGCCCATTTGTGTAAAGGGCTGCCCTACTAAAGTAGGATAATCCTTATAAAGAAAGATTGCATGCTCGTTTTCTTCATTGCTATTTAGTTAAATATCTCATCCACTTTAGGGCTACAGATTTTACTGTAAATAAGGAGGGACCATAATAGTGGAATTACAAACAGCCAAGTTTCTGGAATACTATGTTCATGATGATGGTGGGTCTTTTGACCTTTCAGATGATAGCAGGGCGGATACTACAGTTATCCCGTACCCGCTACCCATACAGCTAGATCCGGTGGATCTAGATTTTTGTACCGTACCTATACAGGAACAGGAACTCATACTTATACACAGAGGGATTCCTGGGGGTACAAGATCTAATAAGGTTAGGTAAATCCACTGGAGTGAGACAACCTGCTATCCCATCTGACAACATAGTTTTTCAGGTGTATTGGACTATGTTATTAGACATATTACAGATCCAATTATTTTTACAGAAGTTGTTTCTCCCAATGCGGATGTGTGGTGGGATGCGATGAATGATCAGATGCAAGCCATGAAACATAGTAAGGTCTGGGAGCTAGTTGATTTGCATCAAGAACTGCAAGCTCGTCAAATGTAAATAAAGTTTAAGACCTAAAGGATTTCATGATAAAGGTCAATGGTTTATGGGCTCGCTCAATTGTCTAAGGGTTCACTCAGGGAAAAAGGTTAACTTTGTGTTATCTTTTCTCTCGTATCCTCGTAGGATACATTTTGAGTGATAAAAGCAATTATAGCTTATAATGATACAAATTTACATAAGAAAGCTACCAAAACTAACTTCTTGAGTAAAAACCTTTATGAAGTGGTCTATACGGTACAATCTGTAGGGTCCTAGGATCCAGACAGTACTGACATGGTTTGTGAGTTATGCAGATCAATATATGATTTACAATAAACCTCCTGAAAGTGATACCTTACAATTTATGAGGTTATGGTCTCTTCCAGCTTCTTGGGAAATAAAGTCAAAAGATGCCTGTACTATGAAGTTGAGGGGAGCAAAGTTATCTTCCTATTACTGCATGAGGATGGTAAATTGCTCACTTTAAGTCACTTGATCATGTTGTATGAGGATAAGCAACTTTTGGTCAAAAACCTTGACATAAAGACCTTAGTATAACATCTTTTGTCCTAAGTATTCGGATTTACTAGGACATATCTCAACACTCATCAGATCTCACAAAGAATGCATACATTGAGTATGTGTTACAAAGGTTTAATACGGTTGACAGTAAACCTGTCGTAACACCTGTCTCTCACAGTGAGGGATAATCTTTAGTACAGTACCCAAAAAATAAAGTGAAGAGAGAGATTATGAGGAATGTTCCGTATTCTAGTATGGCGGATAGCCTGATGTATGCTAGGCTATGTATAGGTCATCGCATTTACTATTTGACTGTTTGGTCAATATCTGGTTAATCCAGTTATAGACTTTTGGAATGCAGTTTAGCGAGTATTGAGATACTTGAAGGAATCAAGGATTATATGTTGACATATAGTAAAGTCAACAGACTAAACCTCATAGGGAATTCAGATTTAATGTTAGTTATGTGTTCGGATGATCGAAAGTTCACTTAAGGTTACAGTTCAAGTTTGCAGATGGTACATAGTTGTAAAAGTGTGTCAAAGAGACACGGGTAACTTCCTCGACTAGGCATGCAGAGTGCATGCTAAGGGGCAGCTTCGCGGATGGTTTAACTCAGAAATTTGATTTCTGGGTTATCTGTGGTCCATTTAGTGGCTAGACCCATTTGGTTTTACTGTGGTATCCTTCTTACAGTGTTGTTTAATGACAACGAAGAATATCATAGGGTCATAGCAGTTAAAGATCAATTATTTGGTCATTAAAATGTTGACACGGAAAAGTGACATTAAGGTTTAGAGCATTTAAGAACTGAGGAACTGTGATTCGATCCTTTAACTAAAGGACTTCACCCACTTGTTTTTGTAACACAAGTATACAGTATGGGTGTTTGGATGTCGTTAGACACTGCTAGTTAGGGGATCGTTATGTTTGCTCCATGTACATTTGTACATTTTGAAGTATTATGATAGTCTGATGGTTCATTAATAAATGATCATCATTTATCCTCAGTATTAATTGTCACATACATTATCATAGTACGTATGAAAGTCTTAAGATTTGTGTCAATCTTAAGCACTTGAAGGTCATTGGGCATATATACAGATTGGCCTTGTGCCTATGTCATTTAGACGCATACAGTTTAACATAGATATCTATAAAGTTTGACATGACATAAGGGGATATAAGTTTTTAATCTCATAAAGGTTCTCTAATGCAGTTTAGCATTTAGTTGGAGAACATAAAGGTTTTCTCTAATGCTGTTTAGCATTTGGTGAGAGAAAACAAGATTTCTCTAATGCAATTTAGTATAAAGTTGGAGAAATCGAGACCTACAAACGAAGATAATATAATTTAGATCATAAAGGTATCATCGTAATTTGCCACACTCCATTTTCCCATTCATGTTAGTGAGGTATTAGGTATTCGTGATTGTATTGGATCTGTGTCACACAGGACACATGCATCTGATGCTTTTCGGTACCGAAAGCCTTACGGGACAGAATGATGGACTTTAGTTATTTTTGGATCAAATGTTTCGTTTTTAAAATTTAGTCGACTAATACAGTAGCGTGACTTAATTGAGTTTTAAAATTGTTTTTAAACTAGAGTATACTACAATTAATGCTTATCCAAAGGGGAGATTGTAAGACATTTTGGTCCTTAGGGACAATTTTGTCCATGTCGCATTAAGTTGGACTAACATTAATTGCAATTTTGGTTTTTAAATAAATAATCGGTTAAATTGTGTCATTTGATCCAGATAAAGATAATAAAGTGGCCCAATAAATGATCTAGATTAATGGGTCGAAGTCCGGGTAGAAAATGGGTCCCGATTAGTGTGAACCAGGTCCATATCGGCCTTGTGATGGAAAAACCCGATATGGAAGCTATATAAAGGTTAAGGTCTCCTGCAGTTACTAAAGAAAGAATTCAATCACGAGCATAAGGATTCCTGGCCCGTTAAGGAAGCTCGTGATTTGAGGAAACTGTAGAAAGGCCTAACCTGTGAGTCGGTGATCACTTTCTACTAAAGGTCCTGGGAGATTTAGAGATGTTTGGAGCTCGGAATCGGCATCGGAACCTGAGATGGAACCGAAATCCAAGTATTCCGCATTACCTTCATTTTAATCCTTTCATGTAGATCCGGGATACGTAATAAGGCTCACACTACGTATAACACTCAAGTCCAAAAATTCAAATTTGAACCCAACTTGGGCCCAACATACTATAAAACAAAAATGAAACCATTTATCTTGAGAAGAAAAACGTCATTTTATACTAAATTGATTCATTTTACAAGTCATTTTAGTCTAGGTTAATATTTTCATCTGCGCTCATTTGTCATCCTTCCTTAGTTGTCCTATGCCCTACCTTCCTCTCTCTCTCTCTCTCTCTCTCTCTCTCTCTCTCTCTCTTTCTCTTTGAGACCAGACTTCACTTCACTACTACCACCCTTTCATCATACCGCCTCTTCACAATCCTTCTAGCCTCCTATGTAAGTTACCGTGAGTTTTGAGAACTTACACAACTATACATATGCCTGTGTATATGATCATGTAAGTATGATTAAGTGACGTACACGATCACGTATATGTTCACTAGACATAAAAGAGATTCTTAGTTCAATTGTATGCTTACAGAAGACCAATAGGAGTTGGCTAGGGAACTTTGTGTGATGTTGAAATTAATTTATCTACGGTTGAATTATTCTCAGGAACAAAATTTATATGTAAAGTTGTTTTAGCAATATGTGTAAAATAAAGAAAGTTTTATCTAATTGGATATTCCAATAAGGTTATTCAGGTGATGGCATATGGCTAGTAAATGATGGAGAAGCTGAATTTTTATTAATGTATGATTGGACATATTATTACAATCATATCTGTGTTAGACATGAGATATAAGATGGAGGAAGTTAATTTTATATATAATATGTTGTATGGTGATCAGGTTGAAGAGCATGTAGATGTCATTAAACAATTCTAGTATGGTTTGTTTAATGATTATCAACTCAGAATAGACATAATTCAGGATCAGGATCAGGATCAGGATCAGGATCAGGGTCAGGATCAGGATCATAGTAGTTTAGGTTGTTTAGCTCCGACTTCAGTTTCATGTTCAGACTTATCTTTTAAGACCAGTTTGTAACTTTAGCTTACAATATTCATGAAAGAAAAATGGACTAGGACTTCGTACAATATGACATAATTAGATAAATATTTAATGGAATATTACATGGTCTTAGTTGAATGTGTGCAGTTTGATGCATGATTATGGTGGAAGAGTTGTGGAAATAATTTTCTGATCATACAAGCAATTGTATGAGACCTATTAACAATTCCATCATTTACTGTTGCTTTGGAGTCTGCTTTTAACACTGGTAGTCAGATAATTAATCCTCATTAGGCTCGACTTTATCCTCGTATTGTAAAAGCCCTTATATGTGTTTAGAGTTTGTTAAAAGATGAAGATATTAAAAGTAAACTATTTTCTTTTTGATATATCAATTTCGTCTATTTTTAATATTATCTTACCTTATATTATTTTGTTATCATTAGTGTATTAATACAGCCACAGGTAATAAAAGGTGACTAGTCACATACCTACTCATCAATTAAGTGAACATTGTTTTGATAAAATATTTGATAATTAATGTATATTTTAATTATTTGTTAATTACTTAATATTCCTTTAATTTTAATATTACGGTACTAAATATTTCTACATACAAAAGAAGTGATGCAAACTATTTGATGATCCTGACTACAACAATTAGTTGTTCTTTTTAGTTTCTACTTTCTCCAGTTTCTAGTTTCCACCCTCAGTCTCTCTAGGTCCCAAACTCCTAATCCATAACATTATTTGAATTTTTGTAAATTGTATTATTAAAAAATTTGGATAATCATTATTGTAAATTATGTTATCAATTATGAATTTTATTCTTACCATTAATTAATTAAATTGATCACTTTAATTATAATCTTTTTCTTCATTTCATGTAATGTATCCTCTTTGGTTTCATCTTATTTATTATGAATGTTTTATATATTCATTTATTATAAAATTTTAATTTTATTTACAACTTCAATTATTTAAATTGATTATTTTAATTATAATTTTTTCTTACGATCCTAACTAAATCCATTAATAATTTTGTTTTACGTCTTATATATTCATTCGTTATAAAATCTCAACTTCTATTAACCAATTAAAATTTGTAATTTTAATTAATTAAATTAATAACTTTATTTATAATCTTTTTTTCTTTCTCTATTTCTTATAATTTAGAGATAACTCGGACTTGAAATTCTCGTAATTTCAATTAATTGAATTAACCATTTTAATTGTAATATTTTTCTTTTATTTTTTATAATCTAACGATGGTAATGGATCTAGCGCAAGCGCAGGCTTTGACCTCGACCCAAAGCAAAAGGATGAGGATGAACAGTTAGGTCGGCTCGGGAGTCGGGACAAACTATTTTTTTATAAGTTAAAAATGCTAAATCCTGAGTTGACAGGCCTAAACCTAATTGTCATCCTCATCCCTACTAAAGATCCTATCATCCTTTCATTAATAAATTTGATTTATCTTATTTATTTTAATTTTTTAAACCAATTAAAATTCATAACGTAACATGTTTAAATAAACTTTTATTAAAAATTGGGTCAAGCCCAAGGCCCAAATCCAATTCTACCAACCCGACCTACTACCATCTCCAATTGTAGCTCGAATATATATATAGATTTGATATCATCTTATTATCAATTCAATTTACAAGTATACCCTAGATTCGATTCGACAACCGCCATTGCGCTGAAGAAGGAACAAGAAAAGGATTTTGACACATAATACAATACTTCTTTACTAACAATAGAATTAACTTACAAGGAAAGAGACTAAAAATTGACACCAACAAGAAATACAAATTTCTCCAAGGTCTAGCATGACAAAAATCCAGCTGACCAAGGCTTGCTTAAGATTTACAAAAATCAACACCTAAAACTAATTCTGGACACCTTTTACACCAAGTACGGCTCTGCAACTGCCAAAAACTCCAGTGCAGACACCCATACCTTCTAAAACAAACAACCAAAAGACTATTAATAATATGGTAACAATCAATATATAATAACCTAAGACAATATCGAAGCCCAATCAATCTCGTACGACGGATACTTCTGCAACGAGAAGTTCACAGAATCAACATCCAAAGGAGCCTCCTCGCAATCCAGGAACGTCAGATCCGACAACGGCGAGGATCCGCCAGAACCCTCACTATCCGTCGGAACCGGAGATGGTGTCTCGACCTTCAAACACTTGTCGTCGACGACAACATGCGGCGGCAGCTGTTCAACTGCCATCTCGCGAGCTTTTTTCTTCGACTGTTTCCCTCGCTTGACTCCCTGTTTCGGCGATTTTGCCAGGCTTTCACAAATAGCCTCGAGCTTGGCGTCAACAGACGAGTGGAGAGGCTTGTACTCGCCGAGCTTGCCTTCTATGTGAGACCCTTGGTGTCGGAGGTTAGGGAAGTTGAGCCTTGCGAAGTCACCTCGGAGTTTGTAGGCCGCTTTGTCGTAGGCCAAAGCAGCTTCCTCGGCAGTGTCAAAAGTGCCAAGCCACAACCGGGTCCGGTTCTTGGGTAAACGGATCTCCGCGACCCACTTGCCCCAGTGGCGTTGCCTCACTCCTCTGTAGAGCTTGGTGGCTTTGGGTGGACAACCCGAATGCTTCATGGGCACGGGTTTCGGAGCCAGGAAGTTGAGGGACTGCTGGTTTGTGGTTGCGTGGTGGGGATGATGGTTTTGAAGGTGTATTTGGGATTGGATCTGGTGGATCTGAGCAGGAGTAAGGGTGTTGAGCCCGATTGAACTCGGTTGCTGGAAACCGGAAAGGTCGTGGATCGAGAACCCAGTTGGGACCGAGTGGGTCGTCGAAGTGGAGCAACCATAAAAGGGCTGTTGTTGGTGGTGGTGGGAAGGTGTGGAGAGTGTATTAGGGAAAGAGAGAAAGGTGTTATAAGAAGTAGAAGGGCATAGAGAAGAGAAATTCGAGGGATAATGGGTTGTCGGTGGTGACGAAGAAGCGCTCTTCATAAAAGGCCCAAGTGCCTCCATTAATTCCCCACCACCGCCTTCGTGGTACTCTGACTGAAGCGGTATGCTACTGTAGAAATCCATTGTAGCTGCCATTGACACTCGAACAAAAAGAACACTTAACAGGAGGTTATTATAATAAACAAACCTGAGTCTTATCTAACTCTAAACTAAGAAAACAGTTTTTTGCTGAGATAAAATATCACAAGAGGTTTAGAAATACACAACCCCAGATGACTTAGACCAACCTTTGAGGGACAAAAAAACAACCCTCTAAGTCGATTCGCCAACAAAACCAAAAGAACAAAGAAAAGATGTACAAAATTAGAAGATGAGGATGTGAAAACAGAAAACTAAAAAACCTGGATCTCGATTCTGAAAACACCTGGCTTTCTAAGAAATCATTCTTTTCAAGTTTGCTTTTTAATTATATTTGGTTGCTCAAAAATACAAACCCAGAAAATCAGAACTTGGAAGACAGATGATTAACAGAAAGGGATTCAGAGAAGCGGGATGTTACGAGAGGGGGGTGGGAAGAAGAAGCGAAGCTCAAGAACAAAATGAACTCTCAAAGCTCTCTTATCTTTCTTTCGAAATTTGCAGGTAAACAACTCTCAGCCTCACCTTGTTACAGACCAGAGCGGGTACTTTGTCGTTTATATAAAGAAAGTGAAGACCATAATTATCTCACTAATTAATCGCAATTGTTAATTACCAATTGATAACCCACCCTATCCAACAGCACTGTAGTTGGTCTTAATTATTTACTGCCGCAGAACCCTGTAGTTGTTCTAGTGATGTTGGGAAGCACTTGATGTTAGTCCACTAGACGAATGACACGTGCAAAAGTAACAGTCTGTCAACCGTCACCTGTCCATCACCCACCGTCAGGTTTCAGTGGAGTGTATTGCTTAAATTATCTCTTATCGTTGTTGACTTTGTTTATGCGTTCACATTTTCTTTTCGGAGGCTATTGCACGCACTACCCCACCACCAGCATGTGCAATTATGAACGATCCATTTTTTCTTGCTTCCTACTATTTCAATTTGATTTTTGCAAGTGAAGAATAATTTGCACGCTCCGGCGGCCACGTTGCTTAAAGAATACCCATTAAAATTGGCATTATTAGCTTAAATTTGATCAAGGTAAACAGTTGTAATCTTATTAAATTGCCCGTCAACTTTTTGCTTTCCATAATGGCTCTGACTAATCTAATATGGCGAAGGATACGGAAGTTTTAGGTGTAAATTATCTAAATTAACATATCCAATATGAGAATTAAAAAGATATAGTTTTCGAAGTTGTGAACTTTTTCGTGAAATTTTAAAGTTCACTATCTTAGCTCTTTGTGCGTCATCAGATGGGGTGGCGGGCGGAGTATTGAAAGATGACCGGTGATGTTTTAATCACTCCATTTGTGGATGTCATTTATTAAAATTTATCCCAATTTAAACAAACCAAAAAAGAAAGAAGAATCTAGAGCTTCAAGCCTCCTCCATTACCAAATCATATTTATTTGTATGATTTATGATGTAATTTCAGCTCAAGGTTTTATGCCCTTTCAGATTCACAACTTCACTAAGAAAAACAAATCTCATAAGAGTATTATTATTATTATTATTATTAAAATAAATAGTTAAAACTACCATTTGATGTCCCTTATTGCCTGTTGAAAATAAAATAGTTAAAACTATGATTTAGTGTCTCTTATTGGCTGTTGCAATAGCTGGGACAAAAGGATTAAAATAAATTATAAAATCTTCATCATAATTTAATCTAAATTTAAACTTTAAGATGTTTATACAAATTTAATATTTTACAAATTTTCAATTTAAATTATAACTTACTTTTTTGTCAGATTTTTATCATAAAAATATATTTAATATTTTAAATGGATCCTTTATTAGATATACATCTTCACTACAACATATTGGAGTTTTAGCCACTGTTTTTTCTACACTTTAAAATTCTTGGCTAAAAGTTACTATTTGACTACAAAATTTCAACATAGTAGCTTATTGAAATATACCTCCAACTTAAAATATTTTGCTAGTTTTTAAAAGTATTAGCTACATTAAAGTAGGTTACGTTTTATATTCATAGCTAATAAGATTTGACAACATTTTTTAACTATGAACTTAGTTTCGTAGCCAAAGGTTTTTAGCTTCTTCTTTTTTCTTGCTAATAAAATTTGATCACATAAGTAAATATTATTATAGTCTAAACCTAGCAGTCTGCCTCTTTTTCTCTCTAGAGTGCAAGTCTTAGTCTGTTAATTTTCGTGCATGTCTACTTTTTATGAAACTTTTGGGTTGATTTTTTTTGTGATTTATGTTTCGGTAACATGGATCAGGAGCTTCATAACCTCTCTATCCGAGAGAAGGAGGGCATTGATTTTGTGATTCCGACGGAAGAGTTTCAAACTAACGCTAGGCGAACGGTGCAGTGGAAAAGAGATCCGACTACGAGTTTTGGCGCAGTTTTGCAAGACTCTGGGGGTTCCTTTGTGGCTGGAATTTTGAGCTACTATGCATCTCTATTGGACCCTGTTCTGGCAGAATTTATTTCGATCAAAGAAGCTCTTTCGTGGTTGAAGGACAAACACATTAATCATGTTATAGTGGAATCGGATTGTCTTCAGGCGTTTCAAGCAATCACATCTTCTCCGTCTAATTCTTCGGAAATTGGAATGTTGGCTTCTGATTGTCATGCTTTTAAGCGACACTTCTCCCTTTTGTCCTTTCAATGGACACGTAAAATTGCCAATAAGACAGCTCATTCTCTAGCGAGAGTAGCCTTATTATATGCAAACCTTCATTTATGAGATTATATTCCTCCTTGTTTAACTTCTATTTTACGTTATGAACAATCATTATGTGCTGCTTCTGATAGGGAAAGGCTAGTAGGAACTGAGTGTACTGGGTAAATCTGTTGACTTGGTATAGTTTTTCTAGCCTTTCTTTGTCGAGTGTTTTTTTATGATTTTCGTCAAAAAAAAAATACTTTGCACAGGCATATGACCACTTTTAAATCATTACAATAAATTAAATCATTACAATGTATTATTAAATCAGACATTTAATTGAAAAGATAATTATATATATATATGCTTTAGTAAATATTGTTAAAAATTCAAAATTAATCTGAAATAAATTTAATAATGAGAATAAATATAAAACTTAAATCAAAATTTATTAATAAAAATATTCAGTCAATCTACAAATTGACAATTAATAATTTTTTTAATATCCTAACCCGGTCATGTTTATCTCGAATAATTCGATACGAACCAACTAAACTCATTGCCATCGCTAAATTATTAAGAGAGTTTGTGACCGCGCATAGTGGCATCAGTGGGAATTCCATTGTCCCAGAAGTCAAAATATTGGCGTATAATGCATAGAAAGGACAACATTTTTCAACTCTGAGGTCTGAGCTGCGTTCCATCTTGTTCCTCTGTTCCAAAGTTCGAGGAACGAAAAGACAGGTAATGAAGCAATAGAGTTTCAAAAACAGAGAGAACACAAGACTGGATGATATCAAAATTCAAGCTTTTCTAGTATGGCTTAGCTTCTGCAAATTATGAATATATGTTTATGGAATGCGAGACTTTTAAAGTCCCGTAGGAAGTCAACTCCATCCAAATGATTTAGTAATACATAACTGATCATGCATATATATCAAGATATGAACAGGAAAATAGTACATGGTTACCATCTATATCTTAACACTTTCAGTACAGATTCTTGATGGTTAGCAAATGATCAAGTGGACTATCTTGATTTGTATTTTTAAAACAATGGCAGAGAGGA
>JANKOE010000006.1:16641541-16656448 GCA_026284465.1 Erythroxylum citrifolium
TCCATTTCTGGGATTCTATTCCTCCTTGTTTAACTTCTATTTTACGTTATGAACAATCTTTGTGTGTTGCTTCTGATGGGGAAAGGCTAGTAGGAACTGGGTGTACTAGGTAAACCTGTTAGCTTGGATAGTTTTTCTAGCCTTTCTTTGTCGTGTTTTTTTAATGATTTATGATTTTATGATTTTCGTCAAAAAATAAATAAATAAAATTTGATCACATTTTTTAACTGTGAACTTATTTCCATAATAAAATGTTTTTAGTTACGAAATACTTTTCGTAGTTAAAACACATAAATTTTATAACTATCAGGTACGAAAATAAATTTCGTAATTCAAAAGCTTTTGCTACAAAAATATTTTTGTAGCGAAAAGAAGAATAACAAAAACAATGAAAATGACGACATTTTATCCACTAAATCTCCATACTGATAACCTAAACATACTACTTCTTTATGTTTTTCTTCATCTGTCTTCGTGTTCTAGCAATTATAATGTTTATGTGTTTTTTTCCACTAAATGGCGACATCTGTTCTACCTATTCAAAAGGGTTCTTCTTCTTCTTCATGTAATTGTGTTTTCAGTTCATTTGTAGTTAATGTAAATCAGAGTTGAGTCAATTGGTTAATGTAGAGATGTGGTAGGTGCCAATTGGCTTTTGGTAGGTGAGAATAATGGACTGATGTGCTTCCTTTTCTTACCTATACGTACCTCCATTTCTCACCGTTGTGTTGTATTACTGAGTCTAAGCTAGCTTTTTTTTTGCAATAACTTTTACATTGCTCATTATCTATGGGTCTTGAAAAAAAATCTAACATTGTAGATTGTATAGTTTTAACCTTCACATTATGGATTTGAAATGTTGAGTCTATCATGAGAAAAATATGAATATTGACAAAGAGAATCTGGCAACATAGATTGCATAGTTTTGATCTTTAGTCTTTGGAGTTAAATTGTTGGGCTTATTGACTACAACGAAAAATATATTTAAAATAAGGAAATTCCATTTTAATATTAGATGATGTGTCTTGCAAAGGTCAATATTCTTACTATATGTATTTTCATTATGCATCCAATATCTTATAGGTCTTGTTGAAAGGTATCACTATAATAACGCTTTTGCTTTTGAAAATGAACTCAAATTGGAGATGATTCTCCTAAAATCAAATTCTTCTATATATGATATTGAAATTATCTAAGTTTACAATAAACTCAAGAACTATTACTATTTATATAGAAATCAACTAACTTTGAAATATTCTTATTTATTTGAATTATTTAGTTAACATTTAGGCCAAGTAAAATTGAAAAAGTTCCATTAAAATCTGAAGAGAACATTTGATTAAAAAACTCATGGCTTTGTGCATAGACTTTGCACTTGTCATCTGTTACAATTATACATATGAATATTTTTTAATTTCATGATTTTTTAATAAAAAATTTTCATGTTTCAACATGTTTAGTTATAGGTTAAGAAGTAGTGCTGCAAGTTGTACAGATATGAATCACTATGTAATAACATATCTTTTTAAACAAGTTAACTAGGCCAATGTAAAGTAACCAAATGAATATTCTATTTTTTATTCTATTGTGCTTTACTTGGTAACCAAATATGAATTTAGACTTGGTTCTTTCTATTGTCTCAAATGTAACGTTGGTTACATTTATGTTGTTAAGGCAATTAATGTAACATGAAAGTGCTTTTTCTAGTGTCTTATCCTAATGTTGGTAACATTTATGTTGTTAATGTAATTAATGTTGATGATTGAATATATCTTAATTATGATGACTGAAGTATTATGAATGAGATCTTTCTATTGTCTCTTTGCAATGTTGGTAAAATTTATGTTTTTTTATAGATATCCAACATAATGGCACCTGGAAGAAACAAAGGGAAAAAGGTGGCATCTATCAAAATTAAAGATCAAAAAGATGTGCAACTTTAACTACATCAATCAATTGGTGCCAGAAATTCAATTCTTAGCCAACAACAACATTTTATCTACATATATATATATTCAAATATATTTTTTCTAATAATATTCTTTTTTTAACCATAGGAAATAAATCATGTTCTAGTCCATTGCCATAACAAAGTAACAATAATATTCTGCCTTTAAGTCATACATAACAACTTCATTATGTCTCAAACAACAATGAAGCAACTAGTGCAGGTTTGTTAATATTTAATACCTTTAACTAAACTTATGCTCAAATATATATATTTATATATTCTAATATTTTCTTATCATTATTCACTTTTTCCCAACTTCCAATGCTAGTATTAGAAAAAAAAAGGCAGAGGTAAACGTAGCAACAAATGAATATCATAATGAATTGTAAGTTATCAGTACATATTGATACTCAACAAGGTCATCCTGTAGACAAGGTCCAATCTGCGAAACTGTCAAATGAGTTGGGGATTATTGTGAGAACAAAATTACCTTGTTTGAAAAATGTTACGGACTTGAAGGAAGACAACTTGTTTGAAAATGTTTTGGATAAAGTTGTAGTAATTTTTCAAAATCTTTAACTATATGCAATATTGTTTCAATGATTTTAAGATTAATTATACTTTTACTTATTGTTCACAATTGAAATTGCATATTATAGGTATTGAGAACCTAGATGTTTTAAATTGTATTACTTCATTATTGAAATAATGGACCAAGGATCACTATTTCAAGTTACATTAGTATTATAAATCTTTTACTTTTGATACGGGGGCACGAAGCTACATTCCTGATTGAATGTTTGAAGAAAATTTGAATAGTTTGTGTGATTGTTTGGCTAACCCAAAAGTTCATTTTTTTTTTGCCTTTACGTTTGTTGGCATTAATCTTGTTAGATAATTTAACGATTAATTTATGTTTTTTCTTAATTTAGGAAATTGTGAGAAGGCAAAGGTAGGTAGATCAAAAATGAAAACACCTTATAATCAAAGGTCAAAGCCATTTGTAGTTGTTCAAAATGAATATGTAAGATTTATGTTTGTAAATTATACTTAAATTAATAAACAATACATTATTTATTATATCTTGTATTTTTGTCTCATAAAATAGAGTGAGAAGCAACTATACGGGCAAGAGTATGATAGGATCACATTATATAAAGTCACTCACTATAAGAAAAGTAAAATATGAGTATTAGAAGAAGCATAAAATAATTATGCAAGTATGAAAGTTTGTTCGATATTTTTATTCATTTATTAATGTAGTAGTAAGTAGTAACATATGGAATGAATGTTAATTTTCTTTTTTTTTTCTAATTTTAGAATAAGATGTAAGAGTTATCAAAGAAGTCTATGTTTAAGGGGAATGAGCTCAATGTAGAAGACATTTGTGATACAATACTTGGTACTCGTTTTAGCTATATGAAAGGCCTTGACTATGGCCCTAAACCAAATTTTTCAACCTCAACATATAGAAGAATCATTAAACACCTTCAAGAGGAAAACAACAAACTTAAGGTTGCATTACAACCTTAAGTAATCAAGAGACAAGAAACTCTAACAAAATTAGCAAAACATGATTACTTGGCTCGGTTTATATTGGAAATGAAAAGGAAAGTGAAGGGTACTAATTCTATCTCCTATACTTTTTTCTTTCATTTCTTGTGTGTACTATAATTTAAATTTAATACTTTTTTCTCATATTACAGAATAAATGAAGATGCAACTAATGAGTGATTATGCTGTAAATGGTAAAGTTATATGGTGTTTGTTGTAATTGGAACCAAATAATCATTGTATCAATACTCACAATATTTTTAGTTGATTTTAACTAAGCTTTTTTGAATAATTACAGGTTCATAGACATGAACAACACTAGATAGTCATTCGGGTTATGCTACAATATTTTTGTAATCTGAGCATGACATATTATCATTTGTAAACTGATCTCTTTATTTATTGTTTTGTCTATCAAAATTGTTCAGTTTATCATTATTATCTTGTATAAGAACAAATGATCATCCTTTAATGTTATGTTTTCTTTGTTGGTATAATTTAATGATATTTATATAATTCTACTTTATATATACAATGCTTAATATTTTGAATTAATAACAATTTTCTACAATTTCATTTTATAATAATATGTACGTAATTTTGCAATAAAAAATGTTGATACATTATATACAAACATATTATTCGATATCATGAATTAAAAATGTAACAAAAAACATACCGTGAAATTACTAAAAACATAACAAATGACATTTGACTACATTATAAAAAACGTAGCTAATAATATTTGCTGTATTATACAAAATGTAGCTAATAATATATAGATACGAAGATGAAAACATAGCCAAAAACTCTTGGCTATGCTTTATTTTCGTCGTCAATCATTTGCTATTAAAATTTTTTCAGCTATGTTTTATTTTCATTATCAATCATTTGGTGCCAAATTTTTTTTTGGCCAAGATTCGATTTTTAACTACATTTTTGTAATGTTTTAGCTACAAAAAAATTTCGTAACTAATACTTTTTGTCTAGGATTTTAAAAATGTCGCCTACAATTTTCACCATAGGGAATTGATGATGCTTTATATGTCAAAACAAAAACATCACAAATAACTATAGGCGACATTTTTTGTCAATTAGATACTTTTTTTAGCCAATTGTTTACTTTGTTGTAGTGCTTATATGATAAGTGAGAATCAAAAAAGAATCTTTGTTTAAAGCTTCGTCTTACAATTGTAAACTACTCACATTCCTTTCAATAAAGAAGGGCTAAAATCTACTAATAAGGCTTTGGTTTCACACTTTTAAAATTTGTTGAACTTCTATAGGTTTTACAAAGATTTGCATTGGAATTTTGATTTTTCCATAGATTTGACAATTGATCTTTCTTGAAAGCTCAGTACAAGAGAATCAAAGCAAGTTAAGAGTTTAAAGGATTGTTTTGGACCAAGTGCAAGCAAAGATTTATCAAAAGGATAATGAAATTTTAAATTTGAGGAAAAAATTAGGTGATGTGCAGAAGTTCAATTCAAAACTTTCGAAAAGACTATCCTGTAATCAGAGGTTTATTTTGTGTTTAGAGGCCTCATTTTCTGTCAAAGATTTTTATTTTATATTGAGTGATGCTTGTAGAACAATGCATGAATTTACCATGGTTTTGATGCATTTGATCAGAAAAGATTAGTGAGATTTGGATTTGGCTACCAATTCAATTCATTATAACATTGAGTATATGAAGAAAGGGCATATTTAATGTGTATTTAGTTTTTGTTTGTTTGGTCATATTAAGAGGTTTTGATTTAAAATATTTTTGGGTTAGATGAGAATGATGTTATGAAACTCAGGTTAATTTCCACCAATAATAACAAATTCAACTTAAGCACTATTACCTAGGTGAATAGAGAGTGAACGATTGTACTGAAAAATCACACAAGGTAAATACCCAGGAAAGATAGGAGGGGTCATAAACGGTCCCACTTAAAACTCAACCTCCTAGATAGAATTTTCTCAGACATGTAATTTAATAGCACAATAATTCACTACAACTATACCTAATAATAGCTATTAAATAGACAAATAAAGAATACCAGAATTTAACGAGGTTCAGTCAATTATGCCTACTTCCTCGAACACTACTAAATTAATATTTCTCTATTTTCAGAAAATCATACAGGTGAAATATTACAAAAAGAGAGGGAAGTTTGCCTTAAGGAAAGATAACCAATTTTGGGATGGTTTAACTAAAGAGGGGAGGCTCCTTTTATGGCTTTAGAAACCTCCACCATTCCCATAAATTTTCAATGTGGGATTGTGGGATGAGTCACAATTTTTGACTACTCAACAAATCTCCACCTAGGTGAATTTTAATTTTTCAAATCTCTCACAAAACTCATGTTTAGTTATGTCTTCAAATGCGCTTCAAAGCGTCCATCTTCAAATTTTAGCAATATTGATCAAGTTCAAACAATTTTGGAATTTGATTGTAGTCACCATCTTTGTCAACATATCAGCAGGGTTCTCAGTGGTCTTAAATCTTCTGGATTGCTCACCCACCTTCTTATAGAACCTCTTGTACAAAGTGATAATGAATATCGATGTGCTTCATTCATGCATGGTAAACCTTGGTTCTTTGCTAAAATTATAGCATTTTGATTATCACAATGCACTTTGATGTGCTTTTGTCAAGCCCCTAATTCACCAAACAATCCTTGAAGTCAAATTGCCTCCTTTACAGCCTCTGCAACTGCCATATACTTTGCCTCCATAGTCGACAAAGCAACTATTGACTGTAAGGTAGACTTTCAACCAACTGGTTCCTTCGCAAGAATAAAAATATAGCTAGTAGTTGATCGACGCTTATCCAAATCACCGACATAGTCAAAATCACAATATTCAACTACACATTGATCATCTTGTTTATCCTGCTTAAATACCAAACCAACATCTAAGGTGTTCAGAATGTACCGTAGAATCCATTTCACAACTTGCCAATGTTCCTTTCTATGATTATGCATATACCTGCTCACAACCCCAACTGCCTGTGAAATATCAACCCTTGTATACACCATAGCATACAACAAGCTACCAACAACATTTGTAATGGTACTTTTGACATGTATTCCCACTCTGCATCATTCTATGGAGACAAAGATGCACTAAGCTTGAAATGAGGAGCGAGTGGAGTACTGATAGGCTTTGTCTTTTCATTCAAGCCAAAATGTTGTAGTACCTTTCTCAGATATTGTTTTTGATTCAAACAAAGTCTCTCCAATTCCTTATTTTTGCTTATCTCCATGCCGAGAATCTTTTTGGCTTCACCTAGATTCTTCATTTCAAACACCTGATTCAACTGAATCTTCAATCTCTCAATTTCTCTTAAATTCTTTGAAACTATCAGCATATCGTCAACATACAAGAGAAGATAGATGTAGGATCTATCTTGTAGCTTGCGAAAATACATATAGTGATCATATTTGCTTCTTGTGTATTTTTGCCCCACCATAAACTTGTCAACTCTCTTATATCACTGCCTCAAAGATTGCTTGAATCTGTACAACAATTTTTCAAGCTTGCACACCATTTTCTCTTTTTGAGCAACTTAAAAACCTTTGGGTTGAGTCATATAGATTTTCTCCTCTAATTTTCCATGTAAAAACGTAGTTTTTACATCCAATTGAACTAGTTCCATATTAAAATGTGATACCAAAGTCAACAAAATTCAAATAGAGGAATGTTTTACAACTGGAGAAAAAAAGTTCATTATAATCAACCCCCTCCATTCGAGCATAGCCTTTGGCCACCAACCTTGCTTTGTAGCAAACATTATTCTTATAAGGAAATCCATCTTTCTGTGCATATACCCATTCGCATCCAATTGCCTTATTTCCCTTTGGGAGGCTATCTAGCTTCCACGTCTAATTCTTATGAAGGGAATGTATTTCTTCATTTATAGCTATCCTCCATTTATCTTCTTATGAACTTCAGACTGTTTCCTTATAAGTGGTAAGAATGTCATCAATTTCAATTGGAGATGCATAAGCTACCATATTAATATAACGAACAGGTGCTTGAATGTTCCTTTTTGGCTTTCTCAATGCAATTGGTAATTTTTGTTGTGGAGGTTCTTAGGTTGGAACCTTTTCTTCATCTGACTCCTCTTCTACCATATAAGTTTATGCAACTACTTCATCATTTGCTGGGCTAGCAATTCTTAATTTAAACTCCACCTATTTTAGAGTACCATCTGTCTGTTCAATATTTTCAGTTGTCACCTTTCTTAACATAGTAGATTCATCAAAGGTAATATCTTTGTTGAAGATTATTTTCTTTGACTCTAGGCACCAAGGACGATATCTTTTCATACCAGAGGTGATCCCCATAAAAATTGCTTTCTTTGCATGTAGATCCGACTTTGACTCCTTAACATGATAATATGCAGTGGAACCAAACACATGTAAGGAATCATAATCTGTAGCAAGTTTTCCAAATTATTTTTCCAAAGGTGTTTTACCACCAATAGAAATTGATGGAAGGCAATTGATGAGATGACATGCATATGTAACAGCCTCAGCCCAAAGTTCTCTACCCAACCCAACATTGGACAATATACCCCGAACTTTCCCCAGCAATGTGCGGTTCATACATTCTGCCACCCCATTTTGTTGTGGTGTATCCCTGACTATGAAGTATCTGATAATACCTTCATCTTCGCAGACTTTTAAAAATGAATCACACTTCATCCTTACTCTTTATAGTATACACCTATACTCTTCAAGAAAAATCATCAACAAAAGTCGCATAATAATGATTTCCTTCCAAAGAAGTTGTTTTGGAAGGTCCCTACACATCATAGTTAACATAATCCAAAATATCCTTCATATCATGGATTGCAGTATTGAATTTCACTTTTGTCTGTTTTCCTTTTGACACAATGCTCATATAATTCTAATTTGCAGGCCCAAACTCCTTTCAACAATCCTTAATTTGCTATTATCTTCAAGGATTTTTCACTTGTATGTCCTAAGCACACATGCCACAACCTGGCTACTTCTAACTCTTGATCATCATTAGAAGCTACTGATGTTGTGTCCAATAACTGCATTACCTTGGTAATAATACAGGTTATTGTTTCTTCGAATTCCTTTTATTACCACAAGTGAACCGGAGATGACTTTCATTACTCCATTTGTTGCATTTACAATGTAATCCTTTTATTCTAAGACTCCCACAGAAATGAGGTTCTTCGTCAAACTTTCCACTTATTTGACATCTGTCAGATTCCTGGTTGTTTCGTCCTGATTCCTTAAGAAAGTTGAACCAATCCTATTTGTAGTGCATGGATTGTCATTTGCTGTGTAGACAACTCCACCTTCTAGTTTTCTAAAATCAGAGTACCAATCTCGATTGGGACACACATGATGGCTATAACCTGAATCGAGGAGCCATTGACTAGAAGGGCTTATTGAGGATGTAACAACCAATGAAAGATCCGAGTCTGCATTTTCACATTTAGCAACATTCAAATTTGCAACAACATTTTCATTATCAAGTTTGTTTTTATTCTTCATATTTGGATAATCCTTTTTTCAGTGCCCTTTTTCCTGACAAAAGGCACATACATCTTTGCTCAATTTAAGCTTTGACTTCGATCTCCCTTTCTTTCTTTTAATGTAGTTATATGAATGGCCTCTAATTACCAAAGCTTCTGTTGCTCCACCTGTACGTTTTTCCTTTATCTTCCTTCTCAATTCATAACTAAACAAAGCAGCTGTAACTTCAATGAGAGACACAACAACCTTCCCAAGAAGTGGAGTAGTTTCAATAAATTCAAACTCCTCGGGAGGGGATCCCAACAACATTAAAGTCAAATCTTCATCTTCAAATCTCACATCCAAATTCATTAAATCAGTAATTAACTAATTAAAACTGGTAATATGATCATTTAGAGTGGTACCTGGAACATAAGAGAAACGAAACAATCTCTTATTCATATTGAGTTTATTTTGACCATTTTTCTTAAAGAATTTTTCCTCCAACGCGTTCCACAATTTAGATGTAGAAGCTTCTTTTGAGGAAGCATACTTTTGCTCTATAGGAAGACACGATCGAATTGTATCACATGCCAAACAATTTATAGTCTTCTAATCTTTCTCCTCAACATCATCTGATTTCTTTTCTTCAATAGTAACGTCAAGACCTTGTTGAAAAAAAGCATCTTGAACCTCACTTTGCCACATCCCGAAATGATCTGTGCCATAAAAAATCTCCACTACAAATCTTGTATTTGTCACAACAATCTTTGCTAGAATAGACAAGGTAGAAGCTATTAATGTGGTCATATCTTTAATTTCTGTCATCTCTGCTGCAATTTCTATTCAGTAACTATCAATACAGAATGTCAATGGCCCAGAAAAATATTTTTTGATGTGGAAGATCAGACCATGCTGTAACCACAGAGCATACTAAGAAAAAACCTCAGCTCTAATACCAATTGTTGTGAAACTCGGGTTAATTTCCACCAATAATAACAAATTCACCTTGAGCACTATTGCCTAGGTGAATAGAGTGTGAACGATTGTACTGAAAAATCATACCAAGTAAATTCCCAAGAAAGAGTGGAGGGGTCATAAATGATCCCACTTAAAACCCAACCTCCTAGACAAAATTTTCCTAGACATGTAATTTAATAAAATAATAATTCACTACAACTATACCCGACAATAGCTATTAAATAGAAAACTAAAGAATATCATAATTTAATGAGGTTCGATCAATTATGCCTGTAGCGCCCCCTTACCGCAGGGTACACACCGGAACACCCGGAGGTCATTTCGGTACGTATCCTACAATAATGGCGCGCTACGATTGATCACTACATTCACCCCACATGGCATCCTATCATTTTTCACTCGTAAAACATCATAAGAAAATCACAATATTTTAAAAACCAACTTTTTCCTCATTTCATTGCATATACCAAAAGTCTACATTGTATCTTTCAACCTTTACTACATGTACATCATCAAAACCTAAAACAAAAGTACTATATGAAAGAGGAAAATATTCAAAGTCTAACTAATCTGTCCAAAAATCCCAGTTGACCAACCTTTAAGCCATGACTTCTTTTGCCAATCACAATCTACACAGCTGGTAGAGCCTCTCAGTAGCTAGAGTCATCTCTCGGTTCTGAAAAGACAACATTCAATTTTGGTAAGTTTTGCGAACTCAATGAGGTAACCATCATCAATGGTTCACTCTATTCATGTAACACATCATTTCACATAACATATAACCACATATTGCATTTTACATAGATATCACATTTTCACTTAAGCATAGGCAATTATGCATTTCAATCAATCAATCATACTTAACCAAAATGCATATGAAATGCTCACGAGACACTTTTCCAATTATTACATGGTTGTAACCGAATGCCTGAACTGTCCCATATCCAAGTTAGATACCGAGCTCGTTAATAATTGTCCCTTATCCGATGGAGATCCAGGGCTCAATTTACATAGTGGGCCTTAGGCCCTGAGTCACTATTTGAGCTCGAGGGTCTTTTCACTCGTTGAGCTTTAAGCTCTGATCGGTGGCTACTCAGGTCACAACTGTCATTATCTACTTGTGCATTCATGAATGGAATGTATGTACCATACTTAATCACATTATAAAGCACATAGGTCTTTACGTTTACATTCAAGCAGCACTTTAATATACATTCCACATTTCACAACCATCAAACCTCCTGTCTGGAAATCAACAATCAAACACATTCATTTATCATTCCAATCATAATTTGAACAAACAATAATTGGGAGAAACCATCTAGGTTACTCACTAGTTGCTCTCGAAGCTAATGCTTGGAAGTTTCGGCAACGTCTGGAGGTTGACGCTCCAGTTGCTCCTCTATATCAAACAACATACACAAATATCACAATTTGTACAATCGTAAGTGTTTAATAATGCACATGAATGAAATGATATATGTACAATGCATGTTCATGAAAATCTCGGGTATCTTACCATCAATTCCTTCACAAAATCATTCTCATATCAAAACTCATCTAAGTATAATTAATACTTAGGTTTGTGCCTCATTAAATCAGAAGGTAAAAATTAGGTAATTTGTCATATTCTCTTCTAGAAAAGTGTTCCCCTATGTCTTATCTTTCTATTGATACCAAAATCACTCAATTTGGATTAGTAATTTGGAAGACATGCCTCAAATATTATCGGGTTGTTCATGTTCAAAAACAGTGTACTATGCACAACTTCCATCCAGAAATTCAATATCTTAGAGACTGAATCGTAATTTTACTTCTTGAGACAATTTGTATGCCTATACCTCTAGTTTACTCCAATTTAAAAATCATATCATTTGGAATCCTATAGATGCAGATATAATCAAAATACTGAGGGGTGTTCAATAAGATAATCCTATTTCACTGTTCCAACAGATTCCATAATTTGATTTGATCAATCTTTTCCAAATCAATTCAGAATGCTACAAATTTTTGTGGAGAGATAGAAAAATGTGTTAGGAATCTATTGGTTTAAGAATCAAGTCATTTGGGTGTCTAGACAAGAAGTTATGGCCAAAAGAATTAAACCTGGTTTTGTCCTTAATCATATTGAACCTATTTCGGGACAACAGCTATAACTTTCTTTAGAGATAACATATTAAGGTTTTCTTGGGATGGTTTGAAAGAGGACTTCAAGATCTACAACTTTTATGAGACCTTGAAGACAAATTATATCATCTGCAGGGTCAAAAGTAGACCAGACAATAGGGTCAGACGAATAGTACACAGAAGAAGTTTCGGTCAATATAAGAAGAAGCAAAAAGTCAACTATAGACGATATGACGTCATCACAGACAATACGTCTTTATAGATGATATGACGTCATTACAGATGATACGTCTTCATAGACGATATGACATCATCATAGACAATACTATTGATACTCCTGAGCATCTCCCCTTATAAGGACCATAACTTTCAACTTTGATGTTCAAAAATTACATACTTTATATCGTTGGAAAGATAAAAGAAAGATTTGCAACTTTTATGAAGACAACTTTGTCAAAATCTTTATATATCAGTACAGAAAATTTACATAATTTTCAGATCAAAAATTCAACCTCTTAACTATTCATTCCCATAAATTTCCAAACTTCATTCTCTAAAATTCATGTTTCCTCTCAACTTCCATTTAAATACTCATTCCCATCTTAGACCATCATTTTACAACTACTCTTTAACTAAAAAAAAACATTTTCCTGATCATCTCTAAAGGATTCATCAACTTACTTATACACATATATTTATATATATACACAGTGAAGAAATAGAGCGTGTTTCACCTTTCCAAACTTTAATCTTCTACACTAACCCTATACACCATTTCAATGCTATTTCTAACTACAAAATCATTTTTACATCATCTAATCACTAACAATCCATCAAAAACTAAATTAACACTATAACCCAATTTTTCATCTCATCAACAGTGTTCATGAATATATATATATATACGTGAGTGCCATGCTCCATGCAAATGACAGTAACTTCATCAATGTATTTCAAAAAAATCCACAGCTCTACCAAATTTATTCACTACTTACTTATTGAAAACTCCAAAAGCTTCAACTATCTTCAAGCCATAAACTCCATGCAAAGCATGTAATCCACTGTGAACATTAACCATCTTCTAGTTTTTCTTAAGGTAGAAGAAACAACTTACAAGGTGGGATTGGTATAGGAAAAAGGAAAAACACAGAAATCTCTTAGAAGGTGTTTGATTAAAAACTTTGTGTATTGGGAGGAAATTCGAAGAAGGTGATTATGAAGAAGTTATCTAGACAAAACTTAACCTTTCAACTCTCAAAGAACAGTAACCTACTTCTAGCAAAAGTACAAAAAGTAACTTGACACTTGTCACTTTCCTATGGTCTAAGCTCTAACCAAGTTTCTTTTGAACTAAACTCTTTAACTCCCATCTTATAATCCAATTATCTCCAAATATCTTTTGATTCCTTTTTCCCATTTTCCGAAATAAATCCTAAATTCACCAAAATTCACAAATATAATTCCACTAATCAATAAAATTTCCAATATAAATAAATTCAAAATTCTCAAAAATTCATAAAAATCACAACTCAATACAATTATACCCGGAAAATGTCAATAAATGCATGTACAGTTATATGAATGTGCATGTCGCACTTAACTTATGCATGACGTAAATTTTCCTAATTTCTCAGTGATTTCTCATAATTCGTTATTCTAGCCTTAACATAGGTAACAGAATGTTACAACCAAGATAAGAAAGGAAGGAGTTCAAATAAAGTGTCAATATTGCAAATCATTTGGATGTAACAAAAGGGGTTGACTTAAATAGACACCAACGATTGAGCCTCATATGACTATAAGTGTACATTACTTAAAAAAAATATTGCAATTATATACTAAGGGTTTATTTATTTTTCATTATAGAGAAAGAGAGGTAGACCAAAAAAGGAATCAAGTATTAAAGAGCCAAGTACTATCACAAGTAATCCTTTAAATCTTGAAGAGGCAAATACTAATTCAAGCAATCAATAGAATGATAATGAGCCAAGAGATATTAAAGAAAAGAGGAAGAGGGAGAAGGAGATTTGAAGATAATGCACATAAGAGGTAGAGGTTCAAAATGTTGTTAGATGACATGAAATGAAGATAGTAAAAGAAAGGATTAGAGTAACATTTGGAGAATTTTCAAGGAAATATATTATAGTGTGAGCAAAAATTAGAAAAAAAAGTTAATGCTTTTTTATTTATAAGATAATAATTTTTTATTTATAAGATAATAATTTTGTTTATGCTACTGATTCTCAACCTTCAGAAGGAAGTGAAATTCAAGTAATTGAGAGGAACACAAGATGAAGATATCAAATAACATAAGTTTTACAAGATCTAAGTTCATACACAAATCAACAAGATCAAACAATGTTCCCTGCCCTCAATCAAACCAAGAATCTTAAACTACTACTGAACATAACTTTATTGCCAATTAAAGCAGCGGTGCAACCTGTAATGAGGTATCACCTAGTAAAATGTTTAAGCAACTAACAAGGAAATTACTTATACAAAGGAAAAAATGGTTAAAAAAGCTAATTTGTATTGTTTTTACCAT
This sequence comes from Erythroxylum citrifolium, assembly GCA_026284465.1. Classification (NCBI taxonomy): domain Eukaryota; kingdom Viridiplantae; phylum Streptophyta; class Magnoliopsida; order Malpighiales; family Erythroxylaceae; genus Erythroxylum; species Erythroxylum citrifolium. The sequence continues at coordinate 16,656,186 of JANKOE010000006.1, forward strand.
CCAATTAAAAATGTTGCATTCCTATATATGTATTTTGGATTTATGAATTATAATACAATCACAAGGCTTATAAGAACAATACAATTCCAACATAAAGTTGTATCTATTCAATAATGTTGGACCAATGGTGGTTGACAAAATAAATTCCTTAATGTTTTGATAATAATAAAATGTATAGAATTGGTAAAAAATTTATTGCAGGTGTTTTTAGAATGAAAGAAATCTAGAAGACTTATAAATTATTGAGGAATCAAGAAGGAAAC
>JANKOE010000006.1:16730013-16740548 GCA_026284465.1 Erythroxylum citrifolium
ACATCAACACAACATATCCATTTAACCATCAATACAGAACACTCAATTTATGCAACATACTTGACAATTCAAAGATGTAATGCACAAACAAATGGCTCGAGAGTTCTGTGAAACAAAACGGATAAACCAAAGTTTAAATCGTGACCAAAACGAGTCTAATTTCTCAGGATCTCGTGACCTCAAGTGGGCAGCCGGGATAAGGCTATACGTCGATGTGCACGTGACTAATGAAACGTTCCTCTCTCGCCCAAACAAAATCGCATAATCATGCTTAAATCAATTTATCGAATGCTCATAATTTCGGGCTTTTCTATCTTTTCATTCATACAACCCATAATCAATAGGAATTCAACCCATAACACATAATCACAAAATTGATCTTAGAAAACTTAAACCCATGCATTTCTTAAGCTATCTAAACCAAAACCCTTTAAAAAATTCAACAAATAAAAAATGCCCTTACCTTAATCCTTCCCTAAATGAGGAGTTTCTTGGTTCATATGGAAGCTCTCATCTTCTTCCACCTTTTTCCTTCTTGAATCCACCCAAAATCCTTCTTGAAATCTAAGACATGAAGAAAACCCTAACTTTTCTTCTTCTTCTCTCCAAAATCCGAACTCTCACTCTTTCTCTTAAAATTTTCGTTCTTCTTGTCTTTCCCTCCTCTAATTTTGTTCTCCCCCTTCTTAAAAAGCCAAACCACCTTTTATTTACAAGTTTGTCATTAATGAATGAGCAATGACCTCTTTGCCCCTCCTTCAAAGCCTTATAACCTTAATGCTTAAGTATTCTTCCCAAAACGCCCTTATACATCCATGTTCTACCCACATAATTCAATTTAATCCATGTCATATGATCTTACTCAAATTAACATTCTAATTACTCAAATTAACATGTTAATTAATTCCAAAAATATACTCAATTAAGACTTCAAAATTCATTTAAGTCATACTTAACTCTTTCAAAAAATCAATACCTTTTCTAATCATGCAATTGAAGGAATTTGCTTGCACTTCCTTCTAGAGAAATGTTCCTCATTGTCTTAATTTTCTAATGACCTAAAAATCATTCAATTTGGTTCCATAGTCCAAAAGTTATACCCAAAAAAATTTCCAAACTATTCTTATACTTAAAAAATATTATGTACTCAAATTCCATCCGAAAATTGATATTTTGAAAGTCTGAATCAAAACTTGATTCCATCAGACAATTTGTAGCCTTATCTCTCCAGTTTAATCCAAATTAAGAATCATCTCATTTGGATAACTAGAACAAAAGTTATGGCTCAAACACTTTGGGACTATTACTAAACCTGGACTATACACTATACCCAAATTCGCTCCAGAAATTGAAAGTCTTAGGGACTGAATTGAAATTTGATTCCTTGAGATAAAGTGTAGCTCCATGTCTCTAGTTTAATTAGAACTAAGAATCAACTCATTTGGAGCTCTACAGATCAATATATCACCAAAATACTAAACCATGTTTAGTAAAAATATCCACCTCATACTCATTTAACCGATCCTCTCACTTTGATTCAATCAATTTTTTTCAAATTAATCCCAAAAATCATAAATGTTTATGGAGAGATAGAGGAATGTCTTAGAAATCTAACACTTCAAAAATCAGGTCAATCAGAGGTAGGACGAAAACGTTATGGCCAAAAGAGTGGAGAGAGGTCGGATCAGGCCAAAAATTGCCTGCGAGCTGACGCGTGAGAGCTCGCAGTCGCGAGCGCAAGGCACGCGCACTCACCCTCGCGAGGCCGCCTGCCTCCTTGAATTTTCCTCTCTGACAACCTAACTTCCAAAATTTATATCTTTTGACCCAGAACTCCAAATTTTACAAACTTGGTATCAATGGAAAGCTAAAAGAAAGCTCTACAACTTCCATGAAGGAATTAAAAACAATTTCGGTCTCTAAAAGGGTCAAAAGTCCACGACAAAGTGATTGTCCAACAATTTCATCCTAAACAGCATCATAAATTCTAAAAATCATATCTTTATATTCCCTTGTCCAAAAATTCCATACTTTATATCAACAGAAAGATAAAAAGATAACCTACAACTTTTATGAGATCTTAAGAGCAATTTCTGCCTCTATAAGGGTCAAAATTTCAATCAAAGTGACTGTCTCGAAAATTCATCCTAAACAACATCAAGACTTCAATCAATCATAACTTTTAGCCCCGATATCGAAAAGTGTCATACTTTATAGCGTTAGAAAGCTTGAAAGACAAGCTACAATTTTTATGAAGACAATTTTAGCTAATTCCACCTAGATCAACCCAGAAAATTTATACAAGTTCATATCAAAATTTCAACTCTCATACTATTCATTCCCAAAATTTTCAGACTTGTAAATTTTCAAAAACCAACATTTCAAATTCAAGAATTTTCTCTTTCTTTTCACATAAATAAATCACCACCAATTTGGGGTCCAACATGTTGTACTACTCGTGTATATATATTGACCTCATAAGAATGAATAAGAGAGATCTCTTTCTTTAAAAAAGCCTTCAGTTAGTATGCAAAAAAAATCTATAAGAGGGCTTTCAATAGTAACATAATGACATACAAAGCAACAATAATACTCAGTCAAGCCTAAGAAACCCTAAAAGGGTCATGATTGAGGTTGGGATAGGCCAATCTATTGCAAAAATACATTTAGATAATTTAGTATAAAATTGATGGGACTATAATAAACTTAAAACCTAATCAAGATGCTCCAAATGCTCATTATAACTTGGACTATAGATAAGAATGTAATCAAAGAAGACTAATACATATTTCTTAACAAACAACCTTAATAAATTGTTCATTACAATTTACATATTAAAATGTTGAGGGATCATTGGTTAAGCTAAATGGCATAATAAAATATTAATGCCTATGCACTATTCGAAATGCACTCTTATAAGAGCCCCTTTTAGCTATCTTGATTTGATGATATCCAAAATGTAAGTTAATCTTAGAAAACACCTTAACACTAAATAATTTGTCTAACAACTCCTCAGCTATCAGAATAGGAAATCTATATAGAATCGTGAGTGCATTAAACGCTCAATAATTTACCCAGAAACGCCAAATTCTATCTTTCCTTTTGACTAATAAAACTAATGAGGAAAACAAGCTTTGACTAGGTTGAATAATTCCTCCTCTTAACAAGTAAGAATTCAATTATGCTATACTTTCATTTTAAAAGTACAAATAATGATAAGGTTTAATGGTAACTAATGTGGCATTAGGTTGTAAATGGACTATGCGCTCATAAGGATGGTTTGGTATAAGAGAAGGAATTGAATGTTAGGGGAAAGAAGAAATCAATTTTGAAAAAGAGTGGTCAAGTATAATGTTTAGGTTAGCGGGTGTATTAGGTTGGGTTGAATAACAAAAAAGAAGAAAAAAAAAGATATAGATTCTATTCAATGAAAATGAGATAATTAAGAATAAGTAGTAGAGGTGAAGGTTGATTTACCCATGAATTGTGGCAAAGATCCATTATAATATGAGGATATGGCAAGGATTGAAAATTCAGATTAAATAAATCTTAAGATCCTTAACCATTGAATACCTACAGCAAAATATGCTTCTTATAAGCGTAAAATGTAAAATGAACAGTGAAAGCAAAGATGCGAATGCCATACCAGACTTGGTACCAGATTGAGTTATGATACGGTATTGTACCGGTACTAATCAATACCGAGTACCGTTTTGGGTAATTTTTTAAATTTATGAAATAGTCTCTAAAATTTTTAAAATTTGCAAAATAGTCAATTGGTATATTGTACAGTTGTACTGTATACTTTATAATTTTACATCAACCATGTTTTCAAAAATCATAATAATAAATAATAATCCCAATTAATATGAAATAAGAATAATTTTAAATCTTTATCATATAAATAATAACCACAATTAATATAAAAAAGACATTCATCATCATATAAATATAAAATTAAGAATAAGACTAAGTATTTAAAATATTACAATAATACAATTCCATCATTTTAATAAATAATAATTACATCAAAACATCCAATAAAAAGAACAATAAATATCTTTAACTATTACAATTTACAAAAAGAGATCATGTCGAAGAAACAATCAAGTAGAAGTTAAACCTGAAACAAAACATTTACAATTACATTATATATAGAATTTAACATAAACATCAAATATAAGTAAAATTAAAAGAAGAGGGAAAAAACCTAGAATGAAATTCAATCATCAATAGGAGGATACTCGCTACAACTGCACTGACCTCAGTTATCATTTGGTACAAAATCTTTATCATTGAGAGGAGCATCATCATCATTATCATTCAAATTTAATGCATCAAATGACATGTCAATGCTTTCTCATCCAAGATTATCTTCCAATTTATTGACATCTATCAAATTCGATTCTCCAAAAAATCAATATTATTAATGGAAATTGGATCACTTGAGCTACTTGTGCTATTAAGGCTCCTACAAAATAATTAAATTTAATTGTTAGAAAATTATAAAAAATTGTATCGAAATTAATAATGATAATAACATACATTTCCCGAAGTTTTAAATTGTAACAAACAAAAACCAAGCCATTCAACCTCTTATGCTCCAATGTATTCCATTTCTTTGAGTGGAAAAATTGAAATGTGCTCCAGTTTCATTCACAGACTGTTGCACTCACACATTGACTTAAAATCCGAATTGCAAATTTTTCAATTCTAGAACACCATTTTCGAATTGATCTCTCTAAGAAGCTGTAAGTCATAAGATAACAAAAGCAGTGTTATAAACAAAATAAAATGATAATTAATTTTCAACAATTAAGAAAAAGGAAATAACTAATACCTAGAGAAAGTTTTTATTGGACCTTGCTTGACTCTGGAAATAAGGAGTAATGAAGAGGATCACGTTTTACGATTCAGCAAGAGTTGGGTTCCAGAATCAAGAGGAATGTTGGGTCCCGCTTGTTTCCGGAATCCAACTCTTGTGAAATCATGAAACGTGAGTGTGTTCTCGTGAAATCTCCTTAACCATCATCGATTCATCTTCTTGCTTTGATACCAAATATGTTGGATCCCGTTTCTGGAACCCAACTCTTGCTCAATCATAATATTGAGCGTATTATCCTATGGGGTTATTTCCATGAACCCTTATTAGGCATCATCCCAAAAGGCTGGCATGTCCCACTAGTCAAACAGCAAAATCACACATTGACTTCTTCAAAAAATTGCATCATTATGTCTATAGTTTATTTTGATACAAGAACCATCTCATTCCGAGCTTTATAGCTCAAGATATGCTTGAAAATCCAAAGCGTGTTCATAACCCAGTCATGCTCTTCCAACCGATCCCTCATTTTCTTTCCCTCGGTCTTTTTCAAATCAACGTCCAAAGCTACAATTTTTTATAGAGAGGTAGATCAATGTCTTAGGAGTCTATTGCTTTAAGAATCACTTAATTTATAGGTCAGGTTATGAAGTTATGGCAACAAGAATCAACCATGATCATGTCCTCAATCACATTGTACCTATTGTGCGACAATTGGCATAGCTGAGTTAATTCTTAGATGGTTTGAAAGAAGACTTATAAATCTACAACTTTCATGAAGACTTTGAAGTGAAATTCTATCATTTAGATAAGACATGGACCATGTGAATCTACACAGTCAGACCATGTAACTTTCGGGTTTGATTGTGCTTCTGTGTTAGGAAAACAGGACCTGTGTGAATTTCTCAAATCATTCAAAAGCATAAAAGCAACATTTAATTGAAATCCTTTTATTTTCTTGATTTGGAAAAAGAAACCTTAGAGGCTCATTACTCAATTATAAACTTGAAACTGACCTTAACCCATGCATGAAATTCATCCTAGAATACTTGAACCCATGCATTTCCTAAGCTCTTTGAACCAAAACCCTTCCAAAAATTCAAAAGATTTAACACAAACTTACCTTGAATCTTCACCAAATGAAGAGTTTCTTGGCTTGAATGAGAGCTCTAATCCTCCTCTTCCTTTTTCCCTTATTGAACAACATGAAAATCCCTCTTGAAAACCAAGAAATGATGAAACCCTAGCTTTTCCTCCTTCCTTTCTCTCAAAACCGAACCCTCTCCTTGCTTTCTCTCTAAATTTTCATTTCTTTTCTTCTTCTCCCTTTCAATCCACATTTTCCACTCCTTAAAAAGCAAGACAACTCCTCCTTTTTTCCTATAATACCCTTAATAAGTGTGCAAAGACCCTTTTACCCTTCCTTATATGCCCTGTAACTTAAATGTTTAAGTGAACAACCAAAAACACGCTTATACAATCTTACTATCTTAACTAATGATCATAGGAAAATTGAAGGAATTTGATAACAATTCCTTCTAGAAAAAAAATGTTCCTCATTGTCTTAATTTTCTAATAACACCAAAATTGTTTAATTTGGTTCAGAAATCTAAAAGTTATACACCAAACATTTTGGACTATTCTTATACTGAAACAATATTACATGCTCAACTTCCATCCAAAAATTGAAATTCTTTGAGACTAAATGAAAACGTGATTTCATTAGAACATTTGTAGCCCTATATCCCTAGCTTACTCCAAATCAAAATTTATCTCATTTGGATAACTAGAGAAAAAGTTATGGCTAAAACACCAAAGCATACTCAATGAATATGTTTCAATTACATTTTCCAGCTTTTAACTACCAACCTTTCATATGTCACCCATCTTGTATCTAAACCATCTTTTTTATTTTATTTCAAATTCAAAAATTCTCCTTTACTTTACATATAAACAATCGCCAACAATTTGTCATTTAATAGAAAAGCTCGAGGTCCAACAATTCTCCCCCTTAAAGAATTTCGTCATCGAAATTCTTACCTGAGTGATCAAACAAATGGAGGAAATGCTATCACATTATGAATCTGAGACATCTTTGTCGGTAATACTAACTCATAAGTCAATGGTCCGGTTCTTAATAACTTTATATGGACCAATACAATTCAAGCTGAGTTGCTACTTTATCTTAACCTGAGCACATCTTACATTCAATCTAAGCACACTTTGGGCATGTGATACTCTTAGAAACAATTCATTATTCGCTTTATAGTTCACATCTCTACAGTGTCAGTGCATTTAACTCTTATGTCTCTCTCACTGTATTTGATACCTTTGGTGTTAACCCATATAATTCATTCATTTTTCTTAAATCACTTAATTCGTAATATAGATCAATTTCACTTATCTATAACATCTCCAATCAATTCTGACCTTCGACCCTCGTTGGTCCTATTCATCTAAATAAAGAGGCGGACGACTCTTTTTGTCGTATAATGCTGCACAGTATTTAATGTTATCACTATGATAGTAATTGTAATGCTTAAAAGTCAATCAAAGTTGTACATTGATCTCAATTCCACTAACACATTCTTATGGCAGATCATAACTCTTGTCACCCTAATCAAACAACTACTTTGGTTCTAATTTCATCTTCTTAAGATCATAATAATTTCTGTTTTCATTACATTCTACTTGTACTCTTTAATCTCATTGTTCCAACTTGTCTCCCTATTTTCCTCAAATAATCCATCATAATACATTCACATCTTTATCACATTCGGGGATATACACTGCAGTATAATATCAGTGTCATATTCAATTACACCAATACAAATGCGTTGACTCATTTTCTGTCATATTTAACCATAGATTGTTTCTCATTTCTAATTATCCACAACTTTCATTTTCTCATATCATGAAAGAGTATCGTTTTTCAAACTAATTCTATCAATTCAAACTCTTAACGATTACTTATGTGTGTGACTTATACACATGTGACTCAAACTAAGGATCAATCGCTACTGTCTGCTATGACATGTTCACAATGCATGTACCTGGACACATAATTTAAAAACGCCCATGTAAGATCCTAATTCTAGTGCTCAGATACCACAAATGTTGGGTCCTGCATATTTCCAGAATCCAACTCTTGCGAAATCATGAAACGTGAGCGTGTTCCTATGAAATCTCCTTAACCATCATCGATTCACCTTCTTGCTTTGATACCAAATATGTTGGATCCCGTTTCCGAATCCCAATTCTTGCTCAATCATGATACTAAGCGTATTATTCTATAGGGTTATTTCCATGAACCCTTATTAGGCATCATCCTATAAGGGTGGCTTGCACCATTAGTCAAACATCAAAATCCCATATTGACTTCTCCAAAAAAAATTGTAACATATGTCTCTAGTTTAATTTGAAATAAGAACCATCTCATTCCGAGCTCTATAGCTCAAGTTATGCTTGAAAATCCAAAGCGTGTTCATAACCCAGTCATGCTCTTCCAACCGATCCCTCAATCTTTTTCAAATAAACGTCAAAAGCTACAAATTTTTATGGAATATAGAACAATATCTTAGGAATCTATTGCTTCAAGAATCACTTAATTTGGAGGTCGGATTATGAAGTTATGGCCACAAGAATCAACCATGATCATGTCCTCAATCACATTGTACCTATCTCGGGACAATTGACATAGCTTTCACTAGAGATGTCAGATTGAGTTCATTCTTATACGGTTTGAAAGAGGACTTCTAGATCTATAACTTTTGTGAAGACTTCGAAGTGAAAATCTATCATTTGGATAAAACAAAAACCATGTGAATCTACATGGTCAGACCGTGTAACTTTCAGGTCTGATTATGAATTTACACGGACAGACCATATAACCTTCAGGTTTGATTGTGCTTCTGAGTTAGGAATGCACGGCCTGTGTGAATTTACATGGGCAGACTGTGTAACATTCGGGTCTTGTTAAAATTTTCCCTCTCCAAAACCTTTCCAATGGATCTTACATCCATCCTAGCATACCTCTTTCTCATAATCTTCCCGAATTCAACTCTCCTAACGCGATATCACTTCATATACTCTAGTTATTCGGGACACACATCCTATACTGAAGTGAATCACATGTTAATATAGACTTAATACTCAATATACAAATGCACAAGAAGGGGGTTGAATTGTGTATTATTTTTCAATGATCCCCTTTTTAAGAATTTCTTTAAAACTTGCTTTTTCTCAAACTATTGAAATACAATAGTATGAAGTATTGCAACTTATTTTCTAAATGCTTGAATGAAATAGTAAGAGTAGTGGTTGATAGTTGAGAGAGAATCGACACGGCAGATTTATACTGGTTCACCCCAAACCAGGGGCTATATCCAATCCTTAGAGATCTTTCTGAGATTTCACTATACTTCGCAAAGTTACAAGTATTCTTTGACCCCGAGCCTCTTGAGGTCTCTTACAACAAGTATTCTTTCACACTTAGCCTCTTCAGGCTATCTGCTTTTATTCTTTCAACTGAAAGATGTTTCGAGCTTTGTTACAGATAAGAATAGCTTTATGTTTAGCACAATGAAATTTCGAGCTTTTTTAATCTTACTAACTCTTTCGAAAATCTCTAACTTTGCAGTCTTCGACTCCGACTCGTATTTATAGCCTTCTTCTTCAACCGCTTCTTGATAATTGCTTCTTTCTTCTTGTTTCTTGATCTTTGAAGAATCAGTTATTCAGTTGAGTTTTGTAACTAACTCAAGTTGATTAGACATCCGACGTGGTATCGGGTCTTCCGTCTCATTTTATCGTCTTACTTTTAGTTTACGCTTCCGTCTCACTTTTGATTTGCTTCCGTCTCATTTTGCTTTCTGCTTCTATCTCATTTTGCTTTCTGCTTCCGTCTCATTTTGCTTTCTGCTTCCATCTCACTTTCTATCGTCTCATTTTTGGCTTTGCACCGTCTCACTTTTGTCTTTGTGCTTCAGTCTCATTTTGCTTTCTGTCTTACTTTCATCTTTTATTATTATTTGGTCTTCATCAAAATCATTAAACGTAAAGTCATTTTGACTTAACAATCTCCGCCTTTTTGATGATAACAAATAATTATAGTAGTAAGAAAGAATGTATTATTATCAATATAGTATACTGTATACGACTATATACACTTGAAAATTTTCCTCTTCTTCTTCTGTTCTTCTCTTCTTCTCCTGTTCTGTTCTTCTCTTCTTCTGTTCTTTTCCTGTTCCTCCCCCTATCTTTTTTGTTCTCCTTTCTCTCCTTTCCTCCCCCTATTTGTTATTAATCAAAAAGATTTACGACCATAGATGCTTCATTATTCCTGAAAACTTTTCCTTCATTTTCGTGCGGAGTGACTTAAGGTCTTGTCGTATTTGAGTTATTTCTTCTCTTAAGTCACTTATTGAAGTAAGTCGATCATCATCCTTCTGCTGTTCTACTGCATAAGCAATAGTAGTGTTGTATGCGTCTAATGGTAGAACAATTGCTTCATTGATAACAAGGGCAGGAGGTTGGACAGATAGGTTTGGCTTCGGGAGATTTAAATCATTAGGGTTGGTCAAGCGTGGAATTTGTCTTCCAAATAGGTGTAGAACATCTCCGAGTGAAGTCACAGCACCTAACGGCCTAATGTGCATAATCATGTGCACAAGAGTCTCGATTGAGTAGCTGATATCTCCAATCCTAACGGATC
>JANKOE010000006.1:16787795-16798728 GCA_026284465.1 Erythroxylum citrifolium
AATTAAATTGATTTTTCTTTCACAAATTGCTCTTTAATGTGTGACCCATTAGGTTCCTAATAAATTGACAATGATTAAAAATTACAATTCTAATTCTCAATTAGAATTAGATAAATTAAAACTTCTTTTAATTTATTTTTAATTCCTCTAATTAAACAATTCATAATCATAAATCATGATTGACGTCTAGCAACATGTCATGATTACTTAAATATCAGGATTGTCAAAGTGATTGACTTAACCTGTCTATGCATAGCTATGATGTATAATTTAATCCTTTCGTCATTCAATATTCTAATTAGGCAGAGTATGGATATATTGTCTACTCTTATCATCCAATCATGTTCGTTCTTGCTAATTAGTAATTGATTTATAATTGAAATTTGAAAATAACTTTTCAAATGTCAATTCACTCTGGCTAGAAAATTTCGTAAATCATTACTAATCAAGAACAGTAGAATATTCTCTCTAATTATTTTAGAGTGACAAATCCTATATTGACTTACTCAACTATCTCTATACAGTTTATACTGTATCTAGTTACTACCAAATGAGTTATCCTAAGATGATTCATAAGTACCTTGGTAATCTCAAGTCTGAGGATTAATTATACAACCATCATTATGAAATAATCCATAGACACATAAGTAATATTCCATATGAAATTCTCATAATCGGGTCAGTTCAGTGACTTATTCTCTAATAATCACCTACAAATTAGTTTAAGTATCTCTATACTTTAATTTATGAGATCAATTTCTTTCTTCATAAAAAAGAAACATAATGTGTGCTAGTTTTACCTTTTTAACAATATTCCGTCTTAATAAAGCTACAACTAGGAACATATAGGAATAATATATAAATGTAACTTGAATATCATAATTATGATCTCATCATAATTTCAATTACACATTAATTATTTCAAGGATTTTATCTTTGGTATTAAAACATAAAATATTAATTAAAGTAATACATAAAGATAAATAAAGTCTTTTCATTAATTAAAATAATGTTATACATTAATTTGCATCCAATTGTTTAGCTTTAAGGGCATAAACTAACATAAACAATATCTAAGATCTATTACAATATAATTAAAAAGATTAAAAGTAACAAGATGCAATAAGAGTTATCTTTAATAAATTTAGCTATAGATAATAGATTTGATATTTGTGGTAAGATGTGAAACAATTTAAACACTAATAAGGTGAAGTTGATGAGTACATGATAAAAATGTTAAAGTTTTAGCATATGACATTGGAAGGGTATCTCTATTACTAATAATCGCTTGGTTTAAATCTTCATGTAGAGTTGTAGATTTCATAAGGTGAGGGCTAAGAGTTATTCGAGTTGTAACACTAATATCCAGTGTTTTAAAAATCGGATCAGATATCGACCTGGACAAAGAAAATATTTATAAAAATTGATATTTAATGAATAAGAAGTAAAAAATTAAAAGAATAAGAAACAATAAAATATTTTTATTAAAATAAAAATAACACATTAATATTTATTATTATATAATAAACTAATAATAAATCAAATAGAATAATTCAAACTAAATTTGAATCTAACATAAAACTTAGAATAATAATAAAAAAAATATATTTTTGAAGAAAGTTATGTCACATTATTGTCAAAAGTTTCAAATTCTCCAATATTATCTAAAGACTTGTAAACTGTGCTTTCATTTAAAGTATTTGCATCAACTTCTTCTACTGCTTTAAATAAATTATAAATTAGTAATGTATGAAAAATTACTAATGTAAATTTATAATACATTATGTTTTTAATGTTAAATATGATCAAAATAAGATATCAACAAACCATCAAATCTTTTCCTAATGATTCCATATTTTTCATTATAATTTCAACATAAAAATATGAGAAAACTAATTTTGTAAGTTTTATATGCAATTATATGATCTAGACATTCTAAGAAAGTAACAAATTTAAAAAAAAATACTTGTCTTACTAAATATATTATATTTGACAAGAAACTTCAAAACAACACAAACATACAAGTGAAGAGAAAGTTTTTATTTATTATATATCTTATTTTTTAAAGAGCGAAAAAATGCTTTAGTTTCTTTAATTAATACATTTGATAAGTATTCCTAAATCTAACATAGTTAAAAACACATGATATAGCTATTTTAGAAAATCAAGATACTAACTAAAAACATTTAAATAAATGATTACTTACATAATTTTATTGTATGTTGACTTTAAAGAAATAGCAAAAATATTTGGAATTGTGATTTATAAATGTTGACCTATTAGTCTATTACGATCTATCAAATACTTCATAAGTCATAACCACTAAATAGTAAATACAAATCTTTAGTTTCACACTTTACACGATACATGTTTCTACTTATAATTTTGCAATTACCAAATTATTGTGAGTTAATACAAGATTAAGGAATACTAGCTCACATACATTTATGTCCTTAAAATACAACTTCCCATGAATCTTATAAGAATGATTAAAAATATTAATTATTATCGAGTAATATGATTTCTTTCACTGCTCGAAATTTCATATTTACATTTAACCATTTCATCTACAGGTCCAATTTGATTGTCTTTAACTTTAACTGGTCCTCAAAAACATCATTAAAGGTCTAGAAACAAAGTAAAATCAAAACATGTGCCTTCTTCTAGTCTTAACCCGAAATGGAGTTTTGCCGAAGATAAAAGAAAAAAAAACTTTTATTCAAATTAACTATAGTTTTGTAGAAGCTAAGTAGCTAACACCAACAAAATATATACTCTTCTAAGATGAGTGAGGATGACAAACTAAAGTTGAAAAGAATCAAAGATAATAAATATCACAACCCTATAATCTCTAGTTCTTCTTTAACAAACCTGCTTCAGTCGCAACCCAGACCTAGCAAAATCAATGTGAAACTGAAAAGAATAAAAGATAATCAATATCGCAACCCCATAATTCCCAATTCTTCTCCAACAATCAATTTCAATCACAACCCTAACTCAACAAACTCAATATCCTTGAAACATATTCATAAATCATGAATCATAACCCAATAAAATAACAAACCAAAGACTCCAAGAAGAAAGGTGAAAAATACACTACTATTAATTAATTTAATAATTTTCTCCCTTTTTAATGTCTATAAAAGCCTGACAAGAACTAAATTGATCCATGTTATGTATTGAACTTTCATTTAATTTCTAGAGCTCAATGGGTGAACTAAATTACAATCAAATATAATTCACTTCCTTTTGATTGTTTTCTATAGGAAATTGAAGAAAGAGTTAAATATATGGCAAAGCATTATGCATTGGATACATTGCACCAAAACGTTAATCTCAAAACATGAACACATTTGTTGTCACATCCTTTCTTTACTTCTCCTAATTTTCTTGTTCATTTTGTTTAAATAACTTATAGATAAAGACCTCATTCATAATGAACAAATCCTGCACACAATAAAAAAGCTACCTACCCTGATGTAGTTACTCTAGTTGTCCCTGATATCAAGAGTTCAAGACATACACTTTCTGAACCTTATTGAATGAATCTTGAAATAAATAGAGTAAAAGGTTCATCTTTTAGAGATGAGGGGTTTAAGTAAATACTTGATGGATCTCACAAGTTATTATAAATAAGTGATAAGAAATACCTGAAGCTAGGGAAGATTTGATAAATGATCACAGGAAGGCCTCGTGTTTGACATTCGGGCAGCGGTTGCATCATTTAGCAGGGGAGGAAGAGGGGGACCTTATCCTAACTCTAAGTTTTAGGCTTTCTAATTGTAAATGAGAGCATTATTGCTCCACTTAATGGATTTGCCTTCACATTTATCCAGATCATTTAACCCTCCTATACATATATATATGTATGATCCAAACAATAACATAACAATAGAACTAAAATCATCCACCCTACAACCACAATTATCAAGACCTAACTTTGTTTTCAATTCCTTAAAATAAGATTAATTAGTAAAAAGGAAAATAAAGGAATGCCTTTAATCTATGATTAACGACATGATGAATATCAATATAAGCATCACCTCACTAGTCTCACTGCTCTTCTTCTCTTCTTCTCTCCTCACATACTTTTCGTGACTAGAAAATGCCACATTGAATTCAAATGCCTCGTTCCTTTCCATAAAACCTATTCCGATAAGGCGCGCTTCCCTCTTTTGTCTTCAATATGAAGTATCTAAAAGAGTCCAACATCTTCTCCATTAAGTTCTCGTGCTGACTTGGTTGCACAAAGTAGGCCACAAAGAGCTTGTCAATGTTGGGATCCTCTAGATGGATCTTGTAGCCAGGGACGTAGCTATGCTTGGCCCAGTGGGGCACTGGGCCCCCCGAAATTTTAAAAAATTTAATTTTTTTAAATTTTTAAATTTTTTTCTATATAAAAATATAATTTTTAGGGTTTGGGCCCCCCAAGATTTTAAAAAAATTTGTTTTGGGCCCCCCTGTATGCATTGGCTGGCTACGTCCCTGCTTGCAACAATCCTCACAAGAGACCACGAGGAGTCGCTCGGACCAGATTTTGTTAAACTGCAGCCACTCACCACACTTGTAGATGGATATCTTTGAAACATATTCATAAAGCATGAATCATAATCTAGTAAAATAGCAAATCAAAAACTAAATACCATATTTATTACGTTGATGGAAGTCTGAAAAGTGAAAGCGAAAAACCCCTAATCTTGTGTTTTTTCTATTTGTTATTGAAGAGGTTCCTTTTCTAGCTGATTAAGTAATAAATCGGTTGTTTTTTGGTTATAATTATTATAACTGTAAATTGGACCAGAAAACTACCTAGTTCATACTTTACCAGAGTAAATCGACAGATCTGGTCTGATTTTTAAATTCTTGCTAACATCAAATAGTCATTTAACAATATTACTAGAATTAAATTATGAAAGATCTATATGTAATTATTATATGTGAAGATTGGAACAAAGGAGTAGAAAGAGCCAATGAGATAAAAGAAATAGAAAGGAAGGGTGGAGGAAGTAGATTAAAAGGCAAAAGAAACGAAATGACAGATGAGGAAGAGGGAGAGGGAGCAATAGGAAGCAACTTGTCATAGGGAAAGTGATTTTTAAGAAAGTGAACATGTCAAAAGATATAAAATTCGAAAGTTGTAGGATCAAAGTGGCAATATTCTTTATGTTAAGAATAATAGCTAAAGAAAATGCAAGGCATATATTTTGATGTAAGTTTGTTAGGACGAATGGAACACATAAAAGAAAAACAATGACAACCAAAGACATAAAGATGAGAAAGATTTTGTTTATTATGAGAAAAGTAGTTTATGTGAGGACTTATGGTGAAGAATAGGAGTAGCTAAGAAGTTGATGAGATAGACAACACTGGAGAATGTTTCAAATCACATATGGACTCTTATTCCTCCACCATCAATTGTTAATATTTTCGACTATAAATAGGTATTTTGTACCAAATGAAATCTTGTTGGTTTTTTTAGCACTATAATGGTCTCTTTATTGTTAAGAGATATCATCAAACTTCAGGCATTAATTACAATAACACCATTAATCCTACTGTCAAACCTAGTGTTGTTCACATTATTCTCACCCTTACTCTTTCTCAAAATTGTTATGCATTCCTTCATTTTCAAGAACCAATTTTTGTCTCTTAACCTTCCAATTGTAGTAATCCTAACCATCTTCAAAATGTTTGTCCCCCTTTGTAAAGCTCTTTATGATCTCAAACAAGCCCCTTGAGTTTGATTTTATTGCTTGAGTCAAAAACTTATTAACCAAAACTTTACTTCCTCAAAAATTGACACATCTCAATTCATTTACACCACTTTATCTCATATAACATTTCTCTTAGTTTATGTCAATAATATCTCGGTTATAGCTTTTTCACCCACCTTCATTGCCTCCTTATCCATGATCTTCACTCTTCATTAATAATTTCCTTGACATTGAAGCCACCACTACACTTCCTATTCTTATTCTTAACCAAATAAAATATACTAAAGATCTTCTTCTTCACACCGGTTTTGAACAATCCAAAGCTACCAACACATCCATTATTGCCACTCTTCCCCTATCTATAAACTATAGTCATACATTTCCTAATTTTGCTAGGACCTCTAATATCTTTTTCTTACTTACCTTAACATTCAATTTGCTGTAAACAAAATTTCTCAATTTTTACATTGTCTTACCGATATTCACAGGACCATAGTTAAATAAATTCTTTGACAGCTTTCTATGTTATTCACTTCACTTGATCTCCTTCACTTACCTTATAGACCTACAATGGTGTTGACTGGTTAGTTGCCTTAATGATTGTCATTCCACATCTAGCTACTATATCTTCCTTGACCTTAATATCATTTCTTGGAGTGCCAAGAAATAACCAACTGTTGTCTAGCATGATTCTGAAATTGAATATCGCAATATTGCTCTTGTCGGTGTAGAACATTGGATCATTTTGCTCTTTGGTGAAATAGGATTGTCTCACGTCAACCCACTTTTTGGTCAAATAATCTAAGTGCCACATACCTTGCAGCTAATTGAGTCTCTCTTGTATGAAACACATTAAAATTGACATCTATTTTATTCAAAACTTAGTAGCAAACAAGGCTCACTTCATCAATCATGTCTCTTCTTCCAATCAAATTACTGATGTTATGATGAAAGCTTTGTCTTCTTTGTGCTCCACTAGCTTTGGGGCAAACTGACAATTTCACACCATCGTGGGCTTGAGGAGGATCGATAACATATACTAGATTTTTAGATATATTCCAATCTTAACAAATTGTTAGATATACTCCAATCCTTATATTGTATATTCTACTTTATCTTATACATCAATAGTGTAAATAAAATTCAAAATCTTTAAAGAATAAGAAAATAAAACGTCCTTCACTTTATCAAGTGGAAATATATACATGCATGCACTGATGCACAATTAGCTACTTGTTTATAGCAATGGATTTGTAACTTGTGAAAAAGGCTTTAAGGCTGACTCTAACATTGATTCAAGTTACGGTATCTATTGCGACAAGAGGACCATCTTAATATACATTAAAATCAACATGTCTCCAGTCAAAGTGACCGAAACTCATGGCATGGTTCAAGCGAACGTGAACGTTTCTTTAGTGGAGCTTTACTTGAGTTGTGAAGGGTCGAGAATGAAACTTGTTGACAATGAACTCCAGCTTAGTTGTTGACAAGTAAAGGGTTATGGTGAGGGATGTGTATGCATTACTATCCACGACACTTCAAATGATCATCCCCGTGTAGCTAAAGCCTATTGATCTTCTTCCACCTCAAACATTTCCCATTTGTCAGTGATGATTTGTGTTAAACGAGCCAATTGACATTGATATTTACAGAAAGGCATAAATTTCTTCTTATAAAACCCAATTAAGAAAGCTTCTTGGTCCATCATCTATAGGTAACTATATTATATGCCAGTTTTTCAAACACGCAATTGCCTGGAAATTAAACGATTTTAATTAAAAAAAAGATGAAAATTAAAAAACGCAATTGCCAGTTTTTCAAACACGCAATTTCCTGGAAATTAACATCAACTAAGCATAGCTTAGATATAGATATAATAATATTGGCCCCATTTACGCATGTTGCCAGAATAAACGTTCCATCAAAATTTAAACACAGACATTTGTCCCGCTGTTAGCCAATCACTATCCTACAGTAGCTGCAGCTCCCTTTCTAAATCTTATCGACTTTTAGAAACATCTCCTTCACCGACAAGTGTAGCTCCAATATTTCATTAACTTGGTGAGAAAATACCCGGAAACTAAACAATGACTTCTTCGACTTTGTTTTAGTGGAAAATAGACAGGGTTCATAATAAAGAAATAGATTTAAAACGCTTTGGAAGAAGAGTTAATTTCGGCGTTAATCGAGAAGGCGTCATCAATAAGACGGGAAAGTCTCTGTCCCTCGTATGTAAGAGGTGTTAATATGTTCACCAATTAGTTACCTTTGTCACACTCAAATATTGACAACAACAACCAACCAACCATCTACTGCTACATTGCGAGCTGGAAATTGGGAGACTTTTCCTCGAAAATAGGGGATTATTCTTGGACCCATCATTAATCGTCGCTCCGGAAACAGGGAGACTTTTCCAATCACGAAACTAGGAACTATTGTTGGACCCATTATTCAAAACCGCGTCCTACCACTGGCTAAGCTATGGATCAAAGTAAAACCACGTAGTGCATGGTAGACTTTTAGACATCACACTATCACAAGGCAGATACTTCATATCTTTTGAGGCCGGAATGGATCTAGTCAAACCATCACGCTGCCTTTTATGATCACGTTCTTATCAGAGTTGTAATGTTAGACTACTGAACTGAGTGTGGATACGTCGTTCAGGTATGTCATTGTAGTTCTTAAAAACTTACAAATGAGATTTCGATTTGACTCCGTCAAAGTCTCAGTGCCGTGTAGCCGAAGTTCTCTGAGCTGAGTTGATGAGATCGAAATTGGTCATATATAATTAACACTTTAGGAAAATATATTTTCTAATGAAGACCGGTAGAGGTAAGCCCAGAACGAGAAATATTAACAAAGAACTGAAACTAATTACTGCGAGGAATTAGAATTGGAAATGTACTCTATATCCCATTTCTGCCAGCACCAGAAAGATATCACCCTAAAGCAAGGTGCCAATTTTCATAAAAGAAAAACTGCATCCTTCAGATAGAGTTCCAAAGAACTCTTCAATACAATAAAGCAAATGACTTGGATAGATTGCTTGCGGCCAAGCCTGTACGTAGTGTCCTGATTACCAATTTCAAGACCAACGGACGCATATGAATAGCTGGAATGCCCATTGACACGGCGAAAGTGCGATTTCACGAGAGAATCATAAGACAATTTTGGGATAATAGACTAATTGCACCCCCTCCAATTCTGACTTGGGAATCATTGTCTTTCAAAAGAAATGATATATTTCAAATTTAATGTTGGTAAAATCTCAACACTTGTGGGTGCGATGTCCATCCCACTGCATTTGTAATGGCATCGTCATCTGTTGTTATTTTTGTGCAAAATGCTACACCATCAGAAAAAAAGGAATCAAATCCACATGCAATAAACTTCAAATTTCATCATGTCAATACCTTACAAAAAAGCTCTCCCTGAAAATTGCCTGCTACCATTAAGTTTTCTTTGACGGTCATTGTGCTTGTCTGAGCTCTAGAGAGTGACTGAGACAACAGTTCGAAGGACAAAACATTGGTTAAGAAACAGAAGTGCTATCCAGTTCATGCCGGGACAACTTTGAAACATAAATTACATACCAGGGTAGGAAGAGTTGTTTTAGCCACATTGAGTCCTTCGTTGCCTTTGGGCAACAATGATGACCAGTGCATTACTTAGTAACTTCGCATCATGCTCTGATGCTGCCCACAGCAAATTCCTTACCTTAACATTACATGGGAACCAAAATTGACAAACATGTTATTTTCGTTATTCAACAAGGCAATATCTATAAACTGCAAATTCATTGGTCTCTATGAGGAATTAATTTCAAATAACGTCGACCTTATTCAGAATTGAGAATATGGCTACAGATTAGATAACCAAACAAAACTTATGTCACAGATAAAACATTTCTATTATCCACCTCTAGAAATTGCAGAGGTTACGGGTTTGACAACCGGATGCTTTACATATGTTGACCAGACAGTATGTTCGTCAGGTAAAGCTGGAAAGGAAAAGGACAAAAACAATACTAATAAGGTCAGTTCACCGCCTAAATATCAGCTTTACACCTATTTATCATGCACAATTGCACATATAAATTGCATATCTAGTCACAATCATGTATGCAATTGCTAAAAAGAGACATTAGTTCCATAAAGAATGACAATGCAGATGAGAACAAAAAAATGTGAAGTGTGAAATATATCCTCTGAAATGCAGATGATTGGTTAAAGAGAAGAACAAAATCAAAAAAAAGAAGAAGCATATTTCATGTCATTTAGGCCCCTCAACCTGACATATCCAACAGCAGTCGAACTACAGGAATTTTGTGAGGTTAAATGCTCAGATATTCCCTACCATACCATTACATACAACTTATCCTTAGAACTGACTTCACTCTTCTTAAAAGGCTGAAATAAAGAGAGATAGCAGTCCTAAATGCCACAGATGTGTTAAAGGCATGGATATATTCATTAGCAATGAAAAAATCAGTGTCACAAGATTTTGCAGGAGATAAAAACAAACCAGAAAGTAAATGCATCACTATAGACCTTCCAAACTATTGATGCCAAGATATAACTATGAAAGGAACACGCAACAGTTAGTGCTCTGTTGTGAAAGCCCATATCATTATATCAAAGAGAGCATGGAAACATTACGATCATTCCAAGCGAATCCAAGCATGATGCACAGAACAAGCCCTAGTGATATGATTGAGTCATTATTCAGAGGTCAAATTGTCTAGAGAATGGCCAACATTGCATAGCACTGGATACCCATGAAAGGTTTGTCCTTTGGTCTGTTAACCATTAACAACCTGATGTCTGTAATAAAGAATCTTCGCAGGTATGAGAGGATTCAATTGCAGAAGCCTCAACAGTGGCAAGTCAAATATATAAAATCTTCATGGTTACCAGAAATTAAGCAAATGAGGAGTTACTTCAACTAGGACCGTTTGATTCTACTCCTATTTTTCTGTTGTAATTTTTTAGTTTTCGTTTTCAATTTTTTGTTTCTATTTTTCTTTTAAATAAAAACAAAAACTCATGTGGTTGTTAATGTTAACGTAGTTATATTTTTATTACTGATAATAATTATATATTAGATATAACTTAATAAAATTATGTTATTTTAATAAAATAAAAAATTTATAAATTAATAGTTATTTGAAATATATTTTAATTATTAAATCAAATTTTATTTAAATATTTTAATAT
>JANKOE010000006.1:16869246-16885540 GCA_026284465.1 Erythroxylum citrifolium
ACACAATTTAACTATACTTTACATGTTATATCATTTATCCTTACACAAACATAATTTATACCCATACAATCAAATCCCAAGTACCATGAAGTTAATGTTCAAGACATCACAATTAATGCATCAACTACTAATTTAAGAACATAAAACATACTTCTTACCTATCAAGCTTTAAAACTTCCCAATCTTCCAACTTATCACAACTTCCTAATTTCTCCTCACCATACACGGCATCATCTTCCTCTCAAGGGATGAGGTTCATGTCAAGCTCTTTAGGTGAGCTAAAGGGAGAGGAAACAAGGTGAAAGACTATTAGGAAAGGTGAGCAAACTTGTACAAAGAGTAAGGAGGAAGGAAGTTACGAGAATGATGGAGAGAAAACCATAAAGACAAGTTCCAATTTGCTTCTAATATGTATGTGTCGTGAATGCCTAGCAAGAAGGGGGTTTAGTCAATAAGACAACTTTCATGATGGCATGTTAGGCAAGTGACATGTGTCACTTACCACATGTCACAATCTTGTAAAATCCCTTAATTTATTTTCAAATTCAATTCTAATTTCTACCCCAATTTCTCCCCAAATTCCAATGGCTCAAATGAAAATCCCAAAATCATTTACGTCAATTTCCAGTGCCATTGGACAAAAATTTTCAGTACCGGAAACCAATCAGTCCGCCACTTGGCGATTTTTCCGGTCCGAAAATTTTCCCTGAAAATTTCTAGAAAAATTTTCTAAAATTCCCCAAAAGTGTAAAACACACAATAATCCACTCCAATTAACTTTTCAAGCACAAAATCATATTTTCTACAACAAAATCACAGTTAGGCACATATACTGGAAAATGTCATGAATGCATGTACAGTCATTTTCATGTGCAAATTTCACGATTCACATATAAGGGTATGCATGAACATTTCAAAACAATTCTAAACACCCGTAGCCCTTTTCAAATTACTATTCTACCCTTCCCATCGGAGGTGGGATGTTACAACTCCCCCCTCCTAATAAAAATTTCGTCCTCGAAATTAATGTCTGATTAAAGAATAAGGTGGGGGCAGTATTATCTCATATACTCCTCCGTTTTCTAGGTCACTTCACCACTCAAGTACGTTCCTCCAAAAGATCACAATGGATAGATTCAATAAGTCTCTTAATCCCTTGTTTGGATGTCTCTTTTTCTTAATTATTTCCTTGATGAGCTTCCGATTACTCACATTTTCATTTCCACTCTTAACAATACAAACATTGGATCATACCAATGCTTCCTAACCATATCCATATAACACTTTCCTTTATTTACACATGTATAGCTATCTAAGTGTACCACGATAAAGGTGATACTCTTAAAGATAAGTTATCTGATTCACTTCTCATTGGTGTTTCCATTTAACTCTTATGTCTGTCCCATGATATTCTACAACCTTGGTGTTGGTCCACTTAAGTCATTCATCACTATCTTGGAGCGTTTAAACCCTACTACCAATTCCTTTTGCTTATCACTAGTATCTCAAATAATTTCTAACCATCAACCGTTTGTTTTTTGGGCCTTCTTCATTCCAATATAGGGGCGACGACGCCTTTTTGTCTTATAAGGCCTTATACCGTATTCCCATAGTATCTCCAATATAACGATTATTCTGCCTACTGTTTATTTAAACGATACATTAATCTCGTGTTCCTCTGAACTTCAATCTCCAATAGTCAAGACGATTGGTAGCTCAAACCTGTAATCGCTCGGTTCTATATCCTTAACCATTAATTGCTTTTTCGATGAACTCTTACTCGGACATACGGTTTCTCTTATTTTCTTGTGTTGTCTATTAGATATTACACATACTTCTTAATCCAATCACAAATATCATTTACTCGAAAGTTGAATCCGTTTTCAATCCCTTGATCAGGTTCACAATTTCTGAATCCTCAATTTGGCTTTACCAATCTCCTTTCAGCTAATTATCTTATCCCCTTTTTTTGTCACTACATTTGAGTGCAATACTAGCTTTATTAGGAGACGCATTTACACAATCCTTTCCATGAATTAAGTGGACCATCGATGATGGTTACCTCACTGAGTTCGCAAAACTCACCCAAAATTTGCAATTATTTTTCAGGCCTTGAAGAGTATCCCGTTAGACACGGGAGTATGTCTACTGGATGCAAGTGAAAGATAGAGACCGGGATCAGTTCACGTATGCATTAGAGCTTTACAGTGAAGCATTCATTTGTACAATCATAATCTATAAGTAACTCTATAATTTTCTTCTTGGTTTTATATTCAATCCTTGAATACTCAATAATTACCTCGAACTTAATTGATGTGTACCTTTTCGACATGTCTCGGTATATCTAATGTCTCCAATTTCAAAGCAATTACTATTCTACCCTTCCCATCGGAGGTGGGATGTTACAGTACTGGTCATCGGTATAGGTGATTTCACGTGGTACCAATCAGTATTGTAAATTTTATAAAATTTAAGGGCTTGTTTGCAAAAAAAAATTAATTATGTTTTCATAGCCCAGAATTATCAGAGAGGTCTAAAAAGATCGGAGTATGGACAACAGAGACAATACTAGAAAGTTCTCAGAGCCTAGTAGCCTGAGCTCTATTAAGGCAAGTGGAGAAGCCAATGGTGGAAAGTTGGTAAGTGTAGATGAGCTTGGCAGGGTGAGGAGAGGGAGGAAGGGATTGGATGATGGAGGTGTACCAGTTATAGTATGTGGAGAAAAGAGAGGGCTTGCGTGATCTAGATATAAATGTATTATGAAAGTTTCTAAGCCTTCTGACGAAGACGATGACGACGATATCGATTAAAATAAAATTAGCCAAATGAGGAGGATATAAGAGAAAAGATAGAATCTTGGACAACATAGATACGTGTCAACCACTAATAAAAAAAATTTTTGCATTACTTTTGATAATTAACTTTGTCTCTTCACATTTAATATACCTACTATTAAGGTTAGATTAATAAATTTGACTTAATTAGTTTCTGACAAAGTTTAATCGTAATACGATTAAGCTTCATATCTAACGCAGTTCTCGATGCCAATTTCTCAGAAAATTAATAGTCGTATAATACTAATAAAGCTTCGAGTAATAAAAATTAATAATTTAATTTTATTGTTTACAGGACTTTTAATAAATTTTTTCTTAATTTTATATTTGTATGATGATTAAATAATCTTTTTCAAATTAATTTTGCTTATTATTTATATATGAAATATGTGAAAAATAATATTAATAAAAATAAATAAATTATTATTATTTTAAATTTTTATTAGTATAATTTTTTGAGACAAGATTGATATAAAATTATAAATTGAACAGTATAATATATTTAAGAACTATTTTTCAATTTTAAAAAAATTATGGATTATTTTATAAATTTAAAAAATTATCTGAAATAGTACCCGATATTAACTGATATTAGTACAGTATTGTACCATAACCAAATCTGATATTGATACGATATTCATAATATTGCTAAAATAACTTCAATTCCTCCATTCCCTATCCTGATTTTTCCGTAATTCTTCTTCTTTATATCTGTGAAGGCAAATAAGTCCTAAAAATACAATAGAAACAAAATAAGTACCATAAGCAATAAAAAACTCTCAAATAAATAAAAAAAGCATTAATATGAGATCATAAATATAGTTTATTTAGCATTTATCAACATGCACCCTCAATTACCACCACATTCAATTTTATGGTTTAACTATATAATATAAAGAAACAACAAACACAATTTGGAATATTTAAAAAGCAAAAGAACATTTTTAAGCATGATAGGAGCCTACATATATAACCTACATTCAAGCAATGATAATATTTTAAAACTGTGTATATATAACCTACGTATCAGCTTTGTAAAAGTTGGATTTAAGTTGTTATTCATCACAGAACTTGTTCATCCATTCTTTATATATTGAGATTGATCATACAACACTAGTAGGTATTTCCCAGTTTGTTTTGGGACTAGGTTTGATACATGATTGTTTCAGAGCTTCTTATTAAATTCCAAGGTTAGATTATGTGAAGTACAGCTTGTACCACACTTCTGAGCCGAGAAGATAAAATAGTAGACAATAGATGGATGGATCACTAGTAGCATGTATAAAATGTAAAGGTGCGTTTGGCTCGATCGGGAGAATAGTAATAGAAATTATAATGAATATAGAGAAGAATGAATTACTATTCTCCCTTTTATTCTTCATTATATTTATTATAATTTCTACTACTATTCTTCTAAGATATAGTTTCCATTATTTATTATATTGAGAGTACGGAGTATTGCCCAAAAAAAGAATATAAAAATATTATTCATCTATTTATAATATATTACTAAATATCCTTTTTCATTTCCTACTTTTTTTTCCTTATCATATAACCAAGCACCTTATTATGCATCATGCATTATTTTCATGTGAATTTGGAGTCTAGATCTTCTGTCCAATTTTTATGGTGTCTTATTGTGTCCAGTGAATCTCAGTCATTCATTTATGCAGGCTTCACGTTTACTTATATGAAGCCCACATAAATAAATGGTTGAAATTTACTGGACACAATAAAACACCATATTGGACAGAGAATCTTGTTCCGTGAATTTGCTATTAGATTGATTTTGTAGCCCAAGCCCGAAGATCCGACAGGCGATAAGTTAATTGCTTTCATGTTCAGCCTCCAATTCTAGTAAACATTAGGGTGTACAGGGACATTTTTAATTGTCAAATAAAGTAGCACTCGCAGTCAACATTCCTTTCTTGATTAAAATGAAACTCAATGTTGTTTATCAACCTAAGACTGGAGCTTTTGATTAAGTT
Source organism: Erythroxylum citrifolium (assembly GCA_026284465.1). Classification (NCBI taxonomy): domain Eukaryota; kingdom Viridiplantae; phylum Streptophyta; class Magnoliopsida; order Malpighiales; family Erythroxylaceae; genus Erythroxylum; species Erythroxylum citrifolium. The sequence goes on from JANKOE010000006.1 coordinate 16,874,069, forward strand.
GTTCCCACAAGACTTCGAAACTTTTGAGCTTTGAGCTTTATCTGACATTCTAAATCTGATATTCTAACCCAATGACAACTGTTACTTTTTAACATCGCATAAAGCCAACAAAACCAACCCCATCCTCATTGTAGTGAGTGACAACTTGCAAGACTTCATCTTCTGGCCTCTCAAACGCATTCTCATTGTCAGTACTCATGAGACCACAATGTCATTCTGTCTTCACCTTTACTATTATACTCACTGCAATCATCATCTTCCGAGTTGACTCAACTCAGCCTCCGTTCTCGTGTGATCCGTCGGACCCGTCAACCAGTTCTTACCTATTTTGCAAACCAACACTTCCCATCAGCCAGAGAGCTAGGGACCTTGTCTCTAGACTCACATTGGACGAGAAGATTTCCCAACTTGGAAACTCAGCCCCACCGATCCCGAGACTCGGTATTCCCGGTTACGAATGGTGGTCTGAAGCTCTGCATGGTATTGCCAATGTAGGCCGTGGCATTCATTTCTATGGTCTTATTAAGGCTGCCACTAGCTTTCCTCAGGTCATTCTCACCGCTGCTTCTTTTGATGCCTATGAATGGTATCGCATTGGTCAGGTGAGTAACTCATCGGAAGCTTTCCCTTTAATCGCTTCACTCACTTGCGTCTGCTTTTTATCGTTAGTTTTGTTGATGATTTAGCACAATTAATAATCTATCGAATTTTTTAAGGTGATTGGTGTAGAAGCTAGAGCAATGTACAATGCAGGGCAAGCAAGTGGCCTGACATTCTGGGCACCAAACATTAACATATTTCGAGACCCAAGATGGGGTAGAGGCCAAGAGACTCCTGGAGAAGATCCATTTATGACAGGGAAATATGCAGTTTCTTATGTTAGAGGGGTTCAAGGAGATTCCTTTGAAGGAGGGAAGCTTCATGGGCATCTTCAAGCTTCAGCTTGTTGCAAGCATTTTACCGCTTATGATTTGGACAACTGGAAGGGTATTAATCGCTATGTGTTCGATGCTCGCGTAAGTTCAGCCTTATCTTGATATTGTCGCTTTTTTTTTTTAAGTCCGGTCCGTTTGTCAGTTGTCAGTTCATTGCTTCTCTTTTGGTATGGTTGCGTCTAGAAAAGTTATTCCAGGTTTAATCAATTACAAACACTCTACCTGCATGAATGGTCCAAGATAGTATTGTAAGTTTATCCCTTATGGATTGAAGGGAAAAAAAAAAGAAACAAGAAAGTATTATATCGCGACTTATGAGAAAAAGGAAAGGGGTTCTGCTGCGGACTGCAGTAGTTCTTATGCAATTAGTTGGCGGTAACTTTTTGTTATCAATGACGCCACGGTTAGTTGCCTGTTTTGTTTTCTACATTAGGTGACTGCGCAAGATCTGGCAGATACTTATCAGCCACCGTTCAGGAGTTGCGTGGAACAAGGTAGAGCCAGCGGAATCATGTGTGCGTACAACAAAGTTAATGGGGTCCCAAGTTGCGCAGATTTCAATCTTCTAACAAGAACTGCTAGAGGGCAATGGTCTTTTCATGGGTATAAAAAGTGCAATAATTTGCTTTTGCCTTGGTAAAATGTGCAATTATTGGTTACGTTGATTCCATCTGTCACAATAATCAGGTACGTCGCTTCAGACTGTGATGCAGTTTCCATCATCTATGATAAACAAGGATATGCTAAATCACCAGAGGATGCTGTATCTGACGTGCTTAAAGCGGGTAGGGGACATGTGCTTTTTGTCCTTGTCTGTGTCATAAAGTGGACATGTGCTTATGTTCATGCACGGAGGCTTGGATCAAAATGAGTTTTTCCTTTACTAGTACAAAAATTTCTGTGACTCGATTGAATTTCTGGACCATCTTGATAATATGGGTCCATCTATCAACTAGAGGTTGTTGTCTTTCAATAAAGTTGACAGTTACAGCAATTGGTCCATCATTTCATTATCCTGCCCGCCTAACTGGACTATTCTTCCCTGAATTTTTCCTAGGATTCTGCAGATGGTGGCAGTGTTTAATTTTATTATTGCAACGATGTAATACATTTAACTAAGCAGTTAATGGCCACTAGATGGATTTATCAATCACTTCTAAGGGAAAAACATGACTCTAAATTCTTAAATTCAATATACCCACTAGGAAGCTTTATGCCTCCCTTGGGAAAACGGTTCGATAACAGAAAAAAGATATATTCGCAGGGTTGAATATTTTTCCAAATTGGGGTTACTATTTCATGCACGCCTAAGATGCATGTTCAAATTTTCATGATTCTTGCACTTTGTTGAACGAATGTATGCAGGCATGGATGTCAATTGTGGATCATACTTGCAGAAACACAGCAAAGCAGCAGTTGAGCAGAAAAAACTTCCAGAATCTGAAATAGACAGAGCCCTTCACAACCTTTTCTCTTTAAGAATGAGGTTAGGACTTTTTAATGGAAATCCAACAACACTGCCTTTTGGCGACATAGGGCCAGAAAGGATCTGTTCCAAAGAGCATCAAATACTAGCTCTTGAAGTTGCTCGTAATGGCATTGTGCTTTTAAAGAATTCTGCAGGACTCCTCCCGCTTATGAAGCTAAAAACCAAGTCTCTGGCTGTTATTGGTCCTAACGCCAATTCTGCACAAACACTATTGGGGAACTATGCTGGTACTCCATGCAAATCTGTGACACCTTTACAAGCATTGCAGAGCTACATTAAGGATACTAGATTTCTTGCAGGCTGTGAAACAGTACAGTGCTCCTCAGCGTCAGTTGACAGTGCAGTAGATATAGCAAAGGAGGTAGATTATGTGGTATTGATAATGGGATTGGACCAAACTCAGGAAAGGGAAGAGCTTGATCGTGTAGACTTGATGCTGCCCGGGAGGCAGCAAGAACTTATCACCAGTGTTGCAAAAGCTGCAAAGAATCCTGTTATTCTAGTGCTTCTTTGTGGGGGTCCGGTAGATGTTTCATTTGCCAAATACAACAGAAATATTGGAAGCATTATCTGGGCTGGTTATCCGGGTGAAGCTGGTGGAATTGCTCTTGCAGAAATTATCTTTGGTGACCATAATCCAGGTGAATTCATTACCATAGTTTCCATGATCTCAAGCTTCTGTTCCGTTTATTATTTTTTATAATGGTCTAGAACTGAAGAGATGGTTGTGTAGGAGGACGATTACCAATGTCTTGGTACCCCCAAGAATATGTCAAGGTACCAATGACAGGCATGGGGATGCGACCTGATTCGTCCTCCGGATATCCTGGCCGCACATACAGATTCTACAAAGGAACAATCCTTTTCGAGTTTGGTTATGGTCTGAGCTATTCAAAGTATTCATACGAGCTCAAGTCTGTTAGCCAAAACAGACTGTACTTGAATCAGTCCTCAAGACCACACAAGATTGAAAGATCAGATTCTGTGCGTTACGTTCTGGTTTCTGAACTAGGAACAAACTTTTGTGAACAAAGCCAGTTCTCAGCAAGAGTTGGAGTAGAGAACCATGGGGAGATGGCTGGAAAGCATCCAATCTTGCTATTCATGAGGCAGGAGAGGCATGGGAATGGTAGGCCAAGGAAACAATTGATTGGATTCCAAAGCGTGATACTAAGTGCAGGGGAAAAGGCTGAAATTGAATTCAAACTGAGTCCTTGTGAGCACTTTAGTAGAGTTAATGAAGATGGTTTGATGGTGTTGGAAGAAGGTACGCATTTCTTGATGGTAGGAGGTGACAATTATCCAGTTTCCATCCTGATATGACTTGGCAATATCCTTTCTAACGTCGTCCTGCCACATCCCTTTGCCAATTATCCTCAGGTGGCTACTCTATTTATGTATGGTGTTTCATGAAAATATAACCAGATGTCTGATGACTCGGGAACATTTGGCAGTTGATGCAAATTGATGCATGTAAGCTTGATATGATAACAACATAAATGGCTGCTTGTTGATTTATGAAACTCAATGACATGCCCTCCCAAATTATGAGCTCCTATGTAATAACCCTCCGTCTCATGCTCCAAGTCGTAAGACATTGGTCATTTCCGTTTCTAGACAGATTCTACCGACACAAGTCGAAGGCATAAAATATGAAATGCAGAATATGGTTTTACAAGAAAAGGGAGTACCTTAATAATGCATCCAATCAACAATTCAAAAATGATTTAGTTATCAGACACCACTTGCACTGGATGGACATGGCAGCGACTAATTTGGAGTTATGTTTTCTAGAGAAGCAAAATGACAAGAGATTTATCAATTGAATGGGCATAGCTAACTCCTATTTCACTGGCAAGAAATGTCCCACTCAGCTTGCATCCAAGCCTTTTATGTAAAAAACTAACTAAAACATCATATGCCAAAAGCATACGTCCAATGTTCACTACAAAGCAATCCTCTGACTCTATAGATGTTGTTTTTCTAACTGTGACATCTGAGGTCCAGTAGAGACCAGATCAAGTGGACTATTAAACTAATGACTTAATCATATTTTTCATCAACCATTCGTAGCTATAGATGCTCCTTTAAAAACAGAACTCTTCTTGTCGTTGGTGAGCTCTCATCTAGTTTCTTCCCAACAAGGGCCAAAAAAGATGAGAGTTGCAAACCTCTGTTCCATAGCTCTTCTTCACTTTACATCTCTGCTTCTTTTGATTGAGTCAACTCGTCCACCATATGCTTGTGACTCCTCTAACCCATCAACAAGTTCCTACCCTTTTTGTCAGACATCATTACCTATAAGCCTAAGGGTCCAAGACCTCGTATCTAGACTCAACTTGGACGAGAAGGTCTCCCAACTCGTTAACTCAGCCACTGCCATTCCCAGACTTGATATTCCTGGCTACCAATGGTGGTCTGAAGCTTTGCATGGTATTGCATTCGTACAAAACGTGAGCTATGGCATCAGCTTCAATGAAACCATACGGTCTGCTACAAGCTTCCCTCAAGTCATTCTCACTGCTGCTTCTTTTGATCCTATTCTTTGGTACCGCATTGCTCAAGTAAGTAATAACAAGGATTAATATATGTTTAAATGTTCTATGTATTGAGTGCATACAAAGTGTTGATATATGTAATTGTTGTCTGTGAATGCGATGGTGAAGGCGATTGGAAAAGAAGCCAGAGGCCTGTATAATGCAGGACAAGCTACTGGTATGACGTTCTGGGCACCGAACATTAACATATTTAGAGACCCCAGATGGGGAAGAGGACAAGAGACGCCTGGAGAAGATCCATCAGTGACAGGGGAGTATGCTGTGTCATATGTACGAGGAATCCAAGGTGATTCTTTTGAAGGAGGGAAGCTTGGCGACCATCTGCAAGCTTCTGCTTGTTGCAAGCATTTCACCGCTTACGATTTGGATAATTGGAATGGAATTAGTCGCCTTACTTTCGGTGCTAAAGTAAGTGGGTTACCTATTGCTTGTCTCTTTGCTTTCAGCTTCTCAGAGTTGTAATGTTACAGCTAAGGTAGTCTTTTTATTAGTCCAAGTGCTCAGATATGTTTGAATTGTGTTTTTTTTTTTTTTTTTGTGTCTTCACAAAAGACCATACTGATGTCTTTCTTATCTGTCTATTTCCATTCCTCTCCTCGACCTTGAATTTATCTTTAAAAGGACACGTAGGAATTGAGTATTACTACATCAATTAAACGACACGTACTTCTCAACTATAAGTGTCAACATTGTTCAACTTTAGTTTTATCCTACGCCCTCCTTTAAACACTCGGCTTCTCTTCAATTTTTCCTTAATCGACATATTTGATTGTATTAATGGAATCTACCTTCGTTAACATACCAGTAAGGGAAAGAAGAATAACAGAGCACGTTACTTTCACGAATAAATTTAGTTCTCTGTTTACATATAAGAGTATTTCCTTTTGTCTATTATATGCCAACTCCATTTTTCTTCTGTTGTTCATCAGGTGACAGCGCAGGACTTGGCAGACACATACCAGCCTCCGTTTCAGAAATGTATACAAAAAGGAAGCGCCAGCGGAATAATGTGTGCCTATAATCGCGTTAATGGAGTCCCAAACTGTGCAGACTACAATCTCTTGTCTAAGACGGCCAGAGGGCAATGGGGATTCAATGGGTACGTTTTCTCAAATGATTATAAATTTAGAAAGGAAAAAAAAAAAGCTACCGGTAGAGGTAAGACATCATGTGTTTCCTTGTTAATTTATCAGGTACATTACATCAGACTGCGATGCTGTTTCCATTATTCATGACAAGCAAGGATATGCAAAAACACCTGAGGATGCAGTGGCCGACGTGCTTAAAGCAGGTGATGTGTTTCCTTGTGTGCATATGGCACATAACAAGTAGCAAACTATATTTCTTGGGTGATATGTAATTGTTTGGATTTAATATATTACAGGAATGGATGTGAACTGCGGCGATTACTTAAAGAACCACACCAAATCAGCAGTAGAAAAGAAGAAGCTGCCTGAATCTGAATTAGACAGAGCCCTTCACAACCTCTTCTCTGTCAGGATGAGGTTAGGCCTATTCAACGGCGATCCAACGAAACTGCTTTATGGAAGCATTGCTGCGGACGAAGTCTGTTCCAAAGAACATCAAGCTTTAGCCCTCGAAGCAGCTCTTGATGGCATTGTACTGCTAAAGAACTCTGACAGGCTTCTCCCTCTTACAAAATCAAAACTCTTGTCCCTCGCTGTTATAGGTCCCAACGCTGATCTTCCCAAGACCCTTGTCGGAAACTATGCAGGTCCACCCTGCAAAACAATTACTCCACTGCTAGGATTGAAGAATTATGTGAAGAACATAAAATATCATCCAGGTTGCATCACAGTTGCGTGTTCTTCGGCTTTGATCGATGAAGCAGTGACATTAGCCAAAGGAGCAGACCAGGTGGTGTTGGTTATGGGACTGGACCTAACTCAAGAGAGGGAAGATTTTGACCGTGTGAACTTGACCCTACCAGGGGAACAGCAAGAGCTTGTAAAAAGCGTTGCAAGAACTGCAAAGAAACCTGTGGTTCTGGTGCTTCTCTGTGGAGGCCCAGTTGACGTATCTTTTGCTAAAGATGATCCTAAAATAGGAAGCATTTTGTGGGCTGGATATCCAGGTGAAGCTGGAGGACTTGCACTTGCAGAAATTATATTTGGTGATCACAACCCAGGTGAACTGAATCACAACGCTTTTGTACTTCCTTAGATCCGTCCTTAGCAAAGAAGAGGAATTTATACTCTTAATTATATTATTGCCCACTTACTGTATTTGATGCAATGCAGGAGGGAGATTACCAGTGACATGGTACCCACAAGACTTCACCAAAGTACCAATGTCAGACATGAGGATGCGGCCTGAACCAATGTCAGGCTATCCTGGTCGCACGTACAGATTCTATGAAGGGAAAAAAGTTTTTGAATTCGGTTACGGTCTAAGTTACTCCAACGACTCTTATAAGCTCTTATCTGTTACAAACAAGAAGCTTTACTTAAGATCATCACAAACTGAAACTGTAAAGAACTCAAATTCCATAGGCTACATGTCAGTTTCAGAGTTGGGTAAAGACATCTGTGAAAGGAACAAGTTCACGGTCACTGTCAATGTTGCAAATGATGGAGAGGTGGCTGGTAAGCATCCAGTTTTGCTTTTTGTAAGGCCAGCAAAATTGGGGGCTGGAGGGCCACTTAAAAAGTTAGTAGGGTTTCAGACTCTGCACCTGAAAGCCGAGGAGGAAGCCGTAATTGAATATGAGATGAACCCTTGCGAACATCTTAGCAGTGCTGATGAAAGTGGTACAATGGTGGTTAAAGCAGGAACACAACTCCTGCTCGTCGGCGATGAAGAGTACCCAGTCACTATCATTCTCTGATAAAAAGTTTGAACGAATGTATGAGGCTTTGAACGATATCCCCTTCTGATAGATACCTTGTTCCATCAGTGGTTAATAAATTTCTTTTTCTATAGTACTTGGTTATTCGGAATACTCATGTCACTCCTGATATTAGGTTGATTCCAAAGTCAAAAACTCAATGTCCAATTCAATATATGTGCGTACAGGTATGCCGAGTCATATCAAGGTTCAAAGATTTGTTACATCTCGACGTATAAACGTCTTGGAATGGATGTATACTCTTTTAAGTCCTCCTTAGACATTAAGAGATCAGTCTGGCTCGTTTTGACACATTATAGACTACTACACTTTATTTCATGAAGAAAAATGAAAACTGCTGCTTTCTGGATGTAATTGAATAATGCACAAACAAATGATACATTAGCGGGATTCACCTCTCATTGTCTTAAACATTTCAAATTAGTATTTACTACAATCCACAAAGTCAGTAAGATAGCCAGAAGAGAACTGTATGCTATTAATACATGAGATTCCCTGGCAAGAGAGCAGTAGCTAATACTCGACGAATTGCTATCACCTCTGAACGTGGCAACAACAAAACCAGGGTCATCCCTTACTTTCCAGGTCATTGTTGGAACAGTTACCTCACGTGTGCCATCAGAGTGAGTATGATCACAAAATTTATGCGTGTGTGCACTAAATACAATCCTACAAATCAAGGATAGTTCAATACTGATCAACTTACACATAAAGTAAGAATATCATAGCAATTAATATATTTAAACTAAAGGCTTAGAAGTCAATCACAATGTGGATCAGGTGCTCCTTTCATAAATAAGATCGATTAAATGACATAAGCAAGTGAATAAAGAATCCAAGTCAGGTGCTCCTTTTGTAAATAAGTAAGTTTAACTGACATAAATGAGTGAAAATTGAATCTAAATCAGGCATTCCTTTATAGGTAAGATTAATTTACATAACATAGAGATTAAATGGCAAAGGAAAAAATCATACAGAAATGGTATTTGAGGCTTCTAGTGACACAAAAATTACCTTGGCTTAAGAGCTTGAAAGATGTATTCAGTAGCATTTGGTGGGATAGTATGAGATAACTCATAAGGCCAAGTATCTGTAAACTCCCTGTAGTGAATTGGAAAGGAACTTTAGGAAGCAGATTCTAGCAATATCAGTAACAGCAGATTCTAGCAATATCAGTAACCAATGAACAAACAACATTTCCCAGGAAGAATAAAGTCAATAAGCAGAAACATAGACAATCTTTTGTTCAAATTCTTTCAAGAAAGTACCACTTTCAATCCAACATATTTTCCTCAGGATCAAGCATTCTTATGCTTAAAAGAAAAACTTAAATGCACTGTAGATTCATGACAACATTTTAGAACTCTTTTAACCCAATATTAAAGCAGGTCACCTAGTAGGACGCTTTAAGCTCCCCATCGACAAGGAGACAAAACTACCAACCATGATTATATGGTCACCAGAAGCCATAAACAGTGTAGTGAAATTAATAATATGCATATTATCCATGAAAATCAATAAGGATTAAGGTACAACTGCAAGAAGCAAACTACACCTTTTATCTTGTGCTTGAGAACCATGTTCAAAGAGGTTCTTAGGAGCTTTCTTAGAAATGATTTCTTGACAAGTACTGTTGGTGAAGTGGTGCAAGGGTAGGTGAAGTAGGAGAACAGGACCAGAACCAGATGAAAGCTCACCACCTCTCCATTGAAAATTTTCAGACATATCCTCAAATTTTCCAAAACCATCTTTAAGTTCACCAAAGTCATCAATTGATTCCAATGCACGTTCGACATCCATTCTTAGATCTGTGCTTTCTGTCTCTATCACCCTTTCAACACTAAAACGCAACTTATTGATGCCACAAAGCAAAGCAACAGAATTGAGAGAGACAAAGCTAACATTACTAATCTCAAAGGCACCACACCCAGCCGAATCCAATCCTGGAAAATTCCTAGCCAGCCAATGAACAGATTTCACATCAAGTTCATTGCATTGTCCAACATCCCTGTCACCAAGAACAACATGCAAAGGAAGCTCGAGAAATGGACCCAACATTCTATGGAACTGATGAAGCACGGAAACCCATTTGGTTTTGGACAACTTTGATCCTTTGGCTGAAAAGTCTCCCAGAACTAGCAGCATATCAGGCTTCAAAGTGTAAAATGATTTCTGCCTCATTCAGCACCAGCTTACAGATCGTCAGTGAAAGGAGAATAACAAGGGACATCATTCAGAACAGTAGGTTCTGAAGGAAATAAACCTACACCTGACCTCAGCCCCCTACCCCGCTCCCAAAAGAGAGAAAAAAACGCAGACACACACACAAAAGAATTGAGTAGAGAGCTTCAGTACGGCTTCTCATTTATATATCACCATGCAACTCAAATCTTATAGGGTCTTACAAACTACCAGTACTGCGTAATGGGTCATCATTTGTGAAAGTTATCCGACTCCATCTCCTCCTAAATTTAAGCTTTATTCAATCTTTTTTTTTTTTTGACAGTAGCTTTCTTCAATCTTGTTTTAAAAAAACCCAAACTTATCGAGTTTAACAATACAGGCACGTAGCTACCATCCAACCAAAAAATTGAACGCACTAATGAAACAACTAAACTTACCTTGAAGAACTTGGACATGTAATAGTCTCTAAAATAGAAATTAAAAAATCCGGTTTCCGGCCCCAAAAGCAGCAAATCAGCGACCATCATCACTTTCAAGTCCTGTGATTCATGGGCACTTCCTGCATCGTAGTGGTCGGGTGCACCCAAGCTGCTGGGTACTATGCTGCAAGAAGGAAAAGAAACCCATTCCTCGAACACGACGAAAAGTACGAAAATGGCGAGAGGCAAAAGCGGCTTCCACGTCGGTAGGACCATTGTATAGCGTCATTGATGCATTATTGTTGTCACTGTGAACTACTGTCGTTCATCGCTGTGTTTGTGTCGGTCTCGATCCTTTCGAGTCCGAACACGAACCCAACAGGCTGACTTTCAGTTTCCGGTACTGTCGGTCGGCATCGAGGTTTGGGTTCGTACTTCGTACTTCGTACTTCTTTTCTTAATTAATAGTTTTAGGTTTTTCTCTATTTTTATTTTCGCTTGCTAAGGCCCAGCCCATATAACACTGCTTTTTTCTTCGCAATCAAACTTCTTCCGTGAAAATTAACGCACTGTTTCCCAAAGAGTCGATTCTATTAACAGTAGCTGATAGCTGATTTTGATTTGATAACAGATAACATTAGTTATTTATTAAAAATATTTAGTAAAATTAACTATTTAATATTAATTATTGATATAAAATATTTGGTAAAACTAACTATTTAGTATTAATTATTGATGTATAAAATAACTTATGAGGGCATGATTTTAAAAAATTATAAGGACATGAATATTATATTTTTTCAATATTTTGTTTAAAATTCTTATAAGAATTTAAATTTAGATATTTGATTTTACAAAAATTAAGTTTATAATTTTAATAAAAAACATAATAATAATAATAATAATAATAACAATAACAATAACAATAATAACAATCCAAGGTTAAATTATCTATTAACATAAATGATGTAGCGAGCTATATCATATTAGTATTTTTCATATAATATATATGAATTTT
>JANKOE010000006.1:16891531-16913640 GCA_026284465.1 Erythroxylum citrifolium
AGATAATTCATCATCATCTTCACTTGAATCTTATTCAGATTCACTGGTATCATCATTCTTGATTTCTTCAATCTTTAGTGCTTTTGACGATGAACTTTTATTCTTCTTAGTCTTGTGATTTTTGTTGACCAGCCTTTAATGCTATAGATTTGTCTCATCCGGGTTTATCTTTTGCATCAAGCTCTACTTCGTGTATCTTCAAAGAACCAAGCAATTCATCAAGCTTTAATATACTCAAGTCCTTAGCTTCTTGTACTGTAGTGACTTTGGGTCTCCATCTTTTAGGTGGACTTCTGAGAATCTTCCTGACATGGTCTTGATTATCGTAGATTCTCCCAAGAGCTTTAAGTCCATTAACGATAGTTTGAAATCGTCCAAACATCTGATCAATAAACTCATCTTCTTTCATCTTAAACATCTCATACTGATGTACAAAAATGCTTATCTTGGAATCTTTCACCTGGTTTGTGCCTTCATGTGCAATGGATAAAGTGTCCCACATCTCCTTTGCAGTTTCACATCCATGAACTTTATCATATTCACTTCTGCTTAAAGCACAACTTAAAAAGAACTTGGCCTTTGAGTTTAATTGAAATATAGCTTTGTGATCGGCTGACCATCTGGTACGAGGAATGATATTTCCTTCATCATCCATTAGTATGTATGATCTATTCTCGATGATATCCCTAAGATCAATGTGTGTGGATTCTATGAAGAGCCGCATCCTGTCCTTCCAATAATGATAATCCTCACCATTGAACGTGGGAAGTCTTGTGACGGAGGCACCTTCAGCTATAAAAACATGTGATTCAGCCATGGATCTTTGTCCTCACTTTGTAACAGTGGTTCTTGGAAACTGAACTCTAATACCAACTGAAGTAAATCACTTTTTATTATAGAATTCACGTACAATATACAAAATGCACAAGAAGGGGGGTTGAATTGTGTATTCTTTTCGTGAACACAAAACCCTTTGATATTTCTTGAAAATAACTTTTTCAAACTATTAGATGAATACCAAAAATGTTATACAAAAATAGCTATGTAGTTAAATTGCAAATAACTTCTATATACTTGTTTAAGAACAATAGAAATTAAAGTAAAGAGTTAGAAGATAGATACGACGATTTTTATACTGGTTCACCCCAAACCTTGGGCTACCCACTCCTCAGAGTTCATCTGAGATTTCACTATATTTCTCCAAATTTACAAGTATTTTTTTTCTTTTCAGAGCCTCTTCAGGTCTCTTACACCAAGTATTCTTTCAGCTGTCTTAGCCTCTTCAGGCTCTTAGACTTTCCTTTCTCTCACTAGAAAGATATTACGAGCTTTTTGTTACAGTAGAGTTTGCTCTCGTGTATCGCACTTTGAATACAGACTTTTTCTATGTAAGTAATAGCTTGAAAGCTTAAAGATCAAAAACTAGTTCAGTCTTCGACTACGACTTGTATTTATAGCCTTCGTCTCCAACTACTTCTTAATAACTGCTTCTTGTTTCTTGTAGAAACCGTTATTCAGTTGAGTTCAGTAACTAACTCTAACTGACTAACTGTCCGACGTACTAGAGTATCTCCATCTCTATATCGTCTGTATTTTTCTCTTCTTTTGTGTTTTGCGATTCTTCTATGTTTTCCACTTCTTCTGTGTTTTGTGCTTCTTCTGTGTTTTTTCGATTCTTCTGTGTTTTGTGCTTCTTCTGTGTTTTCTGCGCTTCTTTTTTGTTTTTCGTGCTTCTTCTGTGTTTTCTGCGCGTGTTCTATGTTTTCCGCGCGTCTTCTGTGTTTTCGCTTCTTCTGTGTTTTCCGCGCTTCTTCTGTGTTTTCCGCGCTTCCTCTGTGTTTTTACTTCTTCTGTGTTTTGCTACATGCTTAACACACTTATCAAAACAGATCATTTATTTCTAATATTATTATTATTTGATTGTCACCAAAATTAATAGACGTGAAGTCTTCTTGACTTAACACCTCATACTTCTCACCATGTCTATTAAGGTTTCGTTTCTTCTTTCTGCCACACCATTCTGATCCCGAGAACCAGGCATAGTGTACTGGGCAACAATTCTATGTTCCTGAAGAAACTTCGCAAAAGGACCAGGCACTTGTCCACTTTCAGTGTCATCATCATCATCATCCACCCAGTCTGAAGTCCCGCAGTGAGGCGGGGTTTGGGGAGGTCTTATAGTACGCAGCCTTACCCCTACATAGTAGAGAGACTGTTTCCCGGTAGACCCACATATAGATGTGACAAGTAAAAAAAATGATGCAGGAAAACAGAAGCAATAATAAAAGAATTGGCATGTACGAAAATTTAGTGATGAAATGCACTACCAGACAAAAGAACATACCTGCTGGTTGGCCAGATTGGCCATAACCCTACCTTGTGTAAAGACCGGTTCTCGTTGTCGCTATACGCACTAAACGTCGCCCCATACCTACTCTGACAACTCCTACGGTTTTAGGTATTTTGGGCTGCCCTTAACTACTCTAGACCTGAAGTCTTGACCACAACTAACTAGTCGCAAAGGTGAAAAGAACATGGGGTTGAACGCCCTAATCGTTTAAGGAAAAGACGCGAGGATTCTACTGAGTGTCATTTACTCTTATCCTATCACGCCAGACTTTCCTAAATCTAGCAACTGCCTCAGTGAGAGCCAAGTCTGACATATCGTTCTTGATCACTTCCCTCTAGGTCTTGTAAGGCCTTCCTTTCCTCCTCTTGTAGCTACGAAGGTTTATTAGCTCACCACTTCTAACCGGCGCATCAGAGGGCATCCTGCGCACATGCCGAACCACCTAAGTCTTTTCTCGCACAACTTGTCTACAATGTTAGCAACCTGGAGTTTGGCCCGCACTACTTGGTTCCGTACCCTATCCCTCAGGGTAATGTCACACATCCACCTAAGCACACGCATTTTTGCTACTAACAGCTGACGCGTATGGCTACGTCTAATAGGCCAACATTCTACCCCATATAACATGGTTGGTCGAATAACCATTTTATAAAACTTTCCTTTAAGTTTTACCGGGACCTTTTTATCACATAAAACACCTGAAACACCTCGCCATTTGGCCCACCTAGATCTAATATGGTGTAATATTTCATCATTTATGTTGCCATCTCCCTACATGATGGATCTGAGGTATTTAAAACTCGATTTATGCGGTATGATGTCAGTGCCAATCGTTATCGCCGCCCCTTGTGCCCACTGGCTACCCGAAAAGTTGCATTCTAAATACTCTGTCTTGGACCTGCTCATTTTAAAACCCTTTGATTTTAGCGTTGCTCTCCAACTTTCTAACTTGGCATTGACCCCCTCCTTGGTCTCATCTATCAGGACAATATCGTCCGCAAATAACATACACCAAGGTACCTCACCTTGAATCTGGTTGGTGAGTTCATCTAATACCACTGTGAATAGAAATGGACTTAAAGCCGAGATTTGGTGTAGTCCAACACCAATAGAAAACGCTTCCGTGTCCCCTCCTATTGTGCTTACGCTAGTCAAGGATCCTTCATACATATCCCTAATCACCCTGATATACATCCTAGGAATGCCCTTTGCTTCCAAGCACTACCACAAGAGTTCTCGAGGAACCCTGTCATACGCTTTTTCCAAATCGACAAAAACTATATGCAAATCCCGCCTACGTTCGCGGTAGCATTCCATCAGTTGCTGAAGTAGATGTATTGCTTCCGTTGTCGACCTACCAGGCATAAAGCCGAATTGGTTGGCCGATATAGAAGCAGCTCTCCAGATTCTCTTGTCAATAACCTTCTCCCATAGCTTCAAGGTATGACTAAGTAATTTGATGCCTCGATAGTTTTGGCATTGTTGAATGTCTCCTTTGGCCTTGTACAAGGGGATTACCCTACTCAATCTCCATTTATCCGACATTTTGGTTGACTCTAGGATCCCATTAAAGAGCTGAACTAACGACTCAATACCGACCGCGCCCATTGTCTTCCATACCTCTATAGGGATGTCATCCAGTCCTACCGCCCTTCCACTTCCCATCCCTTGCAAAGCCTTTATAATTTCTCCCCTTGTTATCTTCTCCCATGAGGCCTCGTTTAAACTTGTACCTGGCTCGAGGGTTCCCCGAGCATGATGTTGACCAAAATGTCCTCATTATAAATGTCATAAAAGCATCTCTTCCATCTCCGCTTGATGTCTTGCTCATTTGTGAGTACCTGTCCTGCTTCGTCCCGTATACAACATACTTGGTTGAAATCTGTCATCGAACGTGCCCTAGCTCTCGCTATTTTGAAAATACTTTGTACTCCTTTAACCATATCCAATCCCTGTATAGATTCTCGTAAGCTTTACCTTTAGCTAATGAGATAGTCGTCCTCGCCTTCTGTTTAGCTAGTTTATACCTCACTTTATTAATAAGCCGCTCCTCCTCTGTAGCACTTGCTAGAAAATCTTTAAAAGCTCTCTTTTTCGCCTTTACCGTCCCCTGTACCTCATTCGACCACCACCAAGTTTCCATCCATCCCCTCCCCTATCTTTTAGAGACCCCTACGAGTTTAGTGGCGGTCTCTCTCACTACTGGGGCTACTTCCTGCCACATCCGATTTGTATCCCCATGCACAGCCCGTGGTGTATTATTCCTAACCTGAGTTGCCCGCACCTGATTTTGCTACATGGTTTAGTAAAAAGCTGTGCTCTCCAATCCTTAATTTCTAAATCTAAAACTAAAAATTTATGTTGAGTTGATAGGCAGGCTTCCGGAAGTACTTTGCAATCCTTACACCATGAACGGGCGAATTTTCTGACAAGGAAATAATTGATTTACGTCTTGGTTGTGCTACTCTGAAATGTCACTAAGTGCGCGTCCTCTTAAAGCATGAATTTACTATTACTAACTCATAAGCTACAACCATGTCTAATAAATCAACCCCACTAGCATTTCTAGCGCTGTAGCCAAAGCCCCATGAAAGCCCGCATAACCATCTGAGTCCATCCCTATATGCCCATTAAAGTACCCTCCTAGTATTTTCTGCTCAGAAGTAGAGATCCAGATAACCACCCCCTCTAACGACTCCCAGAAAGTCCGTTTGTGTTATCTGTCTGCGCCAGCTTGTGGGGTATACACAGAAATTACATTGAGAACCACACTATTTAAAACAATTCATGCCACCATTATCCTATCATTAACCCTGGTGATCTCCACTACGCTGTTTATAAGGCCCTTGTCCGCTAAGATACCTACCTCATTAAGCTTCCGCGTACTTCCCGAGTACCATAATTTGAAACCCCCGATCTCCTTCGCTTTAGCGCCTACCCACTTAGTCTCTTGAAGACAAGCGATGCCTATCCTATACTTGTCTAAAATTTCTACCAATTCTAATGACTTACTCGTGAGGGTTCCCACGTTCCAAGAACCTATCCTTAAAACATCATCACCAACGCTCGTCCTGTACATTGCGTGTACCAATCCGTTTGTACTGATTCTCACTATGCGAGCTGGAGGCACCCTACCTAACCTGTGTCAATTCGACGAAATCGTAGAATGCCGAAACTAATACCCCCTCCGTACAAGGAAGTAAGAATAAAGTAATAAGCATAAAGGAATAAGCTAGAATTAGGAGTACAACGACTAATAATTAGAAAATACTACTAATAATAATAAAATCGATAATATGAATAATAAAAATAATGACAAAAAAATAAAAAAGAATAAGATAATAAAATAATAAAATAAAATAGACTCAAAAATAGAAGTAAATAAATAAATATACTACCAGAAAAGGGACTAATACTAATAATGGAAAGCGAAAGCTACTACGGGACTCAACGAAAAGGAATGCTTATGGTATAATACACTACTGTTATATAAAAAATACACTACTGTTAAAGAAATAATATTACTAAAAAGAAGGACAGTTAAGCCTTGGCAAACTCCATACAAAACAACAGAAATAAATATCCTTATTACTAACATTGCAGAAAAAAAAAAAAAAAAAGCAGGGAAATGAAAACCAAATGACTAAGACACGTAATGCTAGGTAAAACTAATACTAAGACGAAAATTAATAAAATAATAATAATAATAACAAACTAATATTAATATAAATAACACAACAGAAATGAAATACGAAAAGGAGGGCAAAGGAAGTGTCAGGAAATGAATAAATAAAAAATATCGTACGCAAGACGCCTAAAGAATCAACTATATACGCAAGCAAGTGAAAAAAAGGCAATAGAGTTCCGCGAGATAAGGAAGCAAGACTAGGAGAGTGGTCTACCATAATACTCTTCACCTCTATCTGACCTCACAATTTTAATCATTTTTGCACATTTTGATTCTCCACTTCAGCCTTAAACGTTTTAAAGGCATCCAAAGCTTTGTCCTTAGAACGAAGTAAGTAGAGATACATATATCGCGAATAGTCGTCTATGAAGGTGATAAAGTATTTCGGACTACTTGCGTCAATGTCTGGACAACAAATATCTGTATGTATGATCTCTAGCAGGTTTGGACTCCTCTTGGCACCCCTTTTAGACTTGTTAGTTTGCTTACCCTTAATGCAATCCACGCAAGTCTCAAAGTTAGCAAAATCTAAAGTACTAAGTACCCTTTCATTTACTAATCTCTTAATTCTCTCAATGGAGATGTGTCCTAATCTATGATGCCACAATATAGAGGATTCTTCATTCACAACACATTGTTTCAATCTAGCAATGACATGCATCGAATTATAGGTATCATCATTTTGTAACTGAATGGAATAAAGACCATCAGATAATGTACCATAACCAATAACTTTAGATTCATTACATAAACTGAAACCAGAATCTGAAAAGTTAAAGGAAAAACCAAAAGGTACAAATCCTAATACAGAAATCAAATTTCTAGAGAAATTTGGAACATAAAAGGTATTTTCCAAGCACAAAATAAAGCCACTGCTCAAAACCAAACTGCAAGTGCTAATGGCTTCCACATGTGAACTCGTCTTGCTTCTTGAATAGATAAATTGTTCACTTCTCACCGACTTCCTTAGGTTTTGCATACCCTACAAGGTATTTGAAACATGGATTGGAGAATCAAAATCAATCCACCATGTGTTATGATTAACATTAACCATATTAGACTCATAACAAATAAATGAAATTTGAGTACCTTTTTTCTCGAGCTAGTCCTTAAATTTAGCGCAGTCTTTGTTCATGTATCCCCCCTTCTTGTAGAAGAAACACTTTGACAGCTTCTTTATATTGGATTGAGGAGCAACTTTTCATTTTCCCTTATTTTTGGCATCATCCTGCCTCTTCTTTCCTAAAACGGTCAAATTGACCCCTTCACCATCCTCCATCAGCAACCTCTCCTCTTCTTGCACACACATGGTTAACAATTCATTGAACGACCACTTGTCCTTATCTGTGTTATAAGAGATCTTGAAAGGACCATATTGTTGATTCAGAGTGCACATAATGTAATACACCAGGAAATATTCTAATATAGTAACCTCCAACGCTTTTAGCTGAGTCGCTATGTCCCTCATACGCATGATATGATCACGTACGCCCTTTATCCCAGTGAGCCTCAAGGATGACAATTGCATAATCAAAGTGCTGGTAAGGGCCTTATCAGAGGTAGCGAATTGCTCATCAATAACCTCAATAGATCTCTGACATTACTATGTTGTTCGACATAACTACGAATGCTAGTAGATATCTTGGTCTTTATGAACATCACGGAGAGATGATTAGATCTCTCCCACTTTTTATAAAAAGCAACAACTTTTGGAGTGTTGATCTCAGTCATACTCGGTGGTTCATTCTTTCTAATAGCATAGTCTATATCCATCCAACCCAAATGAAGCAGAATTCTCTCCTTCCACACCTTATAGTTGTCACCTCTCAATTCGGAAATATCACACTTAATATCGAAAATATTAACTGTCTGAGTAACTGCAAATTGAAAAATAAAAATATATGCTCGTTATATATATTTCGAGACCAATAAC
Source organism: Erythroxylum citrifolium (assembly GCA_026284465.1). NCBI lineage: Eukaryota > Viridiplantae > Streptophyta > Magnoliopsida > Malpighiales > Erythroxylaceae > Erythroxylum > Erythroxylum citrifolium. The sequence goes on from JANKOE010000006.1 coordinate 16,899,503, forward strand.
AATTCATGGTTTACCAATGTAAATCATGCATTTAATAGATGAATCTAGTGACATAAGACTTGCCTATGGGCTCCACTCAATTAGATTCATCTAAAACTTTATAACAAAACTATTAAATTATGTTCCTTTTCTTAATTCCTGTGGGTAGATTAAGAAATATAATCGGATATTTCATTCTAACTAATCATAAAAATATAACAAAATTCCTGTAGGTAGATTTTATCATATCATGTATGATTAATTACAATTAATGTATTAATGTGATCTTAAAACTAAATATATAATTATAATTAATTTGATATGTTGTGACTACTTCCAATTAATTAAAATCATATGATCAATTACACTACATCCTAAACATTTGCATCATGAAATAAATAATGCAAATAAATCAAATAATAATGCACAAATTATTTAATCTAATTTTGCATGTATAATGATCATAAATTTAACATACAAAATTTTCAATTAATCATATGTAATTTGTGCAAATAATTAAACAATTATTAATAAGCATGTCTAAATTTAAAACCAACATAAGACATACAAATTAAAAATTAATACCTTCATAAAATATTAATATCAAAATAATTTTTATAATTAAAATTACAAAACAAGGTTTAGGTCTTGATTAACCCAACTAATCATTAATATTAACAAAATTAATATTAGTAAATATAATTTTTTATTTTAAAAAAGAGAAAGACAGGCGTCTTCAACCTCCAGCCGGGTCAGGTGTGACTCGGCTGGAACCCACGGAGCTCCAACATTTTTGGTGAGCAGAAGACGCCAAAAATTAAATGAAGGTCGGCTATGGGATGAGGATGAACAGGCGACGCGCACGAGACATTGCAAAACCGACCATGCAATGCTCCATAAATGGCAACATCCGAAGCCTCACGTACGGCCATTGTTGTCCCTCCTCCCTACACGGTTTTGTCACCGTCGAGCACTCCATGGAGCATAAAAACATAACTCTAACGTCCCTTACATGTGCAAAACGTCGAAAAAATTCAACAACCTCAACTCATGCATCACAGCAGAAATACAACAAAACCAGAGTATAACTGAGACATGCTTTTTTGTGGTTTCTAAAGCAAGACAGAGGTATAGACTGAAGCTCTGATACCAAATGTAAATTAACCCAACAATAGCATACATCTCATATAATAACAATACGTAAAAGATACATGCATACAAAACAACGGAAGCATAACTGAAATAAAATATCTCCAGCCGTTGCTCACCGGTAATCCTCTTTGTCTCTGAGTTTTTTTAATCTTCTAGCCTCTTTCTTTAGCACGATCGATGATGTACTCTAGTGCATTAGTGAGGATAGGGACCCAAAAATAACCTTTATATCCGTCTCCATACCATACCTCTGTCCATCACAAAGGAAGAAGATCGGGAGTATGGGCGATAACATGTGTGTGTGCAGAGGGCAAATGCATTAAATGGACCATACATGAACAGTTGGAAGGTTAGGTAAATTTTCAAAAATCTTACAATATTCACTATTATTTTGGTAAAAAGCGTCACTTTTCTCTTCCTTTTAAGTTTTTGGTTTTGATAATCCAACGTAGCTTCCATTTCTTTCTCTCCCTCTCTTTCTCCCTCTTTCGCGTTTAAGCTTATAAGCACATACTTTCTTCTTACCTTCATTTTAACAATATTCTCCATTGGAGTTTCGACGCCGTTCTCCGAGGACTGTTCCCTAAGGTCAGTCATTAAAGTATCAGCAAAAATTTAAAAGGCACTTAAACACCAAAGAGATTAATAATTTCGCAGACTATAAATCACACAAACGCAAAATAGTAAAGACACCAACGTTTAGTAACGCAGTTCGGCATACTTTTCCTATGTCTGCGGGGCCCTCACCCAGATTAAATTCTTTAATTACACAAGATTGATCTACCCTAAAAGACCCAATCTATGTAACCGACCCACAATCTAACTACCCGTGAAAGATCTTCACGCCCAATAACACGACCGACTCGTGTTAACCTCGTCAGAGGATTTTTCAAACTATTTCTACTTAAAAACAAAGAAAAATAAAACAAGAACGTAACAATTCCAGATCTGAAATTCTCCACTAAAATATTCAAGTAGCAGCACCAACAAGAAGTGTACTCATCTGTGACAAAGACTTTTAGGTACTGCAACCATCAATCAAGACCCCAGCAAAAACAACATCTGCACATAACCCTTAAACTGCTTGATAGAGATAACACCAGTGAAACAATGCTGCTCTGAAAAGACCCACGAAACTAGCTCAAACAGTAGATCAAAATAAAAATAGAGCAACAACAAATCAGCAGACTACTCTCCAACGTGATTCACCAAACAGGCAACAGCTCATGCGCAGATTCCTCTAGCAACAAAAACCACGTCAGTTCCTCCAAAAATCAAAATCAAATTAACAGCCACCCAAACTCCAATAAGCTATATTTTTCCATAATTCAATTAACACCCATTCACCGTTAATGCACAATCTGCAGATTCAATTCACCCCAGCATCAAGACATACACAATACGCACCCATGCATTAGGAATAGACTTCTTCTATATATAGGAGTCTAGGAGATGTGGGCAAAACGAATATTAAAGATTCACTGCAGCTACTACTAGTATGCGTCCATGACACAAGCACAATTGAGGAATTTGTCAATTAACAAAACGCAACGGCCACTATCTTCTTATCTTCATTAACAATTAACGCACATCTCACCTATGCCACACATACACGTCACAACCCTTTTGCCGCACACTCACCTTAGGAATAGATATCTGCCGCAGATTCATGATATACACAAATCCCTTTCATAATTAGAGCCCCACTTAAAATAGAATTTTATCACAACTAAACCATTATCCAAATAACTTTTGAATCCAAGTCAATATCCAACTAATATCTTATATATCCAACTAATAAATAATGCCAAAATACATATCCTAACAGGCACCATTGTATTTTTACACCTTAAACGTTGGCTGTTGGAGCAAAACAATTTTATATACCAACTTTTTCATTTTCAGCTGATTAAAAGCATTAAACCAATTAATCGGCCAAATTATCAAATAACTTCAATAGCGTTTTAACCTGTCAAATAGCTATACACAACCAATCGCTAAAAAATTAGCTGATCTGCCTAATCAAACGAAGTCTATATGTTTTTAGCATTTATTTGTTATAATTATTGTGAACGCAGGTAGCACGGGGCTTGAAGCAAGTGTTATATAAAACAATTAAACATGAATATGGCTTGAGACATGCCTTGATCAATGCTTAAATAAGTTAATGATGTGGTTGGCTTATATAGTCGTCCACTTTATCACCGATTACATCGTTTAGGAAATCAGAAACTACTTATATTTTATTTATATAAATCTTTAAGGAGATGATTTTGGGTTTGGATTTTTCAAATCAAACTTCATAATCGATAATAACAAACATCAGACTATAGCGTGACAAATAGCTTTAGTCACAAAAAAATACATTTTATATTTTGAAATCTTTCTATTTTCATTTTATAAAAAATTATAACCATTTTTAAATATATAAAATATATTTCAGTTATAACTATTTAATAGCCTAAATTCATATCTCTTTTTAATTTCAAATCTCTAAAGTAATAGTTGAACCAATTTAGAGTATCGTTTTAAATAAAACGACAACTTCATTAAATCAAAGAGTTGGATTGGGAGCTCGACTATAGTCGATCGGAAGCCTGAAACTCCTCTCTTCAAGTTGTGAACAAGTGCATGCTTTCCCCGAAGCCGTTCGACACCTCAAAACTAGTTTACGACTCAGTTTCGACAGTCTAATGGCATTTTTCGTTAATATATGGTTCAACCCTATGGACAGTTGTCATATTATAATAGGTGTGAGCATGCATTCCAATAGAGGCGCACGTGGAGCAACTCACATCCTTAATGAAATTTCAAATTTACCCCTAGTTTTATCGCAATTTACGAGAAACGACAAGGTTTCCGTATTTAGTACGTGTCGTACTAAATCCAAAAAGCACGAGGCCGATTGAGTCCTAGAAAACTAAGGAGTCCACGTGGCAAGTAATCTGGGGTCCACTAAACAAATCAAAATTAACGACCGTCGATCTACTTAATCACAATATTTTCCGTCTAAGCTTGACACAAGCAATCCAAATCCTCCCAATTAATTAATCATAATCCTAGGCAACCAATAGCTTGATCTGATTGCGCAATGCCCATAATCGTAAATCTACAAAATCCCGGGTCACAAGCGGTAAATATAGAGAAAACAAAGGGCGTTAGAAGAATAAATAAAATAAAAAGGGAAAAGATACAAACGGGGAAAGGTTTTAATGGTGGACGGCGTCAAGTAACGGGCGGTAAGTGAGGGTCGCTCTTTATTTCCTATATAAACTCATGCCCTCACCTCCCTTTCCCTTCATAATTTGCATTCGCTTCTCTCGCTCTCTACATATCTGTCGCGAGTCTCTCTCTCTCTCCATATATATATACATATAGGTTTATGTATATATTTAAGTGCATAACTTTCTCTCTCTTGGTAATCTCGATAGCTACAACTACATAGATTCAACAAAGCAGATTCAAAAAGGGTACAAAAATTTCTCTCTCCAACTGCAGTTAATTCCTTTTTCGAATTCGATTTAAAAATAATAGTTATTAATTTCTACGGGTAATGGAACCTTAAACTTATTCCCTATGAGATTATGCAACGGACTTTATCTGTTAATGTTTGCTGTTTTGTGGAATTGCCGATTTTATTGTTTTCTGACTTTATGGTGGAGCTCAATAGATGTTGGATTAGGGATCAGTGGAATTTGTTTCGATTTTGGTTGATTTGGTGTTTTCGTTTAGTCAAACCTAGTGAGTGTGGATTTATGGGAGAAAAGGGTATTCTTTGTGGAGTGTTGATTTCCATGTAGGTGATAGGGTTGTTGAGTTTGCGATCTGTTGGTTGGGCAATGCGTTTTGGTTTGGACGTGGTCCTGTGGGCCTGTGAAGTTATTTATTTGTCTATTTTCCTTTGTGATAAATCATCCTATGTTAGGTTGTGATTGCTTATGGATTTACAGTAACACGTGTTGTAACCTGCATTTTGTTTCGAATTGGGCTCTCTAGATGCTATGTTGAGTTTGTGAATATTTTAGATGCTTTTTGCATATAGTGTGTGGGTTAAATCTATAATGGAAGTGAGTGCATTTTTGGTGAGGTGATTGGGTTTTGAGAAGCTTCTTGGTGTTCTAATTGCCAAAGATTTATATCAGCTGCATGCTCATCTCAGTGTTTGTCTTCCTTTATCCTGTAACTACTATTTGTTATCTTCTGTTATGTTGCCCCGACACTGGTGTTTGCTGTCTTATCCTTATTAATGTAGTGGATTTGATTTGCAGATCTAGAATGCATGTAGGGCTTCTTTGACCTCCAAAGAAAAAGACTATTTTATGCCTTTAAGGTTGACGATATTTTCTGGAAAGAAACTGCAAATACAACTTTTTGCACTGCACAAAATAGGTACTTTAGTTTGTATATGCATCAACATATGCCATGGGTTCCCGAGGAAGGCCTATATTTGATCTTAATGAGCCCCCTGCTGAGGATGATGAGGAGACCGGTCCTGTTGTCAGTTTGCTGCCACAGAAGGTGCTCCCTTCCTCCAATGCCCATACTTCTGAATTATTTGCAACATCAGTGGCTTCTCAAGGTATTAAAAATTATAACACCTTTTCCCATGCATCATCTATGTCGGGTTTCCAACCTTTTGTTCGTCCAAGAGTTGCTCCAATTCCTGAAGTGAGTAATGAATCGAGCAAAACACAGGGTCAGATTGCCAAGATTGCATCTCCTGCAAAGACATTTAATGGGTATGACATGCAAACAGAACCTTCTCATGTTTCAGGTTTGGTGAATAATGAAGCTGTTGAAAAAGAAGAAGGGGAGTGGTCTGATGCAGATGGCTCTGCAGGTGATACCATGCATGAGCAGGGAAACGCTTCGGTACAGCAGGGTACTTCTGAAAAGATGGAATGTGATGCTTCTGCTTTGGCTACTGGGACCGCATCGGGATGTGCCAAGGCTAAGAACAATTCTAGGGATCCTTCACTGTGTTTGGGCCAAGGATTGAACAATAGGCAAACTGACAATAATCGTAATATAGATGGCAATACTAGTGATGATGCACCTATGAGTGGTCTAGAGGACACTGCTATTACTTTAAAACAGAGAGAAATTAAGGGCATTGAAGCAAGTCATGTACTTAAGTCTGCTAATAGTTTGGGGAAGAGGAAGATAGATCAACATAAAGAAGCTATGTTAGGAAAGAAACGTAATAGGCAGACCATGTTAATAAATATAGATGAAGTCAAGCAAACTGGCTCCATCAGAAATTCAACACCAAGACGACAGCCAGCCAGCACTCGGACTGTGAGAGAAGTTCGCACTCCTGTCCCTCCTCCTGACCGTGCTGTAGAAAAACATGTTAAGGATCAGAAAATAGTTGAACCATCATTTAATGAAGGGGGTATCCTTGCAGATACTTGTCAACCCAAGTCTGAATGTAATGGTGATATACAACACTCTGGGGTCTCCAAATCAAAGAGGGTAAATGGTGAAACTGATTTTTATGCAGAGGCTAACTTGCCACCCATTCCAAGACAAGGTTCATGGAAGCAACCTAATGATATGAGGCAGTCAAAAAATGGACAATTTCCTAATCGGAAGCCAGCAATTGTTAGCCAAACCTCTGTAGATTTGAAGTTGGGAAATAAGAAACAACCACTTCCCAAGAAGCCTGCCACAGTTAGTACATCATATCAAGACACTTCGGTGGAACGACTTATAAGGGAGGTGACTAATGAGAAATTTTGGCATCAGCCAGGTATTGAATGCTCCAGTCCACATTTGTAATCTATCATTGAATCCTCTTTTTCTCCAAGTGACCTTTAACTTCTTATCATTGCTTGTTTTTGTTATTTGTCACGGTGTTAGTTCTCTTATTATCCTTGTTTATGTGAGCTGTCTTTAGTCTCATGCTCTTTCTTTTACCCTGTCCTAAAAGCCGATGACATGTTCTATGCATAGAATGGAACATAAGACCCTCACTGCATTCTTCTGTAAAATCTTTGGGGAAGTGTTTGGAGGTACAAACAAGTAGAGGATAAAAAGTGATGTGTCTTGCAGTGTTTGGCATGCTATCGACGCTTGAAGATCTAGTTTTATCAGCAAACTTAGGTTTTTTAAATTCCTAATGTCAAATTAAGTCAACGTGCATTTATTTCATTTGCCATTCCTCATTCTCGGTCGCTATTGGAAGTGTGGCTCAGTTAGGATTATTTTTTGGTGCTTGCCATTTTATGAGTAAAAGATGATGTTTGTATTGGTCAGGGCATCAGGCCTATGCATAGCAGAGGAGATCCCCACAACAGGCTGCACTCTACCGTCCGAAGAGCCTCATTCCCACAGCTACATGTGGTGGGGGACGGCCAACCGTCCAGAGAGCCTCTAGGATGGAAGATTAATTGAATCACACGCACATACACAAAAAAGACCATTAGTTTCTAAGTGATTACTGTTTAAAATTCACTGCATCTATCTTTATATCGATTTATTTTCTCATTTGATTGACTTCAGTTGCAACATATGTTGTATGCTGTACATGTGATCCTATGGCCCTCTATTTGGTTGCGTTCGAGTAAGTTCATAAGAGGTTGCTTGTCAGTTTATTTGAATTTAAATTGTGCCAATGACATTCATATTATGTCAAAATAGAAAGTTACATTGCTGTTAGTTCTTTCTTCTGTGCCTCTTTGGTCCTAATATTTTGTGACTATGATTTGTTAATGTCTTGTGCAGTAGAAGACTCTGAACTCCAGTGTGTTCCTGGTCGATTTGAATCAGTGGACGAGTATGTTAGAGTATTTGAGCCCTTGCTTTTTGAGGAATGTCGTGCACAGCTGTATGGCACGTGGGAGGAGTTAGCTGAAACAAATACACATGTAATGGTTCGTATAAAGAGTGTAGAGAGGCGTGAAAGAGGTATGCTACAACCTATCAGTAGTAAGATTTTGCAACTCCATGTGCAACTCTGTTGATCTGTTGACAGAGGAATATTTTAATATCTTGTATAGGATGGTATGATGTAATAGTCCTTCCTGCAAGCGAGTGGAAATGGACATTTAAGGAGGGTGATGTTGCAGTTCTTTCAACCCCAAGACCTGGAATAGGTACTTTGTAGAAGTTGCATGTGATATTCTCATGTTTCTATGAAATTAAATGCTGTTTCTTCTTTTTTTGTGATTAATATTTATTTTTTGGTCAAGCAGTTAGATCCAAGAGGAGCATTGCTTCAGCGAATGAAGTTGATGAGGAGCCTGAGATGTGTGGCCGTGTGGCAGGTACTGTTAGACGACATATTCCTGTAGATACTCGCGATCCTCCTGGTGCAATCCTTCATTTTTATGTTGGAGACTCATATGACTCTTACAGGTTAATTTGCAAATTTTAATTCTTTAGTTTTGTTCTCTGCTTTAAACTATGATGTACCACTAAGTTAACATACCTGACGGTAATTTTGTTTAAACTTCTCTTATCTTGTTTCTTTTCATCAGCAAGGTTGATGATGATCATATTTTAAGAAAACTCCAGCCTAGAGGTATCTGGTACCTGACTGTGCTTGGTTCTCTTGCAACAACTCAGCGGGAGTATGTGGCTCTGCATGCATTTTTCCGCCTTAATTTGCAGGTGAGGAACTTACGTGTCTTTAATAAATAAAGAGTGCCTTGTTGATAAAATTCATTTTTATGAGAAGAAGTTTTTTTTTTTTGGGGGGGGGGGTACTTTCAGATGCAAACTGCAATCCTGAAGCCTGGTCCGGAGCACTTCCCAAAGTATGAGCAACAAACCCCAGCCATGCCTGAATGCTTCACACAGAATTTTGTTGACCATTTGCATAGGACCTTCAATGGGCCCCAGTTGGCTGCAATCCAATGGGCAGCAATGCATACAGCTGCTGGAACTAGTAGTGGGATAACAAAGAGACAAGATCCTTGGCCTTTCACCCTTGTTCAAGGTCCTCCAGGAACAGGTAAAACGCACACTGTTTGGGGAATGCTAAATGTCATACACTTGGTTCAATATCAGCATTACTATACTTCTTTGCTTAAGAAACTAGCACCTCAGAGCTATAAGCAATCAAATGAGAGTAATGCCGACAACATCACTATGGGATCAATTGATGAAGTCCTCCATAACATGGACCAGAACCTGTTCCGCTCTCTTTCAAAACTCTGTCCAAAACCCAGAATGCTAGTTTGTGCACCATCTAATGCTGCAACTGATGAGCTTCTTGCTCGTGTTCTTGACCGTGGATTTATTGATGGCGAAATGAAAGTTTATAGACCTGATGTTGCCAGAGTTGGGGTTGATTCACAGTCACGTGCTGCCCAGGCAGTTTCTGTTGAGCGGAGAACTGAACTTCTTTTAATGAAGAGCCGTGACGAAATTACAAAATGGATGCAAGACTTGAGAGGCCAGGAGGCTTATTTTTCTGCTCAGATAGCTGACCTTCAAAACAAGCTTAATTTTGCAGCTGTTGATGGTCGTTCTCAAGGCTCTGTTGGTGTTGATCCTGATGTTCTTATGGCTCGGGACCAAAACCGGGATGCATTGCTTCAGAACCTTGCTGCAGCTGTTGAAAGCAGGGATAAAGTTCTAGTTGAGATTTCTCGCCTTCTTATTCTTGAAGCTAGGTTTCGTTCTGGTAGCAACTTCAATATGGAAGAAGCTCGTGCTAGTCTTGAGGCAAGTTTTGCCAATGAAGCAGAGATTGTTTTTACTACTGTCTCAAGCAGTGGACGCAAATTGTTCTCTCGGCTTACACATGGGTTTGACATGGTGGTTATTGATGAGGCAGCCCAAGCTAGTGAAGTAGCTGTTCTTCCTCCCCTTGCTCTTGGTGCTGCGAGATGTGTTCTTGTTGGGGATCCTCAGCAGCTTCCTGCAACAGTTATTAGTAAAGCTGCAGGGACTTTGTTATATAGTAGAAGTCTTTTTGAAAGGTTTCAGCAAGCAGGATGCCCAACAATGCTATTATCTGTGCAGTACAGAATGCATCCTCAAATCCGGGATTTTCCTTCTCGTTACTTTTACCAAGGACGCCTTACTGACAGCGAAAGTGTTGCTAAACTGCCAGATGAAATATACTACAAGGATCCATTGCTTAGACCTTACGTATTCTATGATATTACTCATGGGAGAGAGTCCCAGAGGGGTGGCTCTGTATCATATCAAAACATCCATGAAGCACAATTTTGTTTTCAGTTGTATGAACATCTTCAGAAGACCGTGAAATCTTCGGGAATGGGGAGAGTAACAGTTGGCATAATCACACCATACAAACTGCAATTGAAATGCCTTCAACAGGAGTTTTCAGCCGTTTTAAAGTCAGAAGAAGGAAAAGATATTTATATTAATACTGTAGATGCTTTCCAAGGGCAGGAACGTGATGTCATTATCATGTCTTGTGTACGTGCCTCAAATCATGGTGTTGGCTTTGTTGCTGATATTCGGCGTATGAATGTTGCTCTTACTCGGGCAAGAAGGGCCTTATGGGTACAGTTTATACCTTTTTATAGTTCTTTTGTTATGATATTGTGCTATCACGTTTACCCAGCTACTGCAGGTTTGACATTATCAAACTTAAACTTTACAGGTTATGGGGAATGCCAACTCTCTGGTGCAATCTGATGACTGGGCTGCATTGGTTGATGATGCTAAAGCAAGGAATTGTTACATGGACATGGAGACTCTACCAAAAGATTTTTTTGTTTCAAAGGGAATCCAGGGAAAAGGTTCATCCGGTACAAGGGGCTTGAGATCTGGCATACCAAGGCATAGGTCCTATGATATGCATATGGAACCGAGATCAGCAACTCCAACAGAAGATGATGAGAATTCAGGCCCTTCGTTGATTTTTAGAAATGGTAACCATAGAAATTTTAGGCCTCCGATGGATAATCTGTTAGATGATTATGATCGATCTGGGGATAGGGCAAGGGATGGCTGGCAATTTGGCACGCAGAGAAAGCAGAGCTCTTCAGGGCTTACGGGGAAGAGAGACGCCTGATTGTTTTGTGGTTGTTTGCAATGTCTTTTGGACTTAGGGTGGCCTTGGCAATGTTCCTTGATCCCCTAAGGGGTGACCAAGAATTCTTGCAAGAAAGTGTTCAGAGGCTTGGCTCCTATGCTGCTTCTGAATGCAAGCTGGATCTAGGGCCCAATAGAGAGTTTTGAAAGGAATGGGTGAACCATACTGGTGTCAGACTGGAGCAGAAAAACAATTGCTTTTGCAATAGGTTGATCCGAGTAGTAGCAGCTGATTCCTTTGGGTTCGTGCTAGGAGCTGGGTTCCTGTGCGTAGGTTATTTAATGTCGTGCCATCAGTCTGCCCGCAGACAGTACCATCAGTGGTAAGAAATATCTTCTGTTGTATGCCACTTCTTGTCTTTATTAGAGCTTTTGGTGTTGATTGTTTCATGCACAATTGAAATATAATACAGGGTTTTGCTGTTGGCATAAGCTCGATAGTCTACAATGCATGGGATGTCACTTTTAAGCTGCAGTGACAAAAACTGGATTGATGCGAAGGTAGAGAGGACATCACTGTTTGCATGGGGCTTGGGAGGGGGAGAAGAGAAAACAGCTGCCGAATCATAAGCCTTAAATTACCCCAATGGCTGACGTGAAAGTTGTATGAGCTAAGCCTCTTTTTAAGTTGAATTTTTTGGCTGTGCATATGACTCAGGATAAGTGTGTACTTTGACCTGGTTGGACGCCCATTGTTATGTGCGATCACCTGGGGTGCAACTGCAAGAGAGCTGGTTACCTTCTTGGACATCTCCTGTTACGGAGTCTGCATGCATCCTTGCGACCTAAGTGAGTTGACATTTGCAGGAAATTGGCTGCTCACTTTCAACGGAAGATGGTACATGACGATCTTTTTGCAGGCATCGATATTAAAATCTATCATGCGCCCGAGCTAAGTAGATAATAGTTGTTCACTAAAGCATGTGGCCTGAACGTGATTGAGAAATGTTTCAAGATTGGAGTTTTGATAGTAGTAGCGCAATAACTCGAAACTTCCGCCTGGGACGCCATTATTTACAGTTAACACCATGTGAAGATGGTTGATTTGTCCAATTTAACGAATCAGAATGTTTCCATATAAAGTTGACAAGGGTTTTGATAATGTTTGGATTTAGGGAAAACTTCAGGCGGTCTCACGTCTGAGCTCAGGAACTGGCGAATTCGATGGCGAGCAATGTATGAAAAAGGAAGATTGACCATACAGCGATTCAAGAATACTATCTCACTGTACATGGCAACTAACAAACGATGTGACTGAGCACTATCAGGGAAAGACTAATCGAAGTTAGATCCTAGAGTGATGCAACTATATACATGGAGCGGGTATAAATTTGTATCTTATATCAGCTGCTAATATCTTAATCGCGAATGGCGAAGATGTTAGCAATTCTTGTTGCCGCAGAACATGGTGAGTCCATTGACGTATGCTCCAGTGTGTTTGGACGTATGAAACTCTGAATTGGTGAAGTCTCGTTCCTGCCAGACCATAAGATTGTGTAAATGATATGATGTTATTATTCTTGTTTTTCCAGCGGGTTTAGTAATAAAAACCATATGTTTAAGGCAATGCTTTTGCAAATCGAAACAAGAAAAAGAGAATTCGACCAAGAGGATAGTTAATTCATCTCTTTTCTTTCTTTAGGCTTTCATGTGGCATCTCTTGCACCATTGTCAACAAGACCATTATGATAAATGTGTTTCTGCGATACCAACTCAGAGACCCTATGCGTTCGTTGCGTTTTTTAAACTTTATTTCCGTTTCTAACTTCAGTGAAATTTATTTTATTTTTTACAGTCAATAAAATTTCATTTTTATAATCTACAAAATTTTTGATTTTTGGTTTTTGGTCATAATCTATTTTATCATTAATTAAATATATATTAGTTATTAGACATTAGTTACCAATAACAATTATAACTAATATAACTAAATTACTTAATTTAATCTAATTTTTATAATTAGTTTAAGTTTTAAAAATTTATTTTGGAAAATAAAAATATTTAAAATTTAAGTCAATAATATTTATTTAAATATTACTTTATTAATAAATTTTACTTATTTAATTGTTTATATTAACAAAATACAATAAAAATTATTTATTTAATAAATTTGTATTAAATAAATTATTAAAACTAATAACAATATATTTTTTTTGTTTCAAAAAATAGTTATTGTTTTAGATGTTTTATATTATAAATTTTAAATTTTAAATATATTTCTATATCATTAAAATAAAAATAGAATAATATTTAATATAATTACTAATTCTAAACTGAACTTGAAAGCCATATTTTAATTAAAACGTTTTCGAGATGCCATTGCCTCCACGTACACAAAGACCGATGAAACAAAGCCCCCTGCTGACCTATAGCATCCACTGTTGACGCTTCCACATTTGTAAAAACCTCAATCCTGCGTTTGTTCTGTCTCTGGCATAAACAAGATCAACTTCTGCTTGGACGGGTGCATGCCGCTTTGACTGTTAACGTGTTCTCTAATGTTGCTCGGCACACGCACTTGGAAAGCTCTCCTCTCCGTGATAATTTTTCGACAAATCTGTGGCTGTTCTTATCATTCTTCTCTTAAGTGTTTTAATCGTTTAAACAAAAATTATCACCCTCCAGATACTGATCGATCATTATGCTACTTATGCGGCTGCCTAAACCAAGAATGGCATCTTGATACTGTGCCATATACCATATGACCAACAATCATTCTAATCTACATTTTCTTATACAAGTCCAGATCAAGTTCGTGTCGGAAACAGAGGTTTGCAGATTTCTCATCCTGGAACTTCCTTTTTGAAAAATGTTTATGTGATGATAATCAAGTTTCCGTTAAATTTGACCCATCTTCTTATATTGTGAAGGATCTCAAAACAAGATCAGGGGCTGTCCCATATTGCCTAGACGTGAAAATGTTAAAGGGTTTATAAGTGGTAAGGGTTAACTATCCAAACAACTAGTTCTAGTTATTTGGACAATGGTTG
>JANKOE010000006.1:16971825-16988309 GCA_026284465.1 Erythroxylum citrifolium
GACTGGACGTAGCCCACAGTTTGGGGTGAACCAGGATAAAATCCTTGTGTCCAAAATTTCTTAACTCTCACTCTTACCTACACGAGTTATTTTGTTTTTTTTTGTTTTACAAAAGTCATAGTAATTCTGATTAAACAATTGTTTTTTTTAAGAAATAGGGTAAAACGAAAAAGTATACACAATTCAACCCTCCTTCTTGTGTGTTGTTTATCGATGTACTAATTTGTGATTAACTTCAATACCATATCATGTATGGATTGGAATGTTTATTTGGAAATGTTGCTTCCGCTGAAAAATAATTTCTTAGAAAGTTTTGAAATCTATCGTAAGCATGCTTTCTTTTTCCGATCCAACAATTACTTTATCTAACTAATAGTAATGAGAAGGTAATAATGGATTATTTTATGATGTTATAGAGAAGGCGAAGAAACCAATCAAGAATAATAAAAAAAATAGGCTTTTCTTGTACATGCCTTATCTTGCAGTTATCAATGGAAAATGAAAAGACAAATTTACTCTTTATTGTTTGATATAGGAGAATTTTGTTTCATATAAGACGATGCAAAATCCCCTTAGCTCATAAATGCAAGTATACAAGGATGCATGCAGTAATTTTGGGATGTCTATTAAGTATGTCAAATAGATAATATTAACCTAGGTATAAATTTCTTCATTTTTATTTTTTTAATTAATTATCACTTCATTTTGTTTATAAGATTTTTTTGTTATCTTACAGTTATTTAATGGATTAATTTGGAAGCGTTATTCTAGAATTATAAAGGTTGCTAATTCAAATTCTTAGTTAATATATGAGTACAACTACGTGTGAAAGGAATTAGAACAAGTTTGAATTCATTCATTTTGAGAAAAGAAATAAATTAGAATACAAGAGAATAAATGATATGATATTTGTTTAATACAACATGAAGTTTTAAGAAAGATATATCGTTATCATTATTAAGTTAAATAAAATTCACATAATTTCTCAATAATTTATTTTTATTCGTTTACTATGACTCTTTTTTAAATGAAAAATAATTGTATTAATACTAGCTAAAGCTACAAAACAACATTATAATGAGTCACATGATCTGCCTACAAATTTAGAGCATCTAATAGTTACAATTATACATTGCAAAAATTAATTACAGCATCCAGTTGTTCTTCAATCCTTGGATAAGTGTGTGTTATTTATTGTGGGAAATAAAAGTTGTCTGTATTTAATTCACTATATTGTCTGCTAAATGCTATTTTCCTTCTTCAATTCCCTTATACAATCTTCTGTTTCTTTTCCTCCATAAGGAATAGATGGTAGTAATAAAAGCTATCTTGAGAAGCAATCCGTCTGATTTACCTTGCTTATTACAAACCATAAGCATATTAAGTGTCTCCATCCAATCGAATGTGTAGCTAGGAAGTTGTAACATGTACATGATTCAACTCCAATTTCTCTAGAATAGCTACAACTAAAGTATAAATGATCTGATATATTTGCACAAAATACATATCAAATCATATTCCCTAAACCATCTATCTTTAGTTCTAAGTCTATTTTTGAGCACTAGCCAAGAGAAAACCAAGGCTTTTAGATTTAGAGGCTACTTCCATATAATATCAAACCAAGGAACAACCTCATCACTGCATATAAGTAACTTATGACAGGGGTTGTTAGTAGAGGTATGTATGGAGTTATGGGTCCATATAATGTTGTCCTTTCCCACTCCAGCAAGAATAGGTGGCAAGTAATCTGTAAGCAAGGAAGAGCCTCTGAAATTTCCATCCCAATCTCCATCTTGAATAAGTGAGGATACTCTAGCAGTGAGAGGAATTCTATTTTTGAATATTGTAGTTTCTTCTCTCTGAATGAATGGGCTATATGTAGTCTAGTTATCAAACCAAAACCAAATATCTTCACCATCTCCCTACTGATGCTTAATGTGTGGATAAACCATATCTCTTAACTTGAGCATATATCTAAAAATCCAAGAGAAGTCCTTTGAGTTTCTAAGCTGCCAGAAATCCAGGTCTTTAAGATGATATGTGTTCACCCATTTAATCCAAAGTGCTTTTTTATTAGTGAAAAGTCTCTATATCCTCTTTCAAAGAAGAACCTTTTGCATATGTGAAATTGGAATGATACTTAATCCCACTTGCTTCTTTGGTACAGTGATTTCACTCCATTTCTCCTTTGCCTGCTTACAATTTTCTATTTTGCATGACCATAGAAAATCTCCTTATTGACTCGCTTAGGCAACAACATATATGTAGTCTAATGGATATGCATGCTATATAATACTGAATTAATGAGAGTCAACCTCATAACAATGGATAAGAACTTATTTTTCCAAGCATTGATTCTATCTTTAAGCTTCTAAATCACCAGAATGAAATATGAAAACTTAGGCTTATTTGAGGTAATTGGAACACCCATATTTTTTATATGCTCTGACTTCCTGACACCAAAAGACATATACAAGCTACTTTTCTTAACATTCACCTTAAGTCTAGACCAATATGAAAAAGCCTATAAGATGTTTAACAATGTTCGAATGGATTATCTATCTAAACTGCCAAGAAGTATTAAATCATCGGCATTATCAAATGAGAAAGTCTAATCCTCTTCATTTATAATGATATTGAAATCTGCCATTGCAATTGATAAGCTTGGATATCATTCTGGATAAACCTTCCATAGCCAAAGGAAAAAGGTAAGGGGAAAGTGGATCCTCTTGCCTAATTCCTGTAGCATTCTAAAAGGTAGAGATTGGATTCCATTCACTATAACACTAAAAGTTGTGGATTGGATGCATTGAAGTATCTAAATTCTGAAATTAAGTGGCAGACATATGGCTTCTAGGCATGCTTTTAAAAAATTCCAGCTAATTGTGTGATAAACCTTGAAAAAATCTATCTTCAGTAAACAACTTTTGATGTTCTGACCTAACTTGTAATTTCCTAGCAACTCTTGAATATTTAGTATATTATCACCAATATTCCTCTCCCTTAAGCCGAATCAATGACATCTTTCAGAACTAGCTTGAACTGTAAAACAAGAAGTTTATCTATGACTTTTTAAACCATATATAGTAAAACAAGAGATAGGTGTGAGTTCAGTGATGTAAAGGGGATGTTTCTTCTTGGAAATAAGGCAAATGAAGGCATGATTCACTTCCTTGAGCATTTGGTTTGAAGAGAAGAACTCCAAGATTGCTTCAGTAAAAAAAGTCTCAGTAACTGCCCAAGTTTTTTTATAAAAAGGGCTCTGAAGCCATCTGGGTTTTTAAGGATGAAGACTAAAGAGAACTTCCTTAACTTCTTGTGGTGTGAAAGGAGCAATTAGCATGTCATGCATATCTTGGTTAAGAGAAATGTCTAAAACATCTTTAACATTGAAACCTGGCTAATGACTGTCTGACTTTCCCATTAGTTGCTGAAAATAGTCTCTGGCTAAGTTGATCAGGTCCTGTTGCTCTGTGATTACATTTCCCATGCTATCTTTCAATTCAGAAATAGTATTGATGTTTCTTCTTGATAGAAGAGATACATGAAAGAATCTAGAGTTCAAATCCCCATTTTAGCCAATTCAGTCTAGCCTTCCACTTTAAAGTAGATTGTTGAAATGCCAGGGCTCCTTGGTAGTCCTATAGCCTTCAGATTTCAATATTCTTGAGGGGTGTATTCAGAGGATTATGATAGCAATCAACCTATGCTTCTACCAACTTAATCTTAAAAACACCAAGATTTTTATTCTTCAGTTGAACAAATTTTTTGATAGCACATTTCACCAATTTTGGCTTCTACATCAGTTAAAAAGCCTTATAACCCTGCACTACTTGGCTCTAATAGCTACTTACAATCTCCATAAAGATAATCATCTATTTAATTCCATTGATGATTCTGAACGGAGCCCTTAGTCTAGCAGTTTAATTCATTTTTTGGATGAGAATGAAAGAATGATCTTAAAAAATGTTATCTCCAAAGCAGGCATATGATTATGGGAATTGACGTCGCCAAGTTTGATTCACGATAGCTCTATTAAGTTTCTTCCTAAGTAACATATCACCTTGTTAATTCTTTGACCATGTAAAACTTTTTCCAGTAGATTTAAGATCCAACAGCATTACCTGTTAGAGTAGCTGAGTTAGTTCTCTGCTACCACCCATTTTGTATCTTGCTCCAACTTCAAATTCACTGGATCTCAATGAGCTGTTAAAATCCCCTACTGCTGGCCATTGATGTTGTATTCCATTGTGAATGAGTTGTAAATCATTCCATAATGTTTCCCTCTAGAATGCAAAATTTGATGCATAAAAAAGAATAATTTTAACACAGGAGTGTTATCTTTCATTCAACAAAGTAAATGAATAAATTGATCACTCGTATTGGTTTATATCACCTTAATGCATTCTAAATTATATTGGTAGATAATCCGGCCATTATAATGATGTAAATGATTAGTAATAGTCTTTCGTTGAACACCTAAAAAAGACAATCCAAACTGAATAAGGGGAGCTTTTATTTTTGCCTTAAGGAGGCCTACCAAAATATGCTTCTTATCAAGTACCATCTCTCTCATCATAGACTATTTGAGAGACCCATTTAACCCTTTTGTATTCTATACAAAAATTGTCATCTAAGGGGATAACCCCTTCTGTTTGGCTTTCCTCATAGCTAATCTTCTTCTGGAATTAGAGGAAGTCTCATGGAAATTCTCTACTACCTCATCGGGTCTAAGGTTCTCTGGTTGTATCAACATTAAATTGTTTATTTGATCATCATCGGGTTACTTATCCAATAGACCATTTTCATCTGCCATCACTACTACTAATGAGTGTGAGTCTTGTGTATGAGTTACATCTTCCTGGTTGTCAACTACCTGTATTTGTGTTTCCAGATGCTAAACTGTGTTCACTATAATGTGGAGTAACTGTTGCAACCCTGATTGTCAAAGATTACCATAGACTGCTCATTAGCAACTAATTGTACACCCACATCCTCATCATTATCCACTAGAGTAGATTCAATCCCTAATATCTATTAGATCCTGTTTTCGGAACCCAACTCTTCATAATATACTATAATACTTGAGCGTGATTCCTTGTAGGATTATTTCCATGAACCCTTATTAGACATCATTCCATAAAGGTGGCGCACCCACGACAGTTAAACATCAAAATAAAACTCAACCCTTTAAACAAAGAAGGCAATATGAACATACACAACCGAAACTAATTCAATCTATCATTTCATTACTAAAGCAGAAGAGTTTGACAAACTTTATTTACATATCAAAAGCCACACCATTGGCTTATTACAAAAATACAAAATAGCAAATTGAAGAAATTCCCTTAGGCTCTTGATCACTTAATCTCTTAGCTATCACCTGAAGATGGGACAGAAAGGGGGAGAGCTTGGAAGCTCGTGGGTAACAATTTATAACAGAAAATAAGCAAAAACCCTTTATAAAACTCATTGTCATTGAACATTTTCATAACCATAGTAATTTCGCATTTAAAAATCATAAAACACTTATATCATGAAATTCTCAATTTGTCAAACAATTCACAATAGTACAAATCTTTTATGCATCTTGTCAAACATATCATGAGCACATAATCACATCCAAATGGTTCGGGTGGATCCAAAAATAAAACGTACTACGCATTTTCACATAATTGTCTTACGTAGCCATGAACTTATGAGAGTCCATGAAGGAGCTCCATATCACTAGCAGGTAAGCGGGAGAAGCCTTTTGTCAAAGCGCACTAGACTTAACTTAGGGGACTACTACAAACCCATATAAAAGTATTTCATGACTTGTAAACATGTTGCCCAAAATGGCACATTTTCGAACTTGATTTCATAAACTTGAGATATTTCGAAAACTATTTCCGAAAACATGATCTCATAAACATGTATCTTTTCCAAAAGAATCATTTTCAAAGTCTTTTCATAAATCATCAACACAATTCATGTAGAAAACATATAACAATCTCTCATTTCATTCAAGAAGAAAAAATGCAACATTTACGATGCAATTTAAAATCATTAAACTTTCTTGATTCAAAGAAAGCTTAGTGGCTTATTAACTCTATTATAAACATATACCCACCTTAATTTCCTTGCTTATAGACTTGCTCAAAATGCCTCTTCTCTTGTTCCTCTTGCCTCTTTTGATCTCTTTATACATTAACAAAAATCTCACTCAATAGGGTTTTCAATTAAAAATCTCTCAAAGCAGCACAATCATTAAAATTTGTTCTAGAAAGCTTAAACCTATGTATTTTCTAAGCTTCATGAACTAAAATCCTTTCAAAAATTCAAAAGATTCAAAATGATCTCACCTTCATTCTTCACCAAATGAAGGGATCTTTGGCTCAAAGGGAAGCTCTTTTCTTCCTCTACCTTTTTCTCTTCTTGAACAGCTCCAAAATCTTTCTTAAAGACTAAGAATAATTAAACCTTACCTCAACTCTCTTCGTTTCTCTCAACCACCGAACTCTCTATCTCTTTCTTTCTCATTTTCGTTATCATCTCCTTCTATCCCTCAATTCACATTTTTCTTCTTCATTTATAAGCAAGACAACACTTCTTTTTCCAATTATATCCTTAATGAGTGGGAAATGTCCCATTTGCCCTTCCATTTTTGCCTTATGTCTTTTTATGCTTAAGTATCTTGCCAACACTACCCTTGAACATTCAAACATAACACATCCTTCTAGAAAGTGTTCCCCGTTGTCTTAAGTTTCTAATGACACCAAAATCAATCCATTTGGTTCAGAACTCTAAAAGTATTGCCCCAGACATTTTCTTAATGGTCTTAATCGAAACAGTACACTATACGTAAATTCCTCCCATTCATACTCATCTAACCGATACCCTTACTTTGATTCAAACTATCTTTTTTTTTAATCAATGCCAAATGCTATCAAATTCCAAGAAGGGACAAAAACATGTGTTAAGAATCTATGGGTTCAAGAATCCCTTTATTTTGGAGGTCGGATAACAAAATTATGGCCGAAAGAATCAAACAAGATTTGGTCCTCAATCATACAGAACCTATCTCGGGACAAATGGCATAACTCTCTTTATAAATGTAGGATTAAAATCATCTTAGGACTGTTTCAAAGAGGACTTTGAGATATACAACTTTTAGGAAGACCTCGAAGACAATTTCTATCATCTGAAGGGTCAAAAATGGACCAGACGATAGCATTAGAAAAATAGTGAACAGAAGAAGAAGTTACGGTCACATAAGTAAAAAGAAGACTAAGCAGAAAGCAGACAAAGCAAAAGGCAAACAATAGCATGAAGCAGACGAATCAAAGAGGTAGACGAAGCAAAAGGTAAACGATAGCATGAAGCAGACAAATCAAAAAGAAAACGAATGCAAAAGGTAGACGATAGCATGAAGTAGATAAATCACAAAGCAGACGAAGAAAAAGGTAGACGATAGCATGAAGTAGATGAATCAAAAGCAGACGAATGCAAAAGGCAGACGATAGCATGAAGCAGACGAATCAAAAGACAGACTATAGAATGAAGCAGACGAATCACAAAGCAGATGATAGCATGAAGCAGAAAAATGCAAAAGGCAAACGATAGCATGAAGCAGACGAATCAAAAAGCAGGCGAATGCAAGAAGCAGACGAATTAAGAAGCAGACAAATCAATGTCAACTTAAGACAAAGCAAAGTCAACTTAAGACAATGCAACTCTTAAGATGAATGGAGTCAACTTATGACAAAGCAAAGTCAACTTAAGACGATGCAACGCTTAAGACGAATGGAGTCAACTTAAGACGAAGCAAAGTCAACTTAAGATTATGCAATGCTTAAGATGAATGATGTCATCACAGACAAAGCGTCTTTACAGACGATACAACTTTACAAACGAATCATCCTTACAGACGATACATTTTCACAAACGATATAACGTCATCATAGACGATATGACGTCATCACAGACGAAGCGTCTTTACAAACAATACCACTTGGTACTTCTAAGCATCTCCCCTTCTAAAGACTGTAACTTTTGACTCCAAAGTTCAAAATGCTCATATTATATACGTTTGGAAAGATAAAAGAAAAACCTACAATTTTCTAGAAGACAACTTTGTCTTAATCTATTTAGATCAATCCATAATTTCCTCTGAAGTCAGAACACAAACTTACATTCATCTCCCAAGGTACTGCACCCAATTCTCAACTTCATGACAAATTTTGAGATTCTTAGAGACATAATTTAAATTTTATGTCTTCATAAGAAATGTGGCCATATGTCTCTAGCTTAACCCAAATCAACAATTATCTCGTTTGGATAACTAGGGAAAAACATGAACCCTAATAACCGAACATACACATATATACATATTCTTCATCATCCTACTACACAAATTCAACTTCATTTTTGCTTTCATTTTACTTCTAACTTTCACCGTAGTTCTTCCCATTTCATAATCTCTTATCCTCTAAAAACACCAGAGCAAATCATAACTCTATCTACATTTCTTATTCACTACTTTACTCTTGTCTATCATTTCTTATTCAAAGATTTTCATTCATTTGTTCTTTACTTATGACTAATCACCAAAATTTCTCATTTAGTAGTTCTAATCTGCTCATAAAAGTTCAAGGTCCAACAAACACAAATTTTTAACTTGCCATTTGTCCTTACTATAGGTATAATATTGGCTAGCCACTCAGTTTATTTGGCTGGTCTATTACACCAGCCTTACAAAACTTTTCAGTCTCTTTAATTTTTAATTTGACTTCTTTGAACTAGTGTCTAGAACGTTGGCAGTAAGGATGAACTTTTGGCTTTATAAGAAGAATGTGTTCTACTAACCTTCTACTCAATCTTAGCATCTCAGTATAGTCCTAAGCAAAACAATCCATCAATACCTTCAAAAGTTTAACCAATACCACTCTTATTCTTGGATCTAGATTTTTACTAACAAATACCCCCACAAAATTCTCCTAAACTACTCAAATTTCTTCCTTATATGATTTTTGACTTTGGCTCCTGAAATTGTTGATCTTAGCTAGAGAAAATTTCAAATCCTCAACTTGAACCTAATCCTCTATTGAGAATTCTTCCTCATTAAAACATTAGATTGGTATTCTTACAACCTTCTAATTCTTGAAAATTCTCTATGATTTGTTGACTTTGAAATTTGACTTAAGTGGTTGCATGTACCACAACTTCTCTTTGTGAAAGCCTATTCATCAAGTCCCTCTATAATTGGAATCTCCATAGGCCTATTAGTAGGCACAATGGCAATTGTTTTTACCCAATTTTTTTACTACGACCTTATATTTTCTTCATCCTTGTGTTTCGAAAATTCTCCTCGATATAACTTTCAAATATGAATTGGCTTCACTTAATCATGATAGAATTTTGCCTATAATGCATCTACTTTAAAAATAAAAAGGTTAAGAATCCACCTAAACTTTACCTTATTTATTTTCCACAAAAGCATAACATGATGAAGAGACAAAGGAATATATAAATTGTATTGAATCCAATCTCTTCCAAATAAAACTTTATAGCTCGCATATGTATCTACAATAAAGATGGATCATAATGTCTTCTCAACAAAACTTGATTGCTCACATATGTATCTACAATAAAGAAGGGCCATAATAAAGACTTCTTCCCTACTATGACATTCATAGGGAGAATCCTCCATGCCTTATTAATCTCCCTTATAAATGTAACACTTTTTTTGGAATCAAGTTTTTATCATCTTTGCCCAAAAGTTCCATCATTCTAGTCAATGCCTTGATCTTCCTTTTAAATTTAAGTAATTTTTTGCTCCAGAGTAGGATAAAAATAGGTTTTAGGGATATTGACTTCAACCACTGCCAAGACAACTAGACTTGCTTCCATATAATAAGTACCAACTAAATTCCTTTTCCAATGTCTTTCTTCTCTAAGAAGTTCTTGATATTTCGATACTTCTACTGCCAATTCATAAAAATCATGAAATTTTATACCTTAGAATTTTTTCTGAAGTTTAATATTAAGGCCTTTTAAAACTAACTTCATATATTTGGTCTCTAGGAATGCAATCTAAAATCAAATTCTCATTCTTCGAAATCAGGTTCTTAGTCACTTTATAAAATTTGGCTATACTGACGTCATCTTCAATCTAAAAAAGCTTAGTATGAAACAAACCTTCTATTTCAGTTTATGAAAAAAACAAAATTCCAAGGCAACAAAGCATACCAGGAGAAGGTCCTGCTTATTAATGAGTTTAGAAACAACCTAAGTTTGAAGTTATCTAAATTCTTGTAATTAGTTAATTCACCACACTGAATACTGAACCTAGCAGTATGCTCAACAGTTTACAGGTCATCTTCACTAAAAAAGAAAAGTAAATTAAAGAATTATGTAACCACTGTGATAAGGATTCTCATGGTCAATTTACTTCAGATAAGGCAAACACAGTTCTTGAACATCTTCTCTAACGACTTCCATATCAACATCAAGTCTTATTTATGGAGGACTACTAAAAAAAACATGATTATCATTTACAGCATAAAGGTTGCCCCTTAGGTTGTAATTTTTAGTAGAGGTTGAATTAGACTTCAAATCTTAAATATCATTTACATAAACAACATCATTTTTTGTTGATAGTTGCAGCAATTTCAAAGTCGCAACAACTGGAGACTTAGTTAAAGGTGAAGTGACCTTCTTAAGGTTTTTTAAATCATTTGGAATATAAAGCCTTCATTTCTTACTGCAATATGTACTTTGTCCTCTAGGCCTAAAGCCATAGAAATTTCTTTTCTATTCCCTATTTGTGGCATCATAGTCCCCCTAGGCAGGCCAAATTGTTGATTGCTTTTACAACCAACTAGGAATTCTCATGTTCTAAGGAGGAATTCTAATAAAAATATACTTGACTTTTAAATAACTTTATATGTGGGTTTTGAAAAACAAAAAAAAAACATATTTCTAAGTAACCAAAATATTAAAGAATACTGAAATAAATGTTAAGTTGAAATGATAATTTTATTTAAATAACAGAAAAGTACAAAATGCAAAGGAAGCTAAACCAATGATAGGTTACGTGTATTTGTATAGTATGATTGATACCTTTTCTTTCTTTTCTTCTTATTGGTGTCTTTGTAACATCCCGTTCCCATACTAAGGAGTAGAACTGTAGATTTCTGTAATTGAAAAAATAGCAATGAGAGATTAGAAAATTTGCATTTTCATGCTCATGTATATTATTAGCATACACGCACATGAATTTGAATTTTTACACACATTAAAATGATTGTACATTTATTAATTGACATTTCGGATAAAATTGAATTGTGATGTGATACTATTGAGAATTTGTGAAATTGTTGTACCAAAAATTTAATTGGTGAGTGTATTTGTAAATTTTGAATTATGGTGAGTTTTAGGAATAATTTCTGAAATTGTTGAATGTTATTGTACTAGGGAAAATGCCAATTGGCAAGTAAATTGATGTATGGAAAATAGAAACAGGAATCAAATGATATTGGAGAATTGTTAAAAATGATTTTGAAAACTTTGGAGATTACTTTAGAATTTAAGAGATGATGATATTGAAATTGTTAGAGACATATGGAGGAAAGTTGAATTAAGTTAAATCGTCAAAGAGACAAATCCTTAAAATCTTCCAGTGTCTGTTTTTAGTTGAGTTCAACTCCAACTAACTAACGTTCTAGTACATTTTTCAATTTCTTCGTCTGCGTCTTGCTTGGACATGTGGACTTCATCTGCATCTTGCTTGGACGCGTGGACTTCATCTGCATCTTGCTTGGACGCATGTACTTCGTCTGCATCTTGCTTGGATGCGTCTACTTCGTCCGATCATCTTGCTTAGATGCATCTACTTGCCTAGATGTGTCTACTCCGTCCTATTACATTGCTTTGCTTAGATGCGTCTATTTGCTTAGATGCGTCTATTACGTCCAATTACATTACTTTGCTTAGATGCTTCTATTTGCTTAGATGCGTCTACTCCGTCCGATTACATTGCTTTGCTTAGATGCGTCTACTCTGTCCTATTACATTGCTTTGCTTATATGTGTCTATTTGCTTGGATGTGTCTACTTCGTCTGATCATCTCACTATGTCTGATCACCTCAGACTTACCCTACTACATCTGATCATCTCATACTTACTCACTGTGTCTGATCATCTCAGACTTAAGCACTTCGTCTGATCCATCTAAGACATGACCAATCCGTCTAATATGTCTGTGACTTAGTCACTTCGTCTGATCCGTTTGATCCGTCTGTGACTTAGTCACTCCGTCTGATCCATCTGCGCCTTAATCGATTCGTCTGATCCAACTTAAACGCTTCATCTTATTCAGCTTTCACTTAAGTATCGCCTTGATTTGATGAGTTGTGCCAGATGTATTTATCTGCACACTTAACAAATTCATCAAAACAATTCACTCACTTCCATTATTATTATTATTATTTGACTTTTATCAAAATCAATAGTCTTCTCGACTTACCAGACCCATTTCACGTTTCTTTATATACTTGAAAGACTAAGTTACTTTTTGACTTAGTCTTTTCTTCAAATCTATCTTCTACAAGCTTTTTTTTCCTTCATGGACTTTTGATTCACCGAAACCTTCACTAGAATTATATCTTGCTTTCATCTAACTTTTGCTACTCCAACTTTGATATCTCTTCCTTTTTTCTCAAGAAAAACCTAACCTAAACCACCATCAAGATGATGTATGAGGGTGCATGAGAGCTAGAGTTTCTTGGAGTTTTAAAGATTTTGGAGTTTTATCAAGTGAGTATCTTGTTAATCCTTATGATTTGTCAGTATATGAGATAAATTTGGTGATTTAATTGTCATTGAGTGATCATGTGAAAATGGACATTTAGGGTTTCATGTTCACCATGAAAATAGTATGAAGATGTGTATTTGTTCATTTTTCAGCTTTGGTTTTTTGTTTTAATTTTTTTGTAAATGATATTGAGTTGAAATTGAGTTGATAATGAAGAGTAAATGGCGTAGAAACAGTGATCTCTGTATAAGTTATGTTCGGTGTAAAATTTGGAAAGTTTGAAGATGACTGACTGGGAAATGTTCATTTAGTATGTTTCAGTCTTTTAACTATAACTTTTTTTATAGTTATCCAAATGGATTGATTTTTTATTTTAAGTAAACTAGAGAAATAGGGCTAAAAATTACATGAAGAAGTTGAACTTTGATTCAATCTCTAAGACTTTTAATTTCTAGATGGAAGTTGATTATGGTGTACTATTTTAGGATGAGAACAGTCCAAAAATATTTGGAGAATAACTTTCAAAATATTGAACCAAATTGAATGATTTTGGTGTCATTAGAAACTTACGACTATGGAAAACAAGTTTCTAGAAGAAAGTGTTATCACATTACTTCATTTACTTGATCAAAATGATCATGGAAAATTGACCTGAAGGTCTGGAATTTTGGAGGTGATATAGGAAAGAATGAGAGTTTGGATATTGTATGATTATATAATGTTAGAATAACAATAGTGAATGAATTGTTGGTATTAAAGCATTAATGCCATGTGTATAATCAAAATAAAGATATTCATATGATTGTAGTTGTGATTCAAAGGAGAGGAGAAATGGGTATCAAGTTAAAGTGAATGAGAAATTGTTTATTATGAGAGCAAATAATGCTAGAAAATGAATAATGAATGTTTAAATTATGAAATGAAAATAAACATAAGATGTGAAATTGGATAATATACCCGGAATTGTCATTGAGCATGCATTGTACATTGTCCACATACACATTTGTGCATAAATGAATGCTTATAATTGTGCAAAGTTATTAATGTGTGTGTGCAATGTGTATATTGCATAATTTGGATGTGCAGGAGAAACATCCGCATTCAGTCGTTTCCAGAAATTGGAAGCAAATGCTAATCTGGAGCGTCCTGTGAGTAACCTAGACGGTCTCACTCAATTAATTGTTTGATTTTATTATGATTGAATTATAGAATGAATGTGATTTGATTATGTTGTTTCCAGACAATGAAGGTTCGATCATTGTGATATATGAATGAGATATTGAAGTGCTACTTATATGTGAACATGATAAAATAAGTGCTTCTAAATGTGATCTCTGAATGCCGGACTAAGGTTCGAAGAGAATGTATATGAGAATGTGTAAATGAGACCATGTGATTGACTGAAAATATGTGATTGATGCATTTCATTACATGAATGCTTGAAAGATAAAGGCAGTTGTGACCGGAGTAGCCATCGAAAAAGAGCTTAAAGCTCAAAATGTGAAAAAAAAAAAAGCCTATAGCTCATAAAGTGATTAAGAGCCAAAAGCTCACTATGTAAAATGAGCCCGTATCCCCAACGGATATAGCACAGTTATTAATGAGCCCGGTATCCACAATAGATATGAGACAGTTATAAGCACTCGGTCACAACAATAATAAATTGAAAGTGAGTCTCATGTACATTGCATTTATACTTGATGTGTGTACCTTATATGATTGAAATGTTTATGATGATTGTTCTAAAAATGAAGTGTGATATTTCATGAAAATGTAAAGATATGAATAAATTGTTACGTGTATTGATGTGATGCATGAATTGAGTGAACCATTGATGATGCTCACTTAATGAGTTCGCAAAACTTACCCAAAATTTGCAATTATTTTTCAGGCTCTAAAGAGTACCCCGTTAAACAAACGGGGGTATACCTACTATATACAAGTAAGAGATAGAGGTCGGGATCAGTTCGCGTCTGCATAATTATTTTCATTAATTTTTGTATGAAAGAATGTATTTTGAAATTTTTGTTTCATATGTATCGATCAATTCTATTTTGTAATAACTTTCCAAAATGGAAAGGTTTGTAAATGAAATTGTTCTTGAATGCAATTATTTTAAATGTAATTGAAAAATTTTATGAATAAAACGGGCCCGATTTGATTATTGATTTTCTGCAAAAGTGTACACTGTTTTGAAAAGAAAAGAAAAAATTTTGTAATGAGATTTTACTGATTGAGTGTGTTAGCATGCCACCCTCGTGGGGCACGGACTTAAATATCACTTAAGATGTCGGGTACGTGTCTTGCAAAAGTGGAGTGCTACAGTCTTTATACGTCTTTATAGATGTAACTAGCTTAAATGGTTCTCACGTAACTTCTCAGCTTCAAACTTCTTCTTAATCGTGTCTATGTGCTGACTAACTACACATCACACATCCATCATGTCTCAGCTGTCCTGCCTCCCACATTTTGGACTTTCTTAGTAATTCTTTTGTCTAAGAATTCTCCATATAATCTAATTAGCTCCTGAAATTTAAAATAATTAGGCCTTCTCACTTTTAGGCCCAATGGATCAAATCCCTCGTAGACTATCAAAATAATAAACAAAGTCTTATGATAAAAATAACATAGAGAATATTATAAAATAACTTTTGGAATGTCTATCTAAAGGCTAAATGGAATCTTCAATGCATCCAGATGTAGTTTCTGGAAGTAAGATGAGGTTTTTGAGGCGAGGAAGCAAGAAAAAGATTCTCTCACACTTACACGCACAACAACAGAAAAACAAAAGCAAGATATGTTAGCTTACGACCGCTCTATAGCCCCAAACAATCTCCGTTCATTCATCCATGTCTTGTGTTTTACAGAAAGAAGCAGAAGTTATATACTGAGAATATGTGAGTGGACTCGACCATTTCTTGGGGTGTGAACTTCACCTTTTTTGAGATAAACAAAACACCACTTAGGGCTCACTCACTGACCCTTCTTCCTGTTGAGTACACAAACCCCGCCAAACATTCACTCCTCTAAAAGCAACCCTTTTGCTTCTAATAAACCACTAGCATTTAACCACCTCAAGTCAAGATCAAAAGTAAAGTTTCGACTACAACAACAGATTGAAAGACAGAGACTTGGAGGTTAATTAAGACTACTGGGGCAATTACATAATCTGATATTACAATACTAGCTGACAATTGAATATGAGGACAATAAATAACTCTCTGTTATTACGATTATTCTAGGATTTTTACAACTTAAGATCAGAAAGCGACGAGCTGATGAGAATGATATCTTGAATTGTGCTCATCTTATCATCTACTTTAAGACTGGGAATTGTTGGAGGATGTGGTCTTCTTGGTCTCAGAAGAAGCAACGGAAGTGTTGCTTCGTGTTTGCGAACTCTGGCTAGCTGATGACTCTGTGAAGAAAATTATGTGCTCTTGATTGTCCACAAACACCTGGAGAGACCTTGGAACAGGAGGCATGTTTATGTTCAAAATTCCTTCAAGAATCTGAACAACTTGACCCATGGTAGGCCTTTGGGATTCGTCATCTTGGATGCACCAGCAAGCAACTTTACAAATTCTTGTAAGCTCTTCCAAATCAGCATTGCCCTCCAATCTGGGATCCAGCAGAGTAAGCAAATCGTTTCCTGCAGTAATTTGGCTTGCAGCCCATGTGGGAAAAA
>JANKOE010000006.1:16988409-17001675 GCA_026284465.1 Erythroxylum citrifolium
GCTCCTTTGGTCGTTATGGTTTGACTATTTGTACATACACTTGGATCCGGGCTTTCGGGAACTTCCCGGAACAAAAAGGTTTTGTTTTCCGCACTATGTCCATGTGATGGACACCCCGGAATTTTCCTACAGAATGATTACAATGTCTTTCATAACATCCTGGTAATATTTCAGTTGTACCTTAGTTTGTCGAAGTTGAATCTTCTTTTTCTAGGATCCAGCAATTGGTGAGGACCTCTGTGGATTAGGGGCATTTGACTTTTTAGGTGGACTCACCCCATATCCAGACGCAACTTGCTAAACTAACTCTCGCGTAAGAGTATGAAAATCTTCCATGGACATGTTTAACGGCTGCCCACCATCAGTTGCCACCGAGTTGGTTACAGCTGAGACCAATGATGTAGCACATAATAACACTACTCAAAATAACTGGACCTAAAACTATAGCAGTGATGAGTCTAGGTCAATCTCACAGAGATTAAATCCAATTACTTTCCTAAATTATATATATATATATATATATATGTAAAATAAGGAGGTTAGGTTTGATGCAAATTAGAAACAAAGTAAGATTGAGTATGTAAAAGCAACTCAAATTAAACAGCAGCAAAATGAGAAAATTGATGAATGGATTGAAATCTAGTTCTTTAGTTTAATATCGGCCTACGTACAATTTAACATATGTCATTGCATTATCATCTTCGCACCTCTCTTTGAACTATTGATCGTAGATTAACAGCAAACTCTTTTAATCCCAGTTTTTCCTTAAGTTATAATTAATTAAAACAAGTTTTTTAATTAATCCTAGCTATCGGACAACCTAAAACAAGTTATCTAAGTTTAATCGGACAGCCTCATTATGAGTGAGAAAAACATATTAATCTAAGTAATAACCACACAATATCAGGTTATTTAATCAAGGTTACCCTATCTCTAGTGATTTGACATCACTAGTTGCCACAGATGAATTGAAATACGACTATTACGTATCATATTTGAAGTTCTAGAAATTAGTTTTCATAAAAAAAACAATCTAATAGAGCATAAAGATCATTCTTACACAATACCCAATTCAATAAACTCAAGATAACATAAACAATTCGTAAAGAGGGAAAGAACACGATACATAAAGATGATATGCTTAAATGCACTCCTCGGTGTCAATTTTACCTTCAAATCGGTGTTAGGAACTTAACCTTCTGTCTTCTCCATAAATCTCCACGAAATAGCTCTCTATCACCTCTGTCATTCCTAAAATCGAAGAAGAATGAATAATATCGAGTTTGAATGTCTGTCGTCACAACATATTCTATTTATAGTCAAAACTAGGTTTTTCGGGTGGACAGGTGGCAAAGTCACGGGTGTGAGTGTAAGTCATAGGCATTACATGGATTGCCACACCCCATGTCAAGCCCATGACAAATTTATCATGGGCATGAGAAGATTCTCACGGCCATACAAGTGTGTCACGACTATCATGGCCATGCATGTAACAATGATGACGGTCATGGCCATACCAACTTAAGTCATGGCCGTGACTTGTAATATTCATGCCCATGACTGATATTCTTCATTTAATGCATTTTCTTATCTCTTCTCCACTCTAATCCTTCTCCTTCTTGCTCTATGAAGACAATTGAGTATGAATCTCAAGAAGATGGCTCAACGAGTATGCTTTCGACTCACTTTAGCTATTATACTTCCAAATTGTACCTAAAATCAACTATAAACTAAAGTGAGTGTCTTAAGCATTTTGAAACATTAATCACTAAGTATCATGGATTAAACGTATCAACAATTAAGCACATATCAACCAAAGAGGAGCATTGAAGAGGAAGGTAGGAGTATAGTGTCCAAAAAAGGAAAATATCAGGGGTAGGATGGTCAATGTAGTAGAGAGGAGGGAGAGAAAATCATTAAGAGACAAAAATGGTTTTTCCTAACATGAAACCAATACTCTTAATAAAACAAGTTATTCTATAGATGCAATTTGCCTTGATCATATCAAACTTTTAGCGAATTGAGTTTTTGAAAAGCTAGTTTCATAAATGAGAGTAACTTAGAAGATAATTTTAGATGAGAAAGTATTAACGTATCATTTAGTATATTAAACTTGAATGATAGTGATTATAAGAATCTCTTTAATGATAAGGACTTCGTACTAAATAAAAATTAAGGTCAATGCAATTGGCACGATAATGTCATGAATGAAGTTTTAGGTTTTCTTTTTAATTTTACTTGTCTTTGATATATATGTTAAATTTTATATATCTAATATGAATATAAAATTTTTAACTATAAGTATTTTTGTTTCATATTTCACTTTAGCTTTGTTATATTTTTTGATACAAATTCTTATTATTATGCTTATGGACCTATAATATTCTTATTATATGATGTTTTGATATAATTAATTATAATATTTTAAGTATTTTATATTATTCTTAATTTTATATCTATATGAGAACTAAATAATCTTTTTTATGTTAAATATAGTTATTTTTATATAAGAAATATGTACAAAAAAGTAATATTAATATGAATAAAAAGACAGTTATTATATCAAAGTTATACTATTATGTTTTTTGTATAGATAGATTTAAAATAAAGGTGAAATTATATAGTACAATATATTAAAAGATTGTTTTGTAATTTAACAAAATGCATAAACCATTTTATAATTTAAAAAAATTACTCACAATTATACACGATATTGAGTGCTATCAATGCCATAATATAGCAAAATCAATTTAAATCCTAAGTCTAACGCAATATTCATAACATTGATCAAATCAACCATATACGTTGGATCATCAACAAAACCGAATTTATTTTTTTAAGAAAAAAGACATTTTTTTATTAATTGAGACCACATGCAATAGTCCGAATCATTGACAACTAAGGCACGAGTAAAAATTTCCTCTGATGCGAAAATAATTGGTCACATGAGTAATAATCCATTTCGAGAATGTATTTATCTATGATGGAAGAAGCCATGAGCTTCTGGGAAAAAATGATGTTACATTACATGCTAAAATAGTAACGGAGTGTTTGGTTCATGTATTAGAATAGATAAAGAATAGAATGGGTATTCTTAAGAATATAAGAGACGAGGAATAGAAATGGAATGAGTATTGCTTAGTTTAGTTTATTCCTAAAAATTTCTAATGATGATGTATGTCATATGTTATTTTTTAACCAAATAAAGGAATAATTATTCGTTAGGAATAGATCAGTAATAGAATAACTACTCCATTCAACAAAAAATGCCGTAAGTGCGTTAGTTAAGCTAACAAATCTGCTGGAAAGTAAACAGAACTTCAGCTACAGTTCAACAAGAAGCCTACAACTACTTGATTGTATCCTCAAATGCTAGTCATTGAACCAAATACATTACAATCTATGCTATTCCACTACGCGGGAGTTTGAAGTCTTATAATAAAATCTAATCCTCAACCGTCCTATCGTACAAAAGTGAAGTTAAAGGTTGATTATAGTCTAGAGATTCTAAAAGTCAGAATAAACAATAGAGAGATGCCTAACGCCAGCTGCTTAAAAGAGATTCAGGAGCATATATATTTTATCTCAAACCGAAATCATTAACAGGGATGTATTATATTAAACAGGCTCTCTAAACACTTCGACATCAGAGCAAGTAACGGTATATGTAAAAGTAACTATAATTACTAGCAACCATTCAGACATACTAGTCCTCGTTCTCATCCTCTTGGTACTGCTTGAGGATCTGGGTGCACCCAGACTCCGGCTGGTCCTTCATAAACGCCATGGCATTGGCAAAGCGATCGTCAGATGCAATGCCATTGGATCGGGTGAGGACAACCCGAGCGCGGTCACGCCCCAACGATGGTGTGCTGCAGTCTGCGCGAGGGCTGCTAACGAGCAAAACATCACAAACTTGATCCCCATGGTCCTCATCAACACCAACTGAATAGGATCCCTTAGAATCTGTTGTTGCTTCTTTACTGTACACCAGCTCCATAGTCTTCCTAGCTCTGCATTCTACTTTAACCGCTGCACCTAAATAAATAAATAAATACAACGAAAATACATAAGCATCATATCCAACCGGATGTTTATTAAAATCATTTCAAGAAACAAAGTTCGGGAACAAATCGAGCCTCCTTTGTCAACTAATCGATATCCAAAGACGAGATAAAAACATCAGAAAGGTTTCTTTTAAATCTCTTTGATTAGTTATTAAGCGGATCACCCAGAAGCAGATAATATATCTCAAGTGAAGACAGATTTAGGACCAGATAATCAGAATTCTATGTATTAATTTTCTAAAAAGTAAGTCCACATATCCTATCACAGTCTTTCCAGGTTATTTTTAAAAGTTTGCTCAGTTCTCTATAATTACAAAATTCAGTCGGTCAGTTCTCATGGTATGATCGAGAGAAATTAGTCCTTCGGCTTTTAGTCTGTAGCACCCCACCGAACTCATAAATTAAATTCCAAAAATAAACATATCTAAGCATCTACTCAACAATGTAGAGTAATATAATAGTGAAGAGAAATTTGCCAATTGGAGAAACGGAGTTGAATTGTACCAGCAATGCCGGTAGCTTTGGGGGTCTCGAAACCAGCACGGCAAGCGTCACAGTAGACGCGCCCTTGCAGCCTGAATGGGACTCTGCCTGGGCGAGCGGCGGTTAAAACCACCGGAAGTACGCAGAGAGCAACCACAAACAACAACACTCGAGCCATTTTCTGTGTAAAGGGAACAAGAATGGGAATTGGAAATGGAGTGAGTGTCGAAGTAAAATTAAAGAGAGGAGAGAGATGGACAAAATTTGATGAGAGTTCCAAATACGTACAAGTCTGGGAAGTTATAATAATTTGAAATTAAATTACGTTTTAAGGGGTGTTTTGGTAATCGAGATGTGTCGACGTGGCAGTTTCTTATGGGATGCTAGGAAGAGAGTCTGGGACATGGTTGAGGACAGCTGGTATTGGCGGATGGGGTATGCAAGATAGGATCAGCTGTATTCCAGCCTAGGGAGTTTACAAAGATTCGACTTCCCAAAACAATACAGTAAATACATATATCTATGTCTTGTGATGGAGAAAAGCCTGACGCAAACTTTGATTGATCCTTAATTTTGGTTTAAGTTCGAAATATATAACAAGGGGGGACTTAAATTCCGTGATTTGGTGTCTAAGGAATGGTAAGTGTTTATAATTTTTGTCTTACTAAGATTAATCCGATCATGGAAGAGACTCTAATTTTGCATTTAGTTTAATTAGGTTTTCTTGAATACTATTATATATAAATATATATATATATATATATATTCTCTATGAAAAATAAAAGAAAAGAAAAGAAAAAACAACTGATGTCTCATATTACATATATGCATTTTGCCGATGGACTCTTTCTATGCCTAAAATTACCACATCAAATCTTCTGTTCCAGTTATTTTATTTCAATCATGTTTCATTAAATCTCTTCTATATATTTATGTAGGATCCACGTAAATATGTTGATAAGATTTAATGGAACATGATAGAAACACTATAACCAGAACAGGAGATCTAATCCCTAAAATCATGCGTATCCAATGGTTGTGTTAGTATTGGGCGATGCTTCCAACCAAGCTTATATATTGTTATATATGGCAATTGGCTTTAGGCCACTCTGGCCTGATCCGAAGTTAACACGTTAGGTTCAAGTTGACCAAATCTCAGGTTAGACTCGAGTTGTACAGGCTAAGCTTAGCCTGAAAATGATATCGTTTTATTAAAAATGACATTGTTTTTGTCTTTTTAAGTAAAAATAATTTGAAATGGGCCAAGTCGAGCTCAGACTTGGGATGGGTTGCTTCAGGACTAGTTGGGCTTAGGTTCGGACCCTGCCTCGAGTTGGGCCCAGGCCCCAGCAACAACAGTCAGGCCGACTCGAACCTAGACAGGCCCCAACCTGACCTGACTCATTATTATCCTTATATATCGTACCTATTGCAAAATAGATTCAAAATTATCTTAGTCCTGAGCCCAGCCTACGCCATTGTAATCCCTACATATCTAACCCATTACAAACAATATTTAAAATTATCTTGCACAAATAAAGTTTGCATAAATAAAGTTTGCGTCATATCAATTAATACTCGTTAAAAGTATTTATTAAATTTGTAAATAAATCAAAAAAATTATTTTATATTTAAATATAATTTTTTTAAGTTATTATGTATAAAAAGTAAAATACTTTTTATCATAAATTTAACAAATAGAATTTATTATACCAATATCGATTCTATATGATATTTTAGAACATATTTAGTAACAAATATAAAATTCTATTTTCCAAAAAAAAATCCAAAAATCGTGATAATTTTCTTTACATAATGAAAGAGATGCTTAATTTCAAATTGTCCATAGTATAAGCCCTCTCAAGCATATGCTTCAACAAAATTATTTAAGGATAAATTGATGTAATAGAAACATTTAGTAAAATGTTAGCCAGTATCCCAATAGATAAAGTACATTGTATAGTCCATTTAAAAGATTGATGGCTTACTAATAGTGACTTTGGTATTGGATGTTCTCTCAAGAAAAGGAATAGAGAAGAGTAGGTTAGTCGAAAGATAGTTATCGGTTTAAAGACACAAGGTGTTCCTAATTTTTTATGGTTGGAAGGAGTTAGAAAATATATCAAGCCAATGTGTACCATATGATATTAAAGTAACCCATGTCATACTTTTAGAAGAAAAAAAAAGGAACCCAAATGGACTTCAATAAAAAGGACATACTACTCGAAGACGATCGCTTAACTATAGCAAAAGCATGAAAAATTGAGTGTTTTTTTAATCTCAACCCTTTTTCATTGCAAAAGCATTTACCAATCCTCCAAAAAAAATATTAACTTAGCAAAAACAATTAGATGATTTAAATTAACCATTTATGAAGAACTAGATAGTCTTTCGGAGCAACCCTTTCATTTGGTAGATGGTATTGATGAAGCTATTACGAAGGCTATGAACTTTAACATTTAAAACATTTTCAATTTTAATCATTATAAAAAACTAAAATTTAATTATATCAAAATTGAAAGACTTTATAATTTTAAAAATTATTTAAAATGATGTTTAATATTGCCCAATATTGATATTGTATCATCCTATTACTAAACCTAGTACTAGTAGTATAGGCTAAAAGTTCAATTTGAACCTTAATGTTTATAATAGAATATAACTTAAGCTTTAACATTTTGAAACTCAAATTAAACTCTAACATTTTCAAAACATTCAAAATAAATCCTAAATGGATGAAAAATTTGACAAGATTAACTCTCCGTCAGTTAAATGTTATATAAATACTGACATGATATTTTTATTTTTTAAGTAAAAAGTGGGTCTCACCACAACATAATTAGCTTTTAAAAAATTAATCCAAAAGTAGGGTATACTTTTATGGTTTTCAAATAGTGGGTCCTATTTTTCACGTAATAGTAGAACTCATTATTATACATTTTAAACAATGGGTCTCACTTGCTATATAAAAGTGAGGTCACTTTTTATTTAAAAACAAAAATAATGTCTTGTTAAATTTTTTATCCACTTTGGGATTGTTTTGAATATTGGCTCTATTTGACAAACAGCGGATTGCATTAGCTGTTAGTTGATTCTATCAGAGGTTAGCTGATTATATTAGTTGATTTAATTAATGGATAACATCAGTTGTTTATTAAAGATGTTTGATAAAATTAGTTGTTTAGTATTAACTGTTGATATGTAAAATGACTTATGAGGGCGTGATTTAAAAAAATTATAAAGGCATAAATATTATATTTCTTAGTATTTCGTTGAATATTTTTATAAGAATTTAGAATTTAGATATATAATTTTACAAAATTAAGTTAATAATAATAATAATAATAATCCAACGTTAAATTCTCTATTAATATGAATGATGCAGCGACTACATCATATTAGTATTTTTCATATAATATGTATAAATTTTACTATTTAATAAATTAAAAATATCTATAATTATCTTATGAGACAGGTACAATATATAGTAGTCATATACTAAAAATATTAATTTGATATGACTCTTTATGTTCAAAAACTTAATATTATGGTATTTTTAAATGTAAACTAATATTATAAAATTAATATTGGTTAAAAAATTTAATTAACCCCTTTATTATATTCTTTCAAACTTCACAGCATAATTTTACTATTAAAAAAAACCAACTTTGAAAATACATAGAGCAAAAATAGAGAGTAAAGTGGAGGACATTACTATCATTAGGCAAACAATTAACCCCAAAAAGCTCCATAGAAATCAACTTATTAGGGTTAAATAAGCTAACCAATAAGTCATTTATCAAACACATTAATAGCTTTTTAAAATGGTAAAAAAGCTAACTTTTAGTCAATAAGTTAAAAAAAAACAGCTTATCAGTTGTTTGCCAAACACCTCCAAAAACGTTGAAATTGAATTTGAACACTTTGAAACGTTATGTTCTGTTTTGTATTCTATTGTAACTGTTGAGGTTCAAAGTATAATTCTAGCCTTTTAGTATAGTATTTGCCTTATTACTTTCAATCGAGCAATTATGCAATATTGTCAACCTATTTATAGATTTTTATTTTTAAAATAATTATAATCTTCAACTCCTTAAGAAAAATTAAATTGATAAAAGTATCCATATAGGAAAATATCTAGCAAATAGATATATACATTATCTTTCAAACCAAATGCAACATTAATCAAACCACTTACTTGGATTTGATTGTATTATACTAATTAAAAGATTCTTGAAAAATCTTTATTTTTATTTGTAAAAAATTTCATTTTTGTGTTTTTTAAATGATTATTATAAATCATTTAGTTTATAATTATCTCATATTTACAAAAAATGACAATATCAATTGTTCTTTAACAGTTAATAACTGAAAGTTCACAACCTTAAACTCATTAGGTGTGTCCTCTTATTTTCATCTTTTACCCACACATGATGAGTTTAGGTAATAAGATTTCAACATGTTCTTAGATTTATACAATAACCTTTGCTACTAATGAGAGCTCATAATCATTTATATATTAGGAATATATGAAATCTCGATTAATGAATCGATCCTTGAATAGATTTTATATCCTATATCTTATGTCATATCTTGCATTTTAGTCTCCTTTAATCTCATTTATTTTATCCTTAATCTCATTTATTTTATCCTATCATAAATGTATTCAATTCTTATGCGAGTTAATGATCAGAAAAGGACCTTCTTATGTTCTCAATTCTCTTGAATTGAATTGAATTTACTTTCCTAGAATTGTCCCAAAAGATAGTCTCAAACACAATATTTTGATAACATTCGAAAGTAGCAAACCCTTAATTTAATCCTTAGAATTAGACAAAAGTTCTAAGGGTATAATATGAGATTCACTTAACCTCTAGGGTCTCTTATAATGTAATATAAGATCTTATAACTTGCATTAATCTCTTTTGTAGTCATTATTGCACATATGGTAAGATTCATATGCTACAATATTAACTCCTATTAATTTGGAGCCTATGTACTTTATAAATACAAAACTGTATAAATGTTGGTTCATACATACTTCATGTATAACCTAAGTTCACTTGTTTACTCTTAAACTTTATCTTTTGAACTCTCACCTAGCAATTTAAGGTAGATACGGTGACCATATGATCACTCCAAACCAACTTTCTTGTGGCTTATCATCTAAGTTGATATTAGTGATTTAAGTTTCCTACTTTAGCTCTTTATTACCACTTTGATAATAAACCTAAAACCCTCTTGTCCATTATTCATAAATATTGGAGTCAATTGCCTATTTAATAAGACCAATCTTTTATCTATATGACATACTCTTTGATTCATATGAAAAATATGTCAAACAAAGTAAACATATTTCATAATCAAATACTAAGTAATACTTATGACTAATTTTTTATCATAAGAATTGGTGTTGCTTTATATATTAATTACTTATTTATCGTTACATATTAGAGTTTGGAAAACTCAAACTTGTTTTATACAATTGCAAATTTTTACTTTTTGATTGAATTGTACATTTGAACTTAGAAATATCTCCTTAAATTTTACTATATCACAATAGTGCATAATTGGAATTTAGTACTTATTTCAACTACTTTAGATTTTTCTTATATGGATTTTGTGAAAAAATATAATTAATCTTAGTACAAGAAAATTATAAATAATATAATAAGCAATTAGAGATGATAGAATTGTTTATTTCGTTTGGTGCTCTAAGGAACACAAATAGATTCCATGTGCTTATAAGATGGAGGTTTTGCAATTAATTTTTTTTAAGAAAAAGGTAAGCTTTAAAGTTTCTTTTTAGTTAGGTGAGCAGTCCAAACATATCTCTTTTAAGTAGTGGTCTGAGTTTCGTACAGTATTGATCGATACTAAATGAACCAATATCATACTAACCGGTATACAAAATACTGGATAAGTATAAGTTAGATTTGGAAATTTTAGCAATTAGACCACCAAATTGCCAAAAAAAGAAATAAACTAACTAAACTTAAATTATTGCTGAGCCCTAACTCAATCGCTCCTCTAACATTTTTCATGACCTTTTGCTCACTCTCTTTGTATTTTTCTCAACTCCTCAGCCTTACTCACATCTACTCCAAACTCCAATCACTACATTATTTGTCTCCTCCTTCGTCGCAGTCGCAAACTTATTGCTTGTCCTACTTGCAACCAATATGCCTTTAACATCTATAGTCCACACAATTTGTTGCCAAGCCCCACATACAACTCTCTATTATGTCGTCCTCGATCCTCCACCTTTTCCCTCTATACACAACCCGTGCAACTTGTTATCTTCCTCTTCCTTCATCCTTCGTCGTGGCTCTATATTGTCGTCCTCCGCCATCCCAGTTGCCTCAAGGTTTCCAAATGCCAATTGTGTGTTATGTTGTATTTTTTGTCTATTATTTGTCTTGAATATGTTGATTGTTGAACGAAATCAAATAAAATGAAGTTTTTTGTTGTGTCTCACGTATGTGCTTCAAGGATTTGAGAAATATGGAATGAGTTATTATTGTTTTGAATATGAAATTTTGAATGAAATATTGTGTTGTCTCATTTAAAAAATATTGTATTGTCTTTTGTAGTTTTGTCTATATTGATTAAAATTAGTGAATGAAATATTGTCCTAACAGAGAATGAAAGTGAAGAATTAGTGAATGAAAGATTAAAATTAGTTCCAAAATCATAGTAAAAAAATAGTGAATGAAAGATTAAAATTATTTTGTGCACAAATTAGGTTATATATTGTTACAAAATAGTTATCATAAAATGGTTTATAAATTGAATTGTGTAATCATATAAAATGGATTAATTTATAATTGAAATATGTGATTACAAAAAATGAGTTGTGAGTTTATGGTTGAATTATGTGATCATGCAAAATGAGTTACATTTGTGTTTATGGTTGAATTATGTAATTATAC
The DNA here is from genome assembly GCA_026284465.1 of Erythroxylum citrifolium. Classification (NCBI taxonomy): domain Eukaryota; kingdom Viridiplantae; phylum Streptophyta; class Magnoliopsida; order Malpighiales; family Erythroxylaceae; genus Erythroxylum; species Erythroxylum citrifolium. The sequence continues at coordinate 16,999,892 of JANKOE010000006.1, forward strand.
AAAATGATATGACTTTATGGTTTAATTATGCAGTCGTACAAAATGAGTAATAGTTATGAATTTATGGTTAAATTATGTAATCATACAAAATAAGTTATAATTGTGAGTTGATGATTGAATTATGTAATCATAAAAAATGAGTTTTAGTTGTGAGTTTGTGTTTGAATTATATAATCACACAAAATGAGTTACATTTGTGAATTTATAATTGAATTATACAATCACACAAAATAAGTTATATTTGTGAGTTTATGTTTAAGTTATGTAATCATACAAAATGAGTTATAATTGTGAATTTAGGATTGAATTTTGTAATCATACAAAATGATTTATGGTTATGTTTATGGTCAAATTATGTAATCATACAAATGAGTTATAGTTATAAATTTATGGTTAAATTGTGTAATCATAAGAAATAATTTATAGTAGTGAGTTTATGATTGAATAAGAAATAAGTTAAAGTTTTTGAGTTTATGATTGAATTATATAATCATACAAAATGAGTTATAATTACGTGTTTATGTTTGAAATATGTAATCACATAAAATGGGTTATAGTTGTGAATTTATGATTGAATTATGTAATCATACAAATTGAGTTATATTTATGACTTTATAGTTGAATTGTACTCACACAAATGGGTTATATCGTGAGTTTGTGTGATAAAACAAAATAAGAATTTTTTGAATAGAATGTGCTTAAGTATCAAACTTTCTTAAGGAATTATTTATATAAGTTGATGAAGTTCACTTGTATGTCTATATCATATGATTGTTAAAAAACTATTGTTGCTCTATTTCTTTATGTTATTTTACACGACTTTGTTTTGATATGATGTTATTAAGTTAATTTTGATATGTTTCTTCATTTATTTTTATAAATAAATAAATGGAAGTTTAAATATTCTTGATAATTCAACTGCTTTAGAAAAATTTGAATATCCGACTTAGGTTCATACTAGATAAGTTCCTGGAATAAAGATCTATATCATTTGTTTATATTATAACAAACATTTAAAAATTGAAGGAATAATAAGACTAAAGAAGCATTTAGCTAGGATCAAAGATGATGTTGACTCTTGTAAGAAAGTAAAAACTAACATGAAATGGTAAATAAAAACTTTGCTTGAAGAGTATCAACATAAGAAAGATAAAAAGTAAAGACTATATTATAAAATTGATAATAGAAGTTCTTTTGTCAGTTGTCAAGATGATAGTAGGGGTGTTAAAGGTAATGTTCCTTCCCAACAAGAAGGGAATATTGCACCTAATATGAGAAAAATAAGAAGCCAGGTGTCTAATTTATCTACACCATGAATAACCACCAAATGATCCATTGTTTACAAAACCATGTTGTAAATCTTAATTTTCCAAATTCCAATATATGATGTTGTGTATTAGTAGCAAATCGAGCCCATATTAAATTACTATCATTCAGATCCTAAAAAAATTGCCACCGATAGAACTTGAAAAGTTGATGCCAACAGAATGGATCACTAACTACTAGAAGATGTTCCATGCTCATAGGCATTCTTTCTATAGAACTACTCTTCCAATTCTCAAGACATTAAGAGACAAATCTATTAAATTCATCTACACCAAACCTAATGAAGACCAACCTGGATGTACACAAGTTGTCTATCGGGTTTAACATAATGGATTGGAGGTCTATGATTGAGCCAAGTTTATATTATAAACTGGTCATACGTTCTTAACTGTTTATGCACTCGTTGACTCCTAATTGATGACTTTTGTGCTTTAATTGGTTCCTTATATCGAGCTCTC
>JANKOE010000006.1:17354804-17365075 GCA_026284465.1 Erythroxylum citrifolium
ACTTTACATGAGATGAATGAAATGATATGTAGGAAAATTAAAGGTTCGTATGAGATGGGAATCTTATGCATGAATGAGATGAAGAAAGAAAAGAATGAAACAATCGATGTTAACACAGGTAGAAGTCCTCGAGGCTAAGTTGACCGGTTATTATAAGTACATATTGGATGATATGGTTATATTGGTGAATAATGTGATTGAGTTCATATGAGATTTATTTCTGGATATGGCATATGAGGTAATCTAGGATTCCTATATTTAAGTTATAATTGATGTATCAGTAGCACGAGATGTAAATTGGTGAGATATTTTGATCATGTAAAGGGCGACCGAGATTGCAATTATTGAAATATCATGAGTAGTTGAAATCGATGGTATTGAGGTGTTAAGAGTGGCTAAAGCAGCATTGATGATGATAACTGTTGATCGATAAAGATTCTGTGAACAATATTGATGATGGTAGTAAGAAATCATCTTTTGAAGAAAAATTTCATGGAATTAGGTTGAACAGGTTAGAACTAAGAATGATCAATGAAAGAGCAAAACAGAAATGAATATGAAAGGAATCAAAAGTAAATATTGGAGTCATATCCCTAGCGGAGACTCAAGTCAAAGAGCGAAAGAGGTAAAAATATGCTGCTGAGAATGTATGTATTCTGTTTAATGCGAAGGATCATGTGAGTGGATTTCTAAATTTGAGGAATATATAGGTTCACGATATATTTCGTGTAAGTATGTTTGGGAGATACAAATTGAAGAATGTGATATCGACACACAAAGTGAAGTGTTCGAATATATAGGTTCACGATATATTTCGTGTAAGTATGTCACATGAATATCCTTCTTTTGATATCCTTCTTCCTTGAGAAGTGCTTTGTATTTAGAGACCTTTGATGCTAGTTCATAGAAACCATAAAATTCCATGCCTTCAATTTTTTTTCCAAAATTCAATATCAAGACTCCTTTGAACTAGTTTCACATATTCGGTCTCTAGTAATGCAATACGAAATCAACTTCTCATCTTCTTGAATCGGCGATTAGCATGTATGCACTGTCTCTACTTTTCTAAGTGATTGTAAATAGCTCGGATATACTAACATTGGGATTAGTATGAGAAAATCTTTCTATTTCAGACTAAGAAGTGATAGAATTCCTAGGCAATAAAGCATACGAGGAGAAGGTTGTACTTATGGGATTAGTATGAGAAAATCTTTCTATTTCAGACTAAGAAGTAATAGAATTCCTAGGCAATAAAGCATACGAGGAGAAGGTTGTACTTGTTAATAAATTTGGGAACAACCTAAGCTTAAAATTATTGAATTTTTCTTAATAGGCCCATTAACTTCAACCTCCATACCAAATCCTTGCCTACCCAAAATTTTGGGCTTAACTGCATGTTGATCATTTTAAGGATTAATGTCAAGAGGTGTCACAGGAATATCCTTCTTTCGATATCCTTCTTCCTTGAGAAGTGATTCGTATTCAGAGACCTTTGATGCTAGTTCATAGAAATCATAAAATTCTATGCCTTCAATTTTTTTTCCAAAATTCAATATCAAGACTCCTTTGAATAGTTTCACATATTCGGTCTCCAATACGACATCAACTTCTAATCTTCTTAAATCATGTGATGAGCATGTATTCACTCTCTCTACTTTTCTAAGTGATTCTAAATAGCTTCGTTATACTAACTTTGGGACTAATATGAGAAAATCTTTCTATTTCAGACTAAGAAGTAATAGAATTCCTAGGCAATAAAGCATACGAGGATAAGGTTGTACCTGTTAATAAATTTGGGAACAACCTAAGCTTAAAATTATTGAACTTTTCTTAATAGGCTAATTCTCCACATTATATAGTGAATCTAGCAATGTGTAGTGGATTAGCCATCTTCACTAGAAAACAAGTTGAATTTAAGAATTCTATAATTACGAGGATGATGATTCTTGTGGTCAACATACTTTAGATAAGGCTTATAGAATTTTTAAGGCCAAACTATCTCAAACCAAGCCCGGACACTTCTTGAACTACTTCTCTTACACTTTCCATAGTAACTTATAGTCTCATTTACAAGTCCATTAGCTTTAACCTCCAAATGAAATCCTTGCCTACCCAAAATTTGGGACCTAACTGCATGTTGACCATTTTAAGGATTAATGTCAAGAGGTATTACAGGAACATCCTCTCTTTTATTAGGAGGGATGTATCTTTTATCTAAAGAGGAGGTAGTTATAAGGCAATTGCACTTTCGAAGATCTACTTTAGTAAAGCAAGAGAATCCTTCCTATATAAATTGTCAACCTTATTTATCAATATCTTGATTTTGACCGCAGAGATCTAGTTGGTTTGATTCTAGAATTTTTCGTTTATGTGAACAAACAATTTTGGATTCTCGTTAGTAAGAGAGTTAGTACGTCGAAGGCGAGCCTAACTGCTTCATGTTCTCAACTATCTGGGATACAAAACTTTCATTTCCTACTACTAGAGAGACTTCTTCCTCCAAGGATGGAGGCACGTCGATTTTTTCCATTTCATATATAGGACATCGTATCCCACTAATTGTGCCAAATTATACGTGTCTATTTAGAATTCGAGAATTCGAGCATACCAAGGAGGAATTCTCCTATTATTTATACTTAACTTCTTGTTGATAATATAAGTAGGCTACGAAAAAGTTAGAACATGAAATTCTAAGCTACTAAAATGTGAAAATATACTAGAATAAAGATTGAACTACAAAAACGATTAGATTTCAAGTAAGGGAAAGTACAAGCTTTGAAACGAATTTAAGACAATAAAAAATAAATACACAATGTAAAAAAAACTGAAAATTAATAACAAGATATTTTGATTGTTTTGTTATGCGAATTTGAAGTTTTTTTTGTAGAGATTGTGTGTTTTGTCTTATATTATGGTGTTGGTAAATTTATATATTCTTCTTAAATTTAGGCAGTTTTCTCCACTTTTTACGTTTTAACTGACTTACTGAGCTTTCATATTTTAGGCTCCTTTTACCAGCAGGCTGGATACTTCGCAGTCAAACCCTGTAAACTGATATCTTTTGATGGCATAGACCCTCTAGATTGGATATTTCAGTGTTCTACCAAATTTTCCCTGAGCAACTCATGGTAATGATGTCCGTCTTTCTTCAGGGAGAAGTATTGAGTTACTGCAAATGTTTATAAAATTATATCTACGCCAATTTAAGGAAATTTGACCACAATCCTTACACTTAGCCAGCACCTGAATAAAGAATCAACAAAGAATTTCTCGGTTAGGAAATCTTGGTTATGTATACACATGTTATTGGATATCGACAGGTGTCGTTTGATCATATGCCCCTATTCTCAAAATAGGGAAGTTAATTTAGCCATCGTTATACAACACGTGACCATCCAAACGCTTCTTTAACCAATTTCTTAGTTGCCAAATATCCAAAGTGAAATTCAGATATAGTTGCCAAATGGCCCAAATCCCAGATGTGGAATTTTTCTTAAGCCTCTTCTGCCTTTTGATGCAATTCCCCTTTTCCCCAACGTTTACACGAAACGATTACATGATCCAATGGCGCCTATTCTTTAAGAGCAGCATGCACAGGTACTGCAAAGATGCAATCGTTAAGGAATTCATATTCTAAAGCATACTGGAAAGACAGCGACCAAACCTTTTGCATCCGAGACTGGATAAACAAAAGCAAGTTTGTCTAGATGGATACAAGAAATCAGTTCAGGCATATAAATTCCTAGTCGTCCACCTGGCTATCACGTTAACATCCCAACCGTCTCTCTCAGAACGAGACAGGACAGCAGTTATCATGTCCCATTCAACATGGTAAACAACTAATCAAATCGATAATTAAGATACAAGCAACTAAACATAATGTCTGGACCAATGATTTGTTCACGAGTAGAAGCTAATATGACACATCAGGATAAAAAGGTCTATATTCCATTACATTGATATATAGATACAGACTCATGCTAGTTGAACATGGCACTACAGACATTACTACTCACATCCGCATTGCGATTAAGCTAGCTTAGTTACGCCTTGACCTTCCTACAAGGACGCCATAAAAAAAAATCACCTATAAGATTTACATCAGGGTTGAGAAAAAGTAAACTAGCAGTAGCCAAGGAAATGGACAAGTCCGATGGGGTCGGGAGGGAATAGTCAGGTGCGATGCTGCAGAAGGCTTAGAAGTCATGCCAGCGACAGCAGGTGCAACTGCAAGGGTATTTGGGTTGCTCTGCTGCTCATTGGTTGGCAATGAGGTTGGTGACGCATCATTCGAAGGTGGCTGAAGGTTGACCTCTGTACTATAACTTGTGGTTTGACCTGCAGACACAACCTCGAATTAGCATTAAGGTCGATAATCTTTTAACGAGCATTTAGATCGTTCAGTCATGGCAAGCCGTTAAAGAGATTGCTAGAAATATTGCCAATACTGCTTCGTTATTCCTCTAAACAAATTCACAGAAGACAAGACTCGAGAAAAATAATTATCAAACGTGTAGGAATTCACCAGAGTCAGAGAATCAATTAAGTAATACTTAGCAAGTGCAGAAGCATTTGTACAGTTACACGAGTCTTTTAAAAGATAACAGCAAAGAAAATGATTAAATGCTTACAATTGGACTTGGACCAACCCAATTTTCTATTCTCCATATCAAAAACCATGTGATAACCGGTCATGAAATTCTCTGCAAGTACCAAGTAAAAAAAATGTCATGACAATGACCACAAAAAATGTGAAATAACCAGATAACAATAGTAGAGGCCCTTACGTCCAATAATACCATAACCCTCGTCTGTAGGCTGCAGCGGCAAACAGAACAAAGTGAATTCCTGCATTGGAGTCTACATGTTTAGTATTTAAATGAAACAACACTATCGAACTACTACCTTTTGCGTCAAGATAGCCCATGAATTACCCAAGATAAACTTGCAATTCAAAGATTAGATCTTATGGATTTAGTTTATGAAAACAACAATTATTTTGAAATCAATGGGTTGAAGGGGAAAAAAAACATTTAAGCATGGTGATATTGGATAGAGTCATGGCATCAAATTATATGCATTTTGTAGAAGCTCTGTAAACGTGAGAAGTTCAGTGTAAATAGGACCTTTGCCTGTTTCTTCCCCATCAGCAAATTTCTCACTTTTGTTCCACCTTTTTGGAGACTATACTTGCAAATGAAATGGTACCATGTTTGCACATTTAAAAGAAGATGAGCAAAATTTCGTTTACCTGGTTTTCACCAATAGAATATGTGGGATTATGGACTACAAAGCTCTGGTTGAAGTCAAACAGTAGATGCAAACTAGGGATGCTCTTGAACTTTAACAAACTGTTAATTACAAATCACGCTACTTTAGCTATTGAATGATTCCATAGAAGCTGACATATCCATTCAATTTGAAAACCAACCTTGTGTTGTAGCAGTAGTCCCATGGACCATCTGGGAAGCTAATTCTTTTGGCATCCAAATGTTTGTCAAACTATAAAATATAACATGCATCTTAAACCATGAAATAAGAATAACTGCAAATTGAACAAATTAAGTAAATATCTGCACCTCCAACACAATGCCATTATAAACATCAGGCGGAAGAAATGTGAATGATGAACCACTATCGACCATCGCCTTGAACCCAGATTGCTTAAGACAGGAACTACCAACACAGGCGGTCTCCACGTGCACAAAGTAAGCTACACTGAAACAATTAGCAAACTCATTTCAGCAGCAGCAATAATGATAAACCATCAATAAGGGCAAGACCTAGAATCAGATAATAATTTGATCAAGGTATACTTATGCCATACTAATTTCCTTCTACAGGCACAAATGGTGTTGACAGTTGAGAGGCATGCCCTTGGTCACCAAATAAAATTCTCCCTGAACCATTTTCTTCAAAACATAGAGAGAAAGAGTTCCGAGTTAGCCCTGCTCTTGCAAGCAAAACTGGAACAGAAATGTTTCCAGGTCCCAGCCCCATGACACCATCAGGAGCAGCCCCATCCAAATAGCTTCCACTCTGCTTCCTACCACATCTGTGTCAAAACAAAAATAATAAGAAATATAATTAGTTTAAGCATTAGTAGGAAGCCAAATCATGGTCTGATAGAGGACCCAATATGATTCCACAGTAAATAGAAAAAATGGAAATTCCTGGGAAAAGAATCACCCTATCACGACTGAAGCTTGCACTTTCTTTTGCTTTTCAGGTTCACTTACTGATACCAAATGCAACTTGTCTTCAACTAATAATCCAGAACTTGAAGTATTTTGAGAGTCATCATAGTTGACAATATAAGAGCAAGGCTCCTTTGAACTTCTGCAGATTAAATCCGATTCACATAATTCATGGCTGCAAGAGAGATGCCTACTCGTGCTTGACAAAGATGGTCTATACTCATTTAGGTCTCTGTCCTGCACAATACATGCCCCAAATACGAAGGAGCACCTGCCAATCAATTATCGGAATTAAAGGCTAAACTCATTGTGATCTCGTTGTCTAACAACTCCAATAGTCAGCTGAAACAATTACGTTCAAAGTTCTGTTAAACAAATTTAAGTGAAGGTCAACACCAATGAGAACAAAAGGGAAGACATCAATGAAAGTTCTTTGTGTATTTAAAAGAGGACGACATGGTAGAGACCAACACGAAAAGTGGGATTAGCTAGAAATTTCTCTCGTTAATAGGGATGCAGCTATTCGTATCAAAGACTTTTGTTGTATTCGTAAGTACAAGAAAGAAAACATTTCAAAGGGCAACCAACCTAGGTTGAATAAGAATTTGGAAAAGCCAAGGAAAATAAAGTGAAAGAATAGCTCGCTAAAACACCTATCCTGCTCCACTTGTAGCACTTCTAAATGGTTAGATATTTCATGCATCCGTCTGTTGGTAAAAGCCTCCAGTAAATTTGAACCAAGAAAATAGAAAGCAAGACGGTCAAGAACATGCAGAAAACCAAATGGTATTCCCAAGATAGAAACCTATATACAAGTTAAAACTCATGAAAGATGAACAATGACGATTAGCTCTTTGAAGCTCACAAGAGAAATCATTACACTCTTGTTGGGTGGAACTGAATAAATGCAATTTCCTTAAATCACAAACTCAACCTGGGTCACTCAACTGTTATATCAACTTCTTGTTACTTTTTTGGATTAATTACATTGGCTCCATGTAGTACATCTTTTTTTTCCCCAAAAAAAAGTGTCCCATATTTTAATTTCATCAAATAGACCCTATATTTTGCTAATTAGTCAAATAGACTATTTTCTCAACACTTCCAACTATAACTGCAATCAATTTTATGGAAACAGAAAGATGTATATTAACACAATATTATACTCAAAATCTTAGGAATACGAAGATGCAATACACGAGAAGAGGTGATTTGACTAATTATTCAAACTACAAGACATCTTTCACAAAAGATGTATATTAGCACAATATTATACTCAAATCTTAGGAATACGAAGATGCAATACACGAGAAGAGGTGATTTGACTAATGATTCAAACTACAAGACATCTTTCACAAAAATGAAACCGATGGGAGCTTTTCGAAAAAACATCGTTACCACATGTGCCCTAGTGTAATTAACTGTGGCTGTTTTAGTCCACCGTTATCCCATTAAGTCATACGATAAATCGCTCTTAACTATCCATCCATATAATTACATAAAAATTGAGGGAAGTTTTGACGACAAAGAAGTAAACGTCATAAAAAGCAAAACTGGGAAAGCAGGAAAACAAGGGCCTTGTCTGTGTATATGTACCAAGGAATTATAGAAACCGGCAGATAAGGGAGCGCATTGTATGCAATCACACGGGACCCAAAACAGATTGCTCCCAGCATCCAATGCCACTAGAAAAGACACATTTGGTGTCCCTACATCCACCCATGTATAATGTAACCTGCAAATAACCAAAAACAAAAACAAATAGAATATCACTTAAATCTCACATTTCAGCCGTTAATCTAATCCAACGGTTCGTCCTCTTAAAGCACCTTTTTTCTTTGTTTTTTAATTTCACTTATTTCGAATCACAAAAAAACGTCCTATCAAGTTCCTCCAGTGATCAACCAAACGGAGACTAAGTTTGACTCACCAAGCAAGATCGTTCCCGAAGGAGAGAGTTTTGCTTCCACGAGCTGGAAACAACAACTGATTCTGCGCCCCAACCTTCAGTTGTCGACGTTTCTGGTCATTTTCAAGTAAAGCCTGTAAATACTCAAAGCCGTTCCTTTTTGGCCAAGAATCGGCACTCACATTAACGTTCCTCGAAATCCACACGGCTTTTGCCTCGTCAGAAAAACGGTGCACGAGCCTCGACGAGAATGTGGTTCCGTTTGAACCACGCACGATGAGGAAGAAGTAAACCACCAGTAGCAAACAAAAACTAAAGCTCTTCATTATCTACACTAGAGGGGAACGTCTACTTCAGAAACAGAGAGAGAGAGAGAGCGACACTGCGTAAATGAGCGTAGTGCGCACCCAGGAGCTGTTTTAATTTTGAGGAGGGAGGGAGAAGAGCGTAGTCATAGGGATATTGGCTTGGCAATAAAAAAGTCAAAAAGGTAGAAAAAAAGGTCATGGTTTGGGAGATTCTGACACGTACTGGATTTTAGCCTTTTTGAGCTTTGCACCGCAGATGCGCTCCCGTGCTTCCATTTCTCCTTCCTCCGTTACTTTCTGTTCTCTAGCGAATGTTATATGCACCGAAACGGTTCTAATTTGGTCCGACAAATTTGACTCCGAGCTCACATCTGCTTTTTTCCTTCCCTATTCCATCCTCTTTCCCTCTTAAATATAAAACTTTCTAAGTTGACTCGGTTAATCTTAATAATTACAGATTTTGAATTTTAAGAATTACTCTATATTATATTTTAAGAATTTTAAACTGTATTTTAGTTAAATCCGATGCAAACCAGGTCTATACGTGATCTATTCTTTGGTAAGAAAGAACTAAAAAAAATGTTATGTCAAATTCTAAAAGATTTAAAAGATAATGATTTGAGAGGTATTTTCACTGCGTCGATATTTGCCACAACAAAGTCCACACTTTTATTTCTACGAAACTAAGTGCTTGTTTGGATGAGCTTATATTAGTAGAGCTTTTATCAGTAGAGCTTTTCTGAAAAGAGCTTTTTTTCTGAAAAGAGCTTTTCTAAAAAGCTAGATAACTGTTTGGTTGTCAATTAAAAAAATAACTTTTTAAAAAGAGCTTCATATAGTAAACTGTTTTGTAACATAAAAATAAAAAACACTTTATTAATTTTAACTATATTTTATTTTGTAATAAAATTATTTATGCATATGAATAATATTTAAAGTATACTAACAAATATGCAAAGTACAATATATTATATTTACGGTTACCTATTTATTAGATAACCATGTCGTAGGAAATTATTTAAAGAGATGTCTCAATTTCTTGTAGGAAATAAAATTAATATGAAAAATAAATATTAAAACATGTAGAAAAGTTAAATAATATTATAATCCCAAAATAAATATTCAAGCTGAGTAAATAGTTAAATATATAATAAACTATGCATTTTATCGTAACACGAGAAGATTTGCAATATGTTCCCTCGCATCATTCATCTCGCTATTTTGTGGCTCGTCCAAATGATTTCTTTCAACGTCTTCATTTTTATTGATTTCTTCATTTGTCGGAAGTAATTCATCATCTTCATCATAAGGTGAAAACTCTTCATCCTTTTGAGCATTTAACCTTATAAAATTATGAATGACCATTGAAACAATTACAATTTTAACTTGCTTTGGAAAAGGAAAACTAGGCATTTGACGTAAAATTTTTCGCCTATTTTTTCAAACGTCAAATGTTCTTTCATTTGTGCATCTTAAAGAAGAATGTGTATAATTGAATATTTCATTCTTTCCTCTTGAAAGACTAGCGCATCAGAAATCAGGAAGATGATACCTCTCACCTTTGTATGGTCCTAAATAATCTTGTATGTAAGGATATCCTGCAACTACCAAATAATATTTTCCTATATTTCAAATTACAAAATAAATAAATAAAGAAGCACTTAATTATTAAGAATAAATAAAAAAGTATTAAGTTATCCATCGCAAACCTCTAGGTGGATGAGGGAAGTGTAATCTATCATTATACAAAGCCTTTAAAAAAATTCGAGCATTATGTGTTGTGCCTTCCCAACCAGCCCAAGCAAAAGTGAAGCACATATCAAAATCACATACAACCATTACATTTTGCATAGAAAT
>JANKOE010000006.1:17365175-17399184 GCA_026284465.1 Erythroxylum citrifolium
CTATTTATACTTGAGCCTCCAACTGCTTCTTGAGTAACTGCTTCTTGATTCTTGAAAGAAACGGTTAGGCAGTTGCGTTCTGTAACTTCCATATTCTGATAGCTTTGACTTTTCTTTGTCTGCTTTAGCAACGTCTGCTTTTGCATCGTCTGCTTTTGCATCGTCTGCTTTTCATTCTTTCTTATATTTGTTTGTCATCAAAATCACTTTATACGAGAAGTCAAAATTCTGACTTAACATATGACAATGTCAAATTATGTATGTAATGGGCTACCTACATAAGCTCTTCATGTACTAGATAATCATTCAACCAACATGGTAAGACCTGGTTGGGTCACAATGCTGTCAGTAGCCTCAGCATGTTCATAATGCTGGGACAGTATTTGTAATGCCCTTATAGACATGTATATGAAGTTAGGCAAACAAGCAATGGCTTCTAAAATTTTTGGTCTAATGCCAAACAAGACTGTAGTTGCATGGAATTCATTGATAGCTAGTTTCGTTAGAAATGGGGATGTGAATTCGACTTAGAATTCATTGATAGTTAGGCGAGCGCGCGTCTGCGTTTAACGCAGGCAAATGTCTGCATTCGTTAAATGCAAACATTGTCTACGTTCAACGCAGACCTAGACAACGTCTGCGTTGTTAAACGTAGACGAAGGTTTCATCTGCGTTGTACGGAGGGGACAAAAAAGTGAGGAGGGGAAAAAACAAAAATAGCATTCGAGAAATCCCAGAAAAAGCATACCAGAAAAATAAACATACGTGTGAGTTGATCGTTCGATGTCTTGAGAAGATGAGTTTTTGCTGTGTGTTTAAGAAGATGAGTTTATGTATAGACAGAACAAAACCAAAGAAACAGAACAATCACTTTTAAATTTCGATATATACATAAGTGATGCAAAATTGTCTACCGGGAAAAGCTAAAATAAGGGGATTTTCTGAAAAACTCCAATTTTAAGCTTTTGAATAAGTTGTATTTTAGCTTTTAAAAAAGTTATTTCTATTTAAAAAGTGCTTTTGAAATTTTTAGCCAAACACTATTTTTTCTTTAAAATAGCTTTTGCGGTAAAAATAAAGTGTTTTTTTAGCCTCCAAAAGCTGAAGCAAACAGGTGCTAAGAATCCAATATGGGAACGTAGTGTTTCGTGTTTAGAGCTCCAGATAATTAGAGGTGTCAAATGTGGCCCAACCAAACCTAATTTTGGCCTGGATTATCCAGCTACTGTGGTCTAGTCGGCCCGTGACTTCACCGTTATTTCAAAAACAATGTCATTTTTGACATTTTTCTTTAAAAAGAAAATAGTGGGTCGAGTTGGCCTGGCCTGCCCATGACTTGTCAGGCCGTGGGCCTAGACAACAGTCAGTCATTCCACGGTCGAACCGGGCTACAGGCCGGTCAGCTCATGGTCGCGTGTTATGAGTGCTGCTGGTAAAGGCCAAATTTTGATTTCTTTAAACACATAATTATCAGTCCAAGGATTTCTCTTATTTTTATTGTTGTTTTCCCTTTTTTAAAAAAGACATCCTATTACTAATAAAAGCACGTCTTAAATCACTAACTACAATAATGACAACAATAACATCCAATAAAAAGTCTTGCTAACACGTAGGGTTTGGAAAGGTCCGGTAGTATGTAGTCTTACTCTTAACTAATAGAGAGGCTACTTCTAAATAACTCACATGAAGAGAAAAATAATAAATAAATAGAAAATAAAATAATAATAATAACAATGAGGATGGTAATAATAAGAAAATTATTATTAATAATAATGATGATGATAATAGATCAAACTAGGTATGTAAAAAAGGTTTAGGCTAAATCTCTAAGAGGCAAGTACTGTCTATTTACAAGTTTAGGCAAACCACATGATAAAAGAGTTTAAAAAATTATGGGAACTACAAAGATCTCTTTATGAGGGATTCTTTATTTGAATCCTAATATGTCAAAGTTTTTTTATTGCAGATTATGTCCTCGATAAATTCCAACATTGTCATATCATTCTTGATTACCTCCCTCAATTCTTCTTAAGTCTTTTTTATTTCTCTTATAGTCTCTAAGTACGATCTTTTCTCATCTTCTCACTGGAGCGTCTAAGTATCTCCTCTTAACGCATAAATCACCTAAGCTTTGTCTCTCTTAATTTGTCAATAATATTAGCTACCTTTAATTTTTCTCTTACCATTACATTTTTGACCTTATCTCTCTTATTAAGGTTGCATATCCAATGAAGCATCCTCATCTTCGTCACCATTAGCATGTGACTATGCACTTATTTAATGGGACAACACTCTGCCCAATAGAGCATCGTCGACATAATCATTAAATGATAGAATTTACATTTAAGCTTGAGTGACATCTTCTTATCACAAAAAGCTTTCAATGCACTTTTTTATTTAAGTCACCCTAATCTGATCACGTGAATTATGTCTTCATCAATCTCTCTATTGCTCTAGATGATAAATCATAGATATTTAAAATACTTCTTTTACTAAATTACTTCTAAACCAATATTTACTACCACATCAGTAACCCCCTTAGGTCCCGAAAAGTTACACTCTATATACTCAGTCTTAGTCCTACTCAATCTAAATCCCTTTGACTCTAACGTATCCCTCTAAAATTCAAGCTTTGCGTTGACTCCCCTGTCACATCCACTAAAATAATGTCATCAGCAAACAACATACACCAGGGCACACCCCCTTGGATATTCTTGGTGAGCTCATCAATCACTACTGCAAACAGAAAGGGATTCAAATAGGAGTCTTAGTGTAGCCTAATATCTATAGAAAAATGCTCTGTATCTCCTACTACTTACTCTAGTTTTTACACGTTTATACATATCCCTAATAATTTGTAAATACATCATAGGAACCTTATTGACTTGTAAACACCTCCACATGATATCCCTTGATACCCTATCATATGTCTTCTTTAAATCAATCAAAACCATGCATAGCTTATGTTGTGTTTCCTTGTAGTATTCCATTAATCTTATAAGGAAATGCAAAGCTTCTATCATGGACCTTTGTGGTATCAAGCCAAAATGGTTTTCCAAGACAAAAACATCCTTTCTCACTCTCTTCTCAATCACCTTCTCCCATAACTTTAAGGCGTGAATAAGTAATTCGATGCCTCTACAGTTATTACAGCTATTGATGTCCCCTTTGCTCTTGTATAAAGGAATAACCATACTAAATTGTCCCTCATCTGGAATTTTAGCAGACTTAAGGATTACATTAAAAAGCTTAATTAGCCAAGTAATACCCTTTTCACCTAGGCTTTTTCACACCTCTATAGGTATCTCATTAGGCCCTACTACCCTACCACTCTTCATCTCCCTCAATGCTTTCTAAATTTCATCCTTTGTAATCTGCTAATAGCAAGTAAATTTACAAAACCTCTCGAACGAGCTAAAGTCACCTAAAAAGATGTTATCTTCTTCGCCTTCATTAAAAAGGCTATAAAAGTACCTCTGTCATCTTCTCTTGATGTCATTTTTAGTTACAAAGACTTGCCCCACTTAATCTTTTATGCAACAAACTTGATCAAAATCTCTCACTTTTCATTCCTTAGCTTTTGCTAACTTGAAAATTTCCTTTTCTCCATCTTTATTATCCAATTATTGATATAGTTTCCCCTACGCTTTACTTTTATCCTCTAAGACTACCATCCTCGCCTCTTTTTTTTCCACTTTATACCTTTTTCTATTAGTAACTCTCTCTCAACCTCTGTGGTGCTATCCGCTAGAGCTTTGTAGGTAGTCTTCTTGAACTTAACTCTTTCTTGAACATCTTCATTCCACTACCAAGACTCCCTTTTACTACCCCAGTCCCTTTAGAAACACCCAAGGTCTCTAAAGTTGTATTCCTTATAAGAAGTGCAACTCTCTCCCACATTTGGTTAGCATCTCTTACCAAATTCTATTCTTCTTCATAAATTACTCTATCCCTGAATTTTTTTACTGTATTTGCTTTCAAATTCCACCATCCAATTTTGATACAACTCTTAAGACTTCTCGTCTTCCTCCAACCCTTAATAAAAAGATCCAAAACTAGTTATCTATGGTGAGATGACTCACAAGCACTAGGTATCACCTTGAAATTCTTGCAGCTAGATTGATCATTTCGCCTTATAAGGAAGTAGTCAATTTGAGTCTTTGTGGTTCTGTTCTTAAAATTCACCAGGTGCTCCTTGTTTTTTTTGAAAAAAGGGTTGGCTATCACCAACTCAAACGCTACCACGAAATCCAACAAAGTGGTCCCGCTAACATTCCTTGCACTATACGTGAAACTTCCATAAGTTCTTGAGTAACCATCTGAGGTTGCTTGTATATGACCATTAAAGTCTCCTCCTAAAATAACTCATTTGTTAGGGAGTATTTGTTGAATCATCTTATTTAGCTCTTCTCAGAAATGGTGTTTAAGCTATTTCCTTCAATCCTACTTGATGTGCATAAGCACACACCACATTTATAATATCACCCTTCACCACAATATTTAAGGGCATAATCTTATCATTAGATCTTTTTATCCCCACAACATGTTGTATGAATTCCATGGCAACCAAGATACCTACACCATATTTTTGTCTCGAGCCCCCTGAATACAAAAGTTTAAACCCACTAATATCTATTACTTTTGCCCCCGTCCACCTTGTCTTCTGAACCCACGTTATATAAATCTTATACTTGTCTAAAGTTTCCACTAATTTTAAGGAGTTCCCTCTAAAGGACTCGATGTTCTAAATTCGTAATTTGTGAACATCTTTTCTCCTTTAAAACCTGAAACTCACCAAAAAAATTAACCCTTGTACTCTGATTGACCTATTTCGTATTAGTCAATATTGTAATAAACCATAAGTGTATGGTGTAGCCGTAGTTGGTACCAGTAAGTATGGGTCGATCCTAACAAGACTATGAATACTAGTACTACCCTTCCCCTATTATCTAGCCTAAGGGTTGATTTTAGATTTTTAACGAAAAGAAACTAAAACTAAGGTAAGTAAAATAAAATAGGAAACAAAATTGACCAGAGAATTCAGGAAGCACTACTAAATTATCAATATCAAATAATTAGTATGTAGGTTTCAAATCCCCCTAAACTCTTAACAGATTGACCTTTTATAATGCAATATTTTTTATAATTTATTGGATTGTGGGGACTCCTATGGTATGCTAGTAGCTAACTTTGAGTATAATAACAACTAATCCTAAGGTTTATAACTGAATTACTCGGGTTATTTCTTATAAGATTGTGTTATTGTTTTATGAATCTCTCTATTAGGTTTGACCCTAATCTGGAATATTTATGTCATCCTACCTCTAAGGTAGCAATCAACTGTTTCCAATTACCATGGATCTATTCAAACCTAGGATTTATTAATCGCTACGTATGAAATCAGATTATGATATAATATTTTAGAACACTAAAAAAAATAAAAAAGTAATTAGATCGCAATAAATCAATGAATCAATTGCAATAAAAAATCAACACATTTTAAGTTATTGAAATAGGGATCATCTAACATAAATACTAACTGGATATTTAGTTACATATAATCGAACACAAAATCAACACATACATTAAAAGAAAAATAAATAGAAAATAACAGGTTTATAATTCTAAATCTCCCTTATTGTCTTCTATCAAATATTCTTGAGATGTAAAGGTTTGATCTTGTATTCTGATGGATCTTTCGATGATTTGTTCATGTTTTCTACTTCTATGGACCAAAATCATCCCTTCTGGACGTTCTCCATGTCAAGAAATCACCTGCAAGAGTCTCCTCCCTGATTTGCCTCCAAAACATCGCTTTTATATAAAAATCTAAGTTTGTGCACAGGAATGTGCATAACCCAAAAACCTATATTTTTAAATGGAAATTAATGAATATCACGAAAGCGTATGGGCATGCAAAAGTTCACAGTCATGCACTCCTTCCAGATTGTTGTTTTTTCTATTTTACACTACATTTTTGTCCAAATTCCTCTCTTTTAAGCCCATGAAGGCAATTATCATCTATAAACACATTTGAAGCATAAAGTGTAAAATATCAAGCAAGAATATATTAAATATGGGATAAAAATATAGTCAATTAACCATCTATCATACTCTCATCAGAACTCAAAGCCACCACTCTTATCCTAAAGCCCAATACAAGCTAAAGAAGACACGCTTAACAAGCCCCTAAATGACTATAATAATAATTAAGTAAGAGAAGTGAGATAGATATTGAATCACAAAAGGGAGTTCAATAAACAAGTGTGAGAACCACCAGAAATCCCCAATCACATGACAATCTAAATTAAACGATCCAAAATCAAACAACTAATAACAACTAGATAACTACATAACGCTAAAGCACGATACTGAACTGTTAAAAATAAAAAATTAGTCACAAGTACCTCTAGCTTAGAAGAAAATTATTTTAGATAGTAATTAGTCAAAGAAGGGCACCAAATAAATAAAAGGAATGAAACCTAAAAATCTCAAATTGAAAGTGCTTGCACATATTTAGATGACTGTAAAAAGGAAAATGAAAAAGCTAAAAAATGCAATTTCTAAAAGTAGAGGACAAAAAAAGGGGTCTACTAACCCAAGTTCTTTTGAAACGGCCCCCGTAATGATCAAATTTTGTCATAAAAATTAACAACTCCAAAAGATCTCTATGGTTGTATGCATGAGAGAAAAGTCGAGGAGAGATATATGGGAAATGCTAAAAGCAGTGAGTTTTTGCCGAAGCTAAATGACTAACAATTGCTACAAATTTCAATGTCTTAATAGTGTGGGAGTTAGTAACTGGTGACTGACAATAAAAAGAGAGAATAAATAAGATAGTCCGCGATGGTGGTTACGACGATGAGTGGTTGTCAACTTTAATTGGTAACTAGTGTATGAAGGAAAATAAAGACGATGAGACCACAAAATTGAAAAGAATAACAAGAAGATAACTAAAATTTAAAGAATGAAAATATAAATCATAAAAAGAAATCAAAGCACTTACTTACTCAGATATTATCCGAACAGACCTAATGCGAGAAGGAGAAACAAATATAAAATATCAACGGTTTGTTCAAGCTCTGCTTAAAGCAAGAACAAGTAGTCTTCGAATAAATTACCTCCCATAGCAATTTCTAGTATCAGAGGTCGGAGATTGTTTCTTCTTCCAATGAATGGAAATAGTTGTATGTTCTGCAAAATGGAGTGAATAATAGTTCGTCTAAGTAAAGGTAGAGTAAAAGATAAAGGGAGGAATTAATAGATAAAACTCCTTAATCGAATTAGGATTGATACTATACTATCAAAAAAATTAAGGAATTAAGTGTTCAAATTTCAAGCTAGTTTAACAACACATAAAAACATTTTAAAAAAGAAAAAAAAGTAGTTGAGAGGGAGAGGAAGAGACAGGGAGAGTTATTGAGAAAATGAGAGATATACACATTAATTTACATTATAAACAATTACAAAAATAGCCTTTTGTATGGTTATATAAATAAAATTTTTTGGAGTCTTATATATTAATGATAAATCATGATGTCCTATCCTTTATTAAGATATCTAAATACTTTGACAATTTTCTTTTGTTTATTTTTTAAAAGAATTCACAAAAATAGAAATCAACAATCTTGGTAGGTGTCATATAAGATATTTATTGATATGTAAGACATTGAAGGGAAAATAATAAATACAAATAAAATTTTTATACACATGATTTAGGTGGTCAGTGTATATTAGTTGGTTATATGTGGATAGATTTCCCTGATAGCAAAATATACATAAAAAATCCTAAATGTAGGTATGTTAATTGATGTTTTTAATTTGAATGAAGGTAACTTCATTGATATGATGAATTGAAGGATAAATATATGTATTCATTTCTAGAACAATTAATAAGGAGAAAATTTATAAATATTATCATTTTTAGATAGCTCATCAATGATGTATTTGGGAATATTTAGTTTTTTAACTTAGGATCTAACTTTGATAATGATAACCAATTATAATCGTTACAAACCTTGTTGAGGTAGATGTTAAGAGGTATATTTTTTCAGCAGAATTTTGAAGTCACCAATAATCTCTTAACCAATGAGATTCCTATCACTTGTATTATATGTAGTGGAGTACACTTTATTGAACAGAAAATTTTAACAAAAAGGGTCCTTTATTCATAGGATCTTGAAATGCTTATATAGAAAAATATATGTATTGAATCTATCAGAGGTATAGTTAACTCTAGAGTTATTGGAAAATGCTTTAACCAAGTGTTAGAAGTTCGTCACATTATTGAAAAAATATCAACTTACACATTAAGGAGTCTATTAAACAAATTTGCCTTATTGCTCGGTTTATACGTATTATGGCTACCAATAAGCCCAGTTCAATGCCTTTTTTATGAACAATGTGATGAACCGCTACCCATGATTGTTCTCTTTCAAGACTAGAGTGGAAAACAATTTTTTGTTTAGGTTTATCAATTGGTGGAAATAGTATGGAAGCATTCCCTAGATATTCCTGCCAAAGCATACGAAGGATATTGTACTTTCAAAGCAAAATACCAAACAAAAGCATATGAAGACATTTTCTCTCCAAGCCTCTTGTTCTTCTCGAAGTTCTTCATCCTGTGGCTTTTAGAATGGAAATGTGACTACAAACATAATTTGCAACTGGAGATTCCAGCATAGGTGAGAAAATTCTTTAAAGGGGAATTTTCAATCCAAAAGGCAATACATTCCACTTATACTAGTCGAATATGATATTAAAAATAATTTTGTGCCTATCTTTAGGTTCTATTTGGACCCGTTAAAATATATATTTCATGTCAAAAATTGAAAATAGTTTTGCATTGTATAATCTTTGAAGCACATCTTTTTTTTTTGGAACGAGGTACCTAATCCATTTTAGGGCCTTGATGAGAGATTTGTAGTTAATAATTGACCTCGATACTCCCCTCTATTTTTCTAAATTCTTGTTTATATAAAAAGTTGCACAACTCCATGGAGATCTAGATATAAAGATTAACCTTTTCCCTAATAAGTCATTGCTCTCTTTTCTAAAAAATTGTTCTAATTCTTTGTTCATCTAGATAGGTCTAGCTTTTGTAGGATTTGTTTTCATCCACATCCTTCTCATAAGGTGAATCCATGATGTGTTGTGTTCTATTCTAAAAGGTTTTTAGCAAATCAGAACATATTTCACTTTTGTTGATTTTGTGTAAATTTCTAATTTTGTTTTTTGTTTGCTCACATTGTAACTGGTTTCTATTCTTTCTGTTTTGACATTATTCTTCAAATTTGTCAATTGTTTTTGTTTTTGCACTAATGATGTTGTTCATTTTCGTAAATGGAACAGGCTTTGATTAGGTTGATGTTCCTAGTTTTAGACTTTTTTTATGAAAGGAAAGCACAGTTTCTTGTTGTTGATTTTGTTGAGATACTATCATGACTCATAATATAAGGGGAAATCCAAAACCTAAGATTACTATATGCATATCTTTGAAGAATCTAAATATGTAAAAATCAAGCATCATTATGTTAAACCTGACAGAACAGTTCCTACATACTCCACTTGTAAAATAAAAAAGGTGATCTACCTTATAGACTGAGGACTTGAGCAGTGGAAGCCTAACAAATTTGAAGCCCAATTTACAATAAATTTGCCTTTTTACCTAGTTTATACCTATTACGAATACCATTAAGCCTGGTTTAATGCCTTTTTGATGAACAACTATAGACAAAAAACCCTCCTTTTTCTAAACTCAATATTTGACAAAGCAACTCATAAAATGGTTAAGTGGAGACCTGTTTAGGTTAGAAGAGCAACATTTAGAACTCCTAGAAGAGGTTTATAACAATGACTTTTTATTTGTAAACTAACCTAGGAATGAGATTATAACCAATAGGATTTTCAAAAGAGTTATTAAAAAGTTTATAAAAAGATAAAAAGCCAAATTAGAGATCTTAAGTAGACTTTAAGGATGTACTTATAATTTACACAATTTGAGCTCTGAGACCTCTTTGAAAAAGTGAGCCTTATCCTTTTCCTTTAAATGAGCCTTTGATTGTGATTTAGGTGAGATCCTTTGAAAACTTAAGGTTTATCCTTAATTGTCCTTAGATCCCGTCAAAGGTTTTTACTTGTTCCCTCTTAGTTGATATTTGTCCTTCCCCTATTAGATTGTGATTTATGTAAGATCTTTAAGAGTTTAGTGTTTATCCTTAATTATCCTTAGAGCCTATTTAAGCTTTCTACTTGTTCCCTTTTAGTTGATCCTTGAGCTTCCCCCCATTAGGATTATGATTTAGGTGAGATCCTTTAAAAACTTACGTTTTATCCTTAATTATACTTAGAGCCCATCAAAGCTTTCTACTTATTTATGCTTAGTTGATCCTCATGCTTCCCCGAGTCAAGTGTCCTAAAGAGGGTAATGATTGAGTATTGATTCTATTGATTTAAGTTTATTGACCTCTTCACTGAGGGTAGATGATTCGGATAGTTGTGCCCAGGTAGAGGTATATAAGTCTGCTGGTTTAGACGATTCATAACTGAGAGAGCTAATATTCTTAGAAAAATGGATTTCTTTATAAGATCTAAATATATCTGTACCCCATCCTCCTCTAGTACCAACAATATGATCATGAATAATTATAGAAAACTTTGAAAAATCTATAGATAATTAGGAGATTCCTAAAGTGCAAATTGATCAAATCTATCAACAATTAAAGTTTTAAACTTATTCGAAAAATGGACTTCACCATTAAAACTGAAGAACGTGATATTCCTTTGTCAAAGCACTTTGAAACCATCCATTTGCTAGCCCAAAGATCTGTTAAGTCAAGAAGACTTCACGTCTATTAATTTTGGTAATAATCAAATAATAATAATATTAGAAATAAATGAATTGTTTTGATAAGTGTGTTAAGCCTACAGCAAAAACACAGAAGACGTGGGAAAATACAAAAGAAGCGGAAAAACACAGAAGAAGCAAAAAACACAGAAGAAGCAAAAACACAGAAGAAGTGAAAAACATAGAAGAAGTGAAAACACAGAAGAAGCGAAAACACAGAAGAATCAGGAAAACACATACGGTACAGAGATGAAGATACTCTAGTACATCAGACAATTAGTCAGTTGCAGTTAGTTACAGAACTCAACTGAATAACGGTTTCTACAAGAAACAAGAAACAGTTATCAAGAAGCAGCTGGAGACTTAGGCTATAAATACTAGTCATAGTCGAAGACTGAACAACTTTGAAATTAGAACTTTCAACTTTTAGCTTTCAAGTTATTACTTACAAAGAAAAATTCTATATTCAAAGTGCGACAAACTCTACTGTAAAAAAAAAGCTCACAATATCTTTTTAGTGAGAGAAAGAAAAGGCTAAGAGCCTGAAGAGGCTAAGATAGCAAAAAGAATACTTTGTGTAAGAGACCTGAAGAGGCTCTGAAAGGGAAGAAAGAATACTTGTAAAATCGAAGAAGTATAGTGAAATCTCAGACGAACTCTGAGGACTGGACGTAGCCTAAGGTTTGGGGTGAACCAGTATAAAATCGCAGTATCTATCTTCTAACCTTTCACTTTAATTTCTCTTATTCTTAAACAAGTATATAGAAGTTATTTGCGATTTAATCACGTAGCTATTTTTGTATAACATTTTTTGTATTCATTTAATAGTTTGAAAAAAGTTATTTTCAAGAAATATGAAAGGTTTTTGTATTCATGAAGAGAATACAAAATTTAACCCCCCTTATTGTGCATTTTGTATATTGTACGTGAATTCTATATTAACAAGTGATTTACTTCAAGATCAATGAACAAATACAAAGAAAAAGGTTTTAATTACATCCACACAAGATTAGTTCAAGTGGGATTAAAGCCCCTGGCAAAAGAAGGATTAAACACTTCCATTCTTACGGTTCTGAGTGACGTTAGGTTTTATGACTTTCAAGATTCCCTATTAAGTTCCAAGAGTCTAGTCTTTGCACAAACACAATATCATTTTATTGCTATCCAAATTTGACCATCTCTTTTAGAAACAAAAACATATCAGATGTCTTAGTTTTGCAAATCAAAAGCCATACAACAAAATGAACATTGGATCTATTTTTGTAGCTTTGATTTACAAAATCCATTACAAATCCATAAACAATGCATTTAAATCCAAAGCCTAAATCTATAGTCGGAAAAGTGAAACTCTATTCTTACAAGCAAATCTAACAAAGTTCGAAACTATTATCCCAAAATCTATAAAGTGGAAAGATATCAACCTACCCAAGGGATAGATACTTGAAGGTGCAACAAATTTGAATCCATAAGTACCTTTAAGTCCAAACACCAAAATCAAAGAAGTAAAATAATTCCTAGAAGACAAGGTAAAACTATCTTTTGCGAGAAAATCTGTAAGCCAAATATTTGATGATAGCGTTTCAACATCAACTAGTGACCTAGGAAAAGTCTCTAGAATTCCATCTATCATCAATATCTCCATAAAGATAGTGTTTCAACATCAACTATTAACTTAGAAAAAGTCTCTAGAATTCTATCTATGATCAATATCTCTATAAGGACTTACATAAGCATTCAACATATGACATCCCATCTTCAAGCCCTCAAGGAGTAGATTACAACCAAAAAAAACATTCCATAACCTATTTACAAAACAATAAGCCATAATCTCCCCAATCAACTTCATCATTCTCTTCAATAACTGAAAATGTGAACAATAAGCTACACTTCTTAGAAAAAAGATATTAAGATGAACAGAAAATATTTAGATGATGATTTTTACTCTTTAGAAAACAAAGAAAAAATATAATGGTTTTTTAATAATTTCTTATAACAACGAAAATAAATTTAGGAAAAATATTATGAGTTTGTCAACAACTATAGAGTGCACATTTTATTCTTTGATCGGCTTGAAATGTAAGCCTGTCAACAAGAGTGTACATTTTATTCTTTGATTAGTTTGAAATGTATGCCTAGGATAACAACATAGAATATCCCTTTAGAGCCACTAAAAATAATACTAAAACAAAGATGAGAGAAATAACAACAGAGAAAAACTGCAATTAGAAAGCACTCCTTTTTGTATAATTCAATCCTTTCATAATATAAGATTACTAATAATTAAACAATTTTAATAATATTATAAAATTAAATTCAGCTCTGATGCAATTGTTGGGAAATCAAGCTAAGATTTGATCTCACTCTCAGTAGAATAATTACAAAACTTTTTTGTATGATTTCCTAAAAACTAAGATCACTTTTAATTTCTATAAAATGATTAATGCATAAATCATAATAAAACAAGACTCATAATTCATACCTTATTCCAAAGCTTAATCATATTCTTGTCATATCCTTTGAATAGTTTCTGAAACTGGCTCATCTCATCCACTGTATTTGCCCAAGTGTCTAACCTCCAACGATATCTACAAAACATGTTGAAAGAATTTTGTACCTATTGCAAAGAGGGTTAGGAAAGAAGTGATAGCTCCCTTAGAGGTTAAGCCTGCTTATAATAAGTTTTTAATGCTTTATTAATTTAATAGAAATTAAATTCTAATTAAATTAAATTTATAAATAATTCTATTTAAATTCCATTTATGCCCAAATAAGATCTAATATTTTATATTGATCATTATTTATTAAATATCTCATTTAATCATAAAGTTTCTCAAACTTTACAATCAAGTCCAAATTAATTGAAATATATTTTCTCTCTCTTCAACCCGCTCTTTATGTGTGACCCATTAGGTTTCCAAATATATTAGCAGTGGATATAAATTATAAACTTAAGTCATATTCATGATTAGATAAATTAAACTCCTTCAATTGATCTTTAATTATCTAATTAAATAATTTATATCCATATATCAAAATTAGTGTCTAGCAACATATCATGACTACTCAAATATTTAGAAATTTCAAGGTAGTTTTAACTAAGCTTTCCGTGCATGATTTTACTATATAATTCAATCATTTTATCATATAATGTGTTGATTAGATATAGAATGAAATTAATGTCTACTTTATTTGATTCCAATCATGTTAGTTCTCCACCTTTAGTAATTGATTATATTATTAACATTTATAATCTATTTACAAAGGGTTATTCCACCTTAGCCAAGGATTTCCCAAATCAATACTAATCGAGAACAATGGAAGATTCTCCCTAATTACTTTGGGGTGATGAATCCTTTATTGATCACTCAAACTTCCTCAATATAGTTCATATTATATCCAATGACTATGGATTGAGGTATCCTTGACTAGAATAGTTTTATAAGTGGTGTCAAAATATAGCAATCCCTATACAAGATAACTTTAGAGATCCCAAGTTAAATAATCACTTATACAATAATTAAAATGAAAATTTCTATAGATATACAAGTAATGTTCCAAATGGATTTCTCATATAGAGTCAGTTCAATGAACTTATTCTTTAACAAACACTTATTTAAGTATTTCCTTATTTTAGTCTATAAGATTATCTACTTCCTTTATAAGGAAAAATATAATGTGTGCTAGTCTTTTTATGCTCTATTATTGTTCAGCCTCATTAAAACAATAAATATGATCAATTTAAGGATAATACATTAATGCAATATTAACCTCATAATTATATCTTGTCAAAGCATATCATTGAGAGGTGAGCATAAAATGACACTACAAAAAAATAAGACAATCTGTGACGTTTTATTAAAAAAACGTCACAGATTGTACAGGCTTTTTGTGACGTTTAAAAAACGTCACAAAAAACTTACATTTTTTGCGATGTTTTGTATAAACGTCGAGAATTTATTAGATTTTATTCGACATTTTATTAATAAAACGTCGAAAAATAGAAGTCGTGACGTTTTATTCACGAAAACGTCGCAAAAGATGTTTGGCTTTCGATTAATTAAAACATTTCGATCTTACCGCGCGTTTCACTTCTTTCTTTCTTCTTCCCACCCAAATTTGGTTTTTTCTCTTTATCCTCCATCGCCGCCACCGCCATCAGTAGTGCTAGTTCTGTTCCTCTCTTCTCCCGTTTGCTTGGGTTTTTTAATTGACTTTACTGCAAACTTATTTGGGTCTTAAATGAAATTACGCAGGGGGAGAATGCGCAAGAAACTGAGAGCCTGTCAAGGGAATGATTTGACGTGAATCTTATTCCAGGTATTGTTATTTGATTACTAATGGATACTTGTTTAGGTAATTGCAACTCGGAGATATATTACCAGATGTGGGTTTTGAAATTTGTTGATGATTATGGCTTGCGAGAAGGTAGTTCATCAACGAGTAACGACAATGACGACGATTGTGGATGCCAAAAGTTAACAAGGGCTCAGAGGAAGAGGCTTCGTAAGAAAAAGCTTAAGGAAGATGTTTGTCGTCGGAAACAAATTATTGGACCGTTATTACCTCCTTCAATGGATGCATCATCAAGTGTTAATATTGCAGTCGAAGAGAATACTCCAGGTGTTCGACAGAATGCCGATGACAGTCGTGCTTCCATTATCATAGGTAACAAGCCATGTTGCTTATAACTTTCTTTACCCCAAAAGCATAGATCTCACACTTCCATTAAACCGTGCTCTACACGGGCATAAAAGATCCCGATATTAGAACAAGAGCTTGAGTGGGATTCATGTGAGAACTAAATGGGTCTATCTTTCTCAGGGTTGGCCTGTTCTTTGCCTGAAAATGGATGCAAATAACAGTGACCCATTTGGATTTACCAGGTTCTTATCTTGAACAATCAAATTCTCTACTTACCCTCTTGGAGTTATGCTTACCTGATTTGATATTAGTGATCTTTCTTTGTGTTTTTTTACGTAACAAGCATCTTTCTTTGGAATGGAATTGGTAGTTTGATTTACTTCTGTTTCTCTGTGAAAAGGAGGTGTGGGTGTACTGGGTTAGTTCAACAAATTTGGAGCTTTTCTGGGTAGAGACGGTATAAACCTGGGATTGTTGTCTTCACTATCTGTTTGCTACTAATTCCTGCTTTCTGCTTGGGTTCTGCGAGTTTTCATGTTAATAAGATGGATTCAATCCAAGACTCCACACAAGTTGATTTTGTTGTGTGGTGTTGGATCTTCCTGCTGCTTAAAAGATTTGTGGGTAATGGTATAGATGTAGCAATGTCCCATAGTACGTGAGCATGTGAAAAGTTATCATCTTTTGTTCTTATGTCTGTGTAAGCTTATTTTTTTCTTCTGAAATGTATATATTCAAGCATAGGAATCGTTTTCTCTGGAAATGAAAGTTGAAAGTCATTGTTTGTAATTGTGGATTAGGTGATTCTTTTCCCATCTGATTCCTCTGGTCCTGAGTAATTCGAGGTTTGATTTTGATTTTGAAAGTCATAGTCTGTTTCTCGTCTTCCCCTATGTGTTTGAATGCAACTCTTACATGCCTTTTGATTTTGTTTGATTCTCAGCTGTCTAGCCAATTTCAGACCCAATTTCACAAGTTGCCTGTACCGAAACATCAGTGTTGGGATCATCGATCGCCTGTTGCATGTCTAGAAAAACTAGAAATCCAAGAAATAGAAGACATTTGCTTGCAACTAGAAAAGGAAAATGCAGATGGACTAGCTATGGATGGTGATCCTAGTTATGAATCAGCAAAAGATAGCAACAGCTTTATGGGGGATTCAGAATCTGTTTCTTCTGTATGTGAAGAAGCTAAATTTGAATCAGACACCTCAAAGATATGCTCTTCCGACACACCTTCCATTTCATCATTCAACTGGGGCAGCAGCAGTTTTAAGCTTTCTCAGTGTTCTTCTGACAACAAAACCACAGTCAATCCTGGCACGGAGGAACTAGCTTATGTGGGAGGAAAGCTTGTTCTTCACCATCTTAACCATGGATTTCAGATGTGTCAGGATCTTGAAGATTCCTCCCTGGAATTTGGAAGCAATGAGGGTAATATCTACCCAGAATATGACAAAGAAATGATCGAATCATGTACAGATAAAGAACTTGACAACATTCTTTATTCCAATACAGCAAATCCGAACATCTATGTCCTTTCAGCTGGAAGATGGAATTTGAATCAAGGTATTTTAGTTCTGCAAACACAAAACTGGTAGAGAGGGGGCAAATATATCTTTTGTTGCTTTTGTATCTTGAAATATTCTGCAGGTGATTCAGTTCCTTTTTCATTGCTTTGAATGCAGAATCTCAACCAGGAACAAGGAAGCCAACAATAGATCAAGAATTTGAGCAATATTTTTCTGAACTTATGCTATAGTCAAGGCAAACTTTGACATAAACCTTAAAATCTGTATTCCCTATGCATATGTTTAATAATACTGAAGCTGAAATGTAGAAAATGCATGTTCTTTGAGAAAGTTTATATCCTCTTGTAGACAATGTGACTTTGTAATATAGCGGCTGATGTCTTTAGATTCCATTTTTCTTAATGTCTAAAGAGAAATCAACCTTCATGATTCAAATATAATCCAAAAGACCAAGATCAGTGTAAAAGAGTTGAAATCTACAAGGTGGCCAAAAACTTCTACCCGTGAAATGACTTAACAGTTCAATGACAAAAGACAATACTTGCACCAGCCGGGAATCGAACCCGGGTCTGTACCGTGGCAGGGTACTATTCTACCACTAGACCACTGGTGCTAATCTGAAATTTTTTGCCCTTGAAAGTATTTGTTATACAACACTCATGAGAGTGTTTGATTGATAAGTAACACATTTATGACCTTTGACCACTTTCACCGCGAAGAATATCTGTAATTAATGCAATATCAATCTGTCTATTTATTTTTCAATTGGGAATTAAAAGAGCCTTTAGCTTTTTTTTTTTCTTCTTGTTTGAGTTATTCTTGTCTTGTAGTGGCTGATATGATTTTTTTTAATTTTTTATATTTAATATTTACCGTATTCTATATGTATTGTATTATGTATTAAATTACATTGTTATTATTTTATGTAGACGTATTTATTTATATTTTGTATTATCGTTATTTTGTATTATATGTGGGTTTATCAAAGATAGTCTCTTTATTTAGTAGGAGTAAGATTGTGTACTAATGAACCTCTCTAAATTCCGCACTTATGCGAGAGTTTTAGTGGATATTGTTGTTGTTATTTGAGTTATTTCAAAAAGAGTTAATAAAAGAGTAGATTGTGACTAGAATTATATTGAAGTCCCATCTTTTTTGGACAATAAAGTTAATGTCTAACCTTATAAATTCCTTAATGCAAGAACATTTTGGCATCAATTATGTGCTAACTTTGATTAAAAGCAAAATAGTAATTAGTCTAATAGAAGTAAAGTCCTCTTGAAAGGGACATGACCACTTAGAGTGACCAAAGTTGAACAAATCTTATTTGAGTTACAATGGCTAAACCACCCGATGTTTACAAGTGACCCACTCTTCCATCTTCCATTCTTACCAAACCAACTTATTATTAGCAATTGAAGAAACCAAAATGAACACAACCCTCAAAAGAATCTATTAAATTAAAGAAACATGACAAATCAACAAAAATTTTAAGATCAACATTGTGGAAGATCAGACGGTGGTGGTGGCAACTTCTGATTTGGTTGAGGTCCATCCAATACCACCCATGGCATCCTTAGCCCCCAGCTTGTATGAACATCAAGGTGGCAATGCATAAACCACACTCCTGTTTAATCACAAAGTGGTTAAATGTCATATCAATGAAAAGGATTTTCTAGGAAACTAAAGATCGAATTTTTGTTTTGTTTTGTGTTAGTTCACACCTGGGTTATCTGCTAGGAAGCGTATTGCAATCCAACCACCGGCAGGAACACCAGCTGTGTTCCTCTCAACAGGATTGACAAGATTATAGTTCGCAGGATCTTTATCAGGATCGTAATTACCAAAACCTTGTCCAACGACAAAGAAGTTGAATCCATGCAAATGAAGAGGGTGGCTTTCTGTACCAAGAATGCTGGTGTCCTGCAACACGAGCTCCACGCTTGTGTTGAACTTTAGCACCATAGCTTTTGTCCCATTAGTAACCATAGTATTGTTCGGTGGATTTCCCGTATAATTAAATGGCATTAATGGGGTCTGAGGGAAATCTGAGGTGAAGACACCATTAGACTTTCCAAAGAAGTACGATTGGAGTAGAGCAACAGTTGGCAATGCAAAGGAGATGTTGTTGACAGAAGCAGCAAATTTAGTGCCATTTGGACCCTGACAACTTGTGTTCTGGTCACAAGGGTTGCTTCCAAGTCCAACCGTAAAGAAGAACTTCCTGTCAACAGTTTGTGGTACAGTGGCGGTGGTGAAATTGGTATTGGTCAAGCTAAAGAATTTCCTAGTGAAATTAGCGACAAAGCTTGTGGCATTAAACGGAGGCAGTGTTGGTTTAAGAGTCGGAAGCTTTTTCAGGTGGAATGATGATGATGGTTGCTTGTATTCAAGTATTCCAGCGGTTGAAGTATTGTCAAAAGCTCCTCTTCCACTGAAGTAAGGTCCAGTCTCCATTAGAAAGGTTGCATTAGGAAAATGGGGTCTGGTTTTGAGCAAAACATTTGTGGTTTGGCCTGGTGTAATGAGGAGTGTGTCAGTGTCAAAAGGCTTGACATAAACAGCGTCAGCTTCAACAACGGTGAGAGTGTGATTGGCAATACTAAAGAAGAGTTCCTCATTAAGTGCAGCATTGATTAGCCGGAGAAGGTAGGTTTTCCCTGGCTTTACCTTCAGCTTGAAGGTTTCTGC
Organism: Erythroxylum citrifolium; assembly: GCA_026284465.1. Lineage (NCBI taxonomy): Eukaryota > Viridiplantae > Streptophyta > Magnoliopsida > Malpighiales > Erythroxylaceae > Erythroxylum > Erythroxylum citrifolium. Next base: position 17,384,885 of record JANKOE010000006.1, read on the forward strand.
ATTCAGTAATCATAAGTTATTCATTGGGAGAGCTCAAACTCTGCATGCAAGATTGCTTGTAATTATCAACATTATACCTTGAGACGAACAGTTGTAGAATGGCCCTGGGAAGCCATTAATGGTGTAGGCATCAGAAATATTTGGAGCACCACCATTCTGAAGAGCTTGAGCAATCACAGCCTCCGGGTCTACATTAAACCATTCCCCTGAAACCCAGATGCCAAAATTCAGTTAATATCATCATGCATGTCCAACGGTTTATGATCAACGCTTAAAAGACTAAGCCTTTTACCCAAAAGGATGGGAACTTCCTTATAAGGTTTCTCAAAAGGGTAGGTTTCGTTAAGACTAGGAAGAATAATAATGGGTCCGTAGATCGATGCCCGTAGCCATGAAAGGTGAGCATGCCACAGAAGTGTTCCTCTCTGCCCAGTGATGGTGAAGTTGTATGTGTAGGACTGACCATTTTGTATTGGACATTGTGTGACATAGGCTGGTCCATCATACCAACAGCTCCTCAGCTGCCTCACACCATGCCTGCCAGACACAAACGTTGTTAGATTTCTTTGTAACATTAGAAAATATGTGATTGATTTGAATTCTTACCAGTGAATGCTAACGTTGTACGAGACATGATTTACCACTTTTACGACAACTCTATCTCCTACTCTCGCCACCAATCGAGGCCCTGGAAGCTGGCCATTCACTGTCACAACGCTCCTTGTGTTGCACAGTCTTGTAATGTTTTTGTAAACGATCTTTAATCCAAGAAAAAAGAATATATGATCGATTAGAATTGACAAGACAAAATTAGTGTAATAGAATCAAACTAAGTCTAAAATTCCATGCGTGAAGAGTTTTGTTGTGGTATGTACGTTGAATGTGTAATGCCTTGTTATGGCCATGGTAGGTTTTGGCAATAGCAATAAGAAGTTGACTTGAAGCAACAAGGCTGCAATGGCGCCAAGAAGCCATGAACGACAATAATCTCCCATATCTCTCGGTGAAGGTCTGGTGAAGAAGAAAAGATGTTAGCTAGTGTATGTTAAGCATGGAAGAGAGTGATTATATAGAGAGGAGATTAGGTGATGAGATTATGATTTCGAGCATGTAATTAAATATGCAAAAAAGGTATTGTATATCCTTTCAACTTTTTGTCGTATTAGCTTTGTTTAATTTTGGAGTGTTCATAAAGTAAGAATTTTCTTTTGAACTATCTTATTTTATCATAAATTTGATCCCAATTAAGCATGAAATTTGACTAAAAAAATAATGTTCATGCAATCATTAAAGTTATTCCTTTGTTACTAAAAGATAGCTTGTTTGAATTAAGGAAGCAATCTTTTGTAAAAGTATAAAAGAATGATTGCGTATCCTCTGACTCTCACAAAATAAAGAGCCTTGTGTACTAGGATTCGTTAACTTTAACTTAACAATGCTCGTGCAAATAAAATTAATTACATCATATATACAGTTATTACTAAAATGTTTTAATCTAAATTTAAATTTAATTTTAGAAGTTGGCCTCAATAGTTTAGACGGATCTGAATCATTTTAATTAAAATATCAAAACAACGTTAATTTAGACTCAAAATTTTAGCAAAATTTGAGTTAGAATAATTAAGAATAAGGTTATATATTTCTGAATCTCTCCGGACTTTACATTTGAGTGAGATTACTATCCTCAAACCGTCACTTGTCAATATAACCTCAACATTCCATATTCAAAGCAATGCCTACATTACCTTTTTCAAATTCTACCAATTCCCATGTCATTACTTCATCAAGACCATAAGTTCGAGCAATTCCATCACCTATTTGAATTACGATATTGGTATTTACAATCTTTACTTCCCTATTATACTATTCAATACATTCACACTTAATGTTACTAATCTCATCGGCTCGAATGGTTAGCATAAGTATTTATAAACCCCTCCCCCCAACAAAACTAAATTAAAAAAATACCTATAAAGGACTGATATGTTATTTCTTTCATCCTTCAGACATACCAATATTGGCATTAATAGTACGTAAATGTAACTCGTTGGTTAAACAATTATTCATGAGTGAAATGTTGTTATTTTTGCTCCTACTTCGGGGTGGCAATTGGGCTCAAACCTGGCCCAGCCCAACCCAAAGTCAATAGGTTAGGGTTGGTTGACCAAATCTCGAATCCCGAGCATTCTAAACAAAATGACATTATTTTGTATTTTTAATTTTAAAAAATTGTTAGGCTATCTTTGGCTTGGTCCGGCCCTAGCTTGAACCCGCTGCCTCAGACCCAGGCCTCAGCAAGCAAAGGTCGGCCTCCTACTACAATTATTATAAATGTAATTATTAAAAATTAATGATAATTAAACTTTTTCTTATTTTTAAGATCACGTATTAAATATTTTAGATAATTTATTTGATCTATATTGAATTTTTAAGACAGAAAAAAAAAGAAAATAAAATAACGTAGCTTATTAGGGGAGTTAAGCAGCTGGAAACCTTAAACACTGGACTTGAGTTTGACTATATTGTTACTACATTTGCAAGGTAGTTGAAAATTTTCTCTTGTACCTCTAACTAGGGCTCTCCACCTATTTTGTCTTTGTAATTAAGGAATAGCCAGTGATTTTTTCATGTAAAGCAAAGATGTTGATAAGATGTTCACGTCCAGAGCTAGTGTTAGATCAAAAACGTACCAATCAAAATGACTTTGGTTTATCTATCAAGTTGAAACACATAAGAACACAGAAACAAGCCTTATTGTCTCTCTCATTTTGTTTTTTCATAGAGTTGATTCCTTACAGGAAACTCATCGAAGGAGAGCGATGCCTCAGCTAAAACAATCCCCATGTAAAAAAATGCACGGTTCATGTTGAAGAACTTCTGTTGGCTTTGAATATGGTCATGGTGTTTCACTGTTTTAGGGTTAACAGGTGCACAGGATTACTTTGACTGATCTCATGCAGCCAACGATTTGGTTCCTAAAGCTTAGGAACTACTCCACTAATGTTCTGTTTTTTTCAAACTGTGAGTAATGAAGTGCTTGTTTGATTCATACCCAAACCCCACCATGAGAGTGTTCAAATCAAATCCAACTAACAAGCGAAAGATCATATAAAAGTATTATTGAGGACAAGCTTGTACACAACACAATCTGTTTCTAATCTCATCAAACAGTACTTTGCTTGTTCCTAAAGTGTTTAATGTTGGAATATCAAATTTAGCAATGATGATTAACTTTTTAAAATTTATATAAATTAAATTTAAATGTTGTTTTTTTATTGATAAGACGTGTTTACATAGATATTCGTTAACAAAATTAGCGTTTTAACTTATATATAAGAAATTTAAAAATTAATTATTAAATTAAAAATTTTAGAAAGTTTAACATTAAATTGAAATTTTTTTAAAAAAAGTTAAACATTTTTTATATATATTATCTCTTAGTGTTTTTATATTTAACATTTTATAAAATAAAGATAATAAGTTCTAAAGTATCAATAAATTTGAAAATTTTTAATTTAATACTAAACTTTTAAAAAAATTTCAATTAGGTAATCAATTTTTTTTATAACTTTGATAATGTAATTTAAAAACTTTAATTATATTAATATTTTATTAAATTAACTAATAAAATCACTTAAAATTAATAAATAATTAAGCATCTAGCTCGTAACCATACCCTTCATCCTCTGCGTTGTTGTCTAGGAAGAAGCACCATTTTCTCATTCTTTCTATTCTATTTTATGAGCATCCATCCATCTAATAAATTAGAATTTATTTATTGGATAGACGGATAATCATAGAACATGATAGATACAAAGTAATGAGAGCAGGTGATCTGAACCAAATTTTAAATTAGCATATCACACAGATATCTTTCTACAAACTTATTGTAAGTTTTTGGTTCACTTTTAATGAAAAGTTCAATGATGTTGGCTGAATCAAGACAATTCTAAAAACCAAGTTCATTCTATCAACTTTTTGTTCCTTTTGATTAAAGAAAGATTAATGGATTAAGTACTCAATTAATTACTATAGCTGGAACAACATGATCAATCCATCAATTTAAGTGTCATCTTTTTGGTTATCTGTCATTACCACTAAACTAAGTAGTATCTCTGTTCATTGGATTAAGAATATTGATTACTCTAATTTCGTGGTTCTTAGCATAAAGCTTAAAGTTATTTTCCACCTCTTTCTTTTCCAACCTTAATCAATGAGAAAAGAAAAAAAAATACAGAAAAGGGTTGAAATTTTATAGTCCTTTTCCCTTAACGTTTGTGTTGAATTATTGTCAAATTATAAAATACAATTATTAAAAAACTCAGTTGGTTCAGCCAATTCAACTGTAAAAATTTCGAATAAGCCAACTTTTTGATTTAATTTTGAAAATTTCAGTTTAATTTACTTTAATTACTCTTGTTGTTAAAAACCGAGCATTTTATTAATTAATCAATCAATTTTTGTAAATTAATAAGTTCCTACAAAACAAAACAAATCAATTTATTTTTATTTAACAATCTTTGTTTAGTTAAACTTTAATTTTCAATAGACAAGGATAATTTTTAATCATATTTTAAATTCTTTAATTTTATTTAATCTTTAATTAGGTTTATGACAGTCTAATATCGGTTAAGCCTTTTAAACTCTAAACCTCTTGTCTTACCGGTTTAACTTATATACATTATTGATTAAATTATTTACAAATAATAATTTTTTATAAAGAGACTTTCCTTCATTTTCATATTTTAATTTTTAAGTTTCAATTTTTAAAAAAAAATTAGCTTTGAATTTCACAACATGTTCTATATATGTAAATTCAAAATTATAATTATTTTATGTGTGCTTTTATATTAATCAATTTGTATCATTAATCTTTTCTGTTATATAGTAAAGGAATTTGTAATTGTTAGTTGAAGTTAATAGATATATTATTATTTTAATGATATTCATAGTCTATAATTAACACTCTTTTTATTATTTTTGTATATTAACAAATAATTTATAATATGTAAAAGTAATTTAAATAATATTAATCTTAGGTAGAAATAATTATTTATTATCTTTATGCTAACGCATATTATATAAATAAGTCAACTTAAAGAAGTTAAAACTTCAAAATTTCATTCAAGACCTACCAGAATCTCTGGATGACTTCAATCACTAGTCATACCTACGTAACCATAAACAGCGATACTTTTTTTTTTTTTGGTTACATCAAAATGGAAATATATGCAAACATGTCTCGTTTGAAAAGTTAAGAGTACCTCTCGACTTGCAAATGAGACCTTTCGTAAAAATCAATATCATTTGGTAAGGTAATGGTGTTACTTTTCAATATTGTACCCCTCAACTTTTGCAAATGAGACCTTTCGTAAAAATCAATATTATTTGGTAAGACCTTTTTAGTATATATGAGTTTACTAATTCTTAAAATTCAACTAACTTTAGTGCACAAGCCTTACTGTTTTGTGAGAGTCGAAGGAGAGACATCGATTGTATGCAACTTTTTCTCTACATTTTTATAAAGAGATTTTTTCTTAACTTGAACCTGTGATCTTTCAATCACAAAATAGTAATCTTACCTATTATTAATTCTTAATAATACTATTTCTCATTAAATTTAGATTAAAATTTATTTATAAAAAAATTTTAGTACCCTCATTGAGGTAGTTATATTAGAGATGGTAAATTGATTCGAGCTCAACTCGAAATTGAAATTAGTTCGTCAATTCGTTTTATTGAATTCAAATTTCAAATTAATTTCAATAAATCACTACAAGAAAACCATTGTTTAGCAACAACAATTTACAATAGAAAAAGGTTATATTCTGTCGAGAATATAAATTAGCGATGGAATCAACCAACGAACAACGACGTCATTGAAATAGCCATAGGTAAATTTAATGATGGACATATTATGTAATCGTTGGTAAATATACCGTCGGAAGGACGGTATGTGAACCGTTGATAAATTTATCTATGGACTAAAATATTCTGTCGCAATAATTTCCAACGGTAATGGTTACTCTATCGGTGATATAATGATGGTTGTAATTGATCGTCAGTAAATCATAGTTCAAAAAATCCTAACAGATTGCAATATTACCAACGGAACGAAGAGTAATCGTCTGTAAATATCTAACATTTTACTGACAGTTTATCTTTTCCGTCAGTAAATATAATGTACTTTACCGACGTACATTTATTTTTTGTCAGTAAAGAAAACTATTTTTTTAAAATATCCCGACATTTAATTTTATTTCATGATCTTATGATTAATGCATAATTTCAACCCCAATGAATTATCTGTGTATAATATTTTAATTTTTTATATATTTAATTTGTTTAAACAGAAAGTTGATTGATGATATAAAGTTAAAATTATCTTCGTTGATAATAAAAACATTATAGTGTATATAATAAGTCTTTGTACATCAAACCAAATGATTATAACAATCCTAATGTCCTGATGACCGCGGGTGTTCTAAGGTACTACCCCTCGTTTTCAACTCATCCACCTCATGTCTCAGCTAAGTTATATAGTTCATCAATGTGTCCACTCTGGTCCGAAGTTGATTGACTTCATTGGTTTGCAACCGTCTACTAGATACTGTTGTATTGGACGTGGAGGATTGCAAATAACATGTGTTCATAAATGAACCTAACCCAAAGATCCTTCCATGACGGTCCCTACCACCCACTGCATCAAGATACGTCTAACTCTCATCAACAGCTTGTTCGTGTTGAGACTGTCGCTGAATGCTTTCTCGTATTTGGTCCTATTAGAAGGCAATGCTTATATTAGTAAGTGATAATTATTAAGAATTAATATTAAAGCATATATTTTATATACATTCAGTTCTCTACATCGGGTGTTGACAAATGTCACAATGTCATACTTTTTAGTGTGAGTGTGCAAAAATAGTTGAATCCATTCGTCGACAATTCCAACCTTTCATTTCGACTTTCAGCTGCAAACTCAAGATGGGTGTCATTAAAATGCTTCCATGTCAGTGCATCCGATGAATGACTCATTATTCCATCTTCTTGTTTGTGTTCATTATACCATCTCATGTGAGATGCAGTAATATCAAAAACATATAGTCTTTGAAGTCTCAGAGTTAACGGGAAATAATACATCCACTTCTAGGGTACTAATTTCTATTTCATAGAACACTTGCTAGGCTTGAACCTAGGTTCACTACAGAATTTGCATTCTTCTAATTCCACATCATCTCCCTAATATAACATACATCCCAATTTGCAACAATCAATCTTTTCAATAGGCAAACCATGATTCCTAATAATTTTCTTCATATTGTAAAAACTATCAACCATTGTATGATCAGGAGGCAATGATTCATTGTACCATTCAAGAATTTTATCAAAACTATGGTCTGAAATATGCCCTTCAGACTTTATGTTCAAAATTCAAGCAATTGAAGACAATTGAGTCATTGTCTTACAATTTGGCCATAATTCTTGGTCAGTTGACTGTAGTAAGTTAAAAAACTATTTTACACGTGGGATTGGTTCTTCTTCAAGATTTTTCATATTCTCCTCAAAGGTATAACCGGCTGCATCATAAACCATTTGCATGTAAGGATTTTCATTGCCATCCACATAATTTGTTCTAGGTCCAATCTCCCTTCAAACTCATTTAATTTCATAGATGATTGTACTTGATTTCTCCTTGCGGTGCTACAAATCAACGGTTCCTCATGTCGTGTCCACTTAAAATAATTGGGGACAAACCCTTTTCTTAGCAAATGTCCATTAACTTCATCAATAGGAAAGAAACGAATGTGTTTGCACTTTTTACATGAACATCTGATATTTGGTCCATCCATAAATGAAGGTTGATAACATGCATAATGAATAAAAGCTTCAACGCCCTTAACAAATTTAGGATTAATGAAACCATCAGGTGTTAATCGTCTATACATCCAAGATCTATCAACATTACTCATTTCTGCGAAACTGTTAATTTCAAACAGTAATTCCATAGTTAGTATACTTAATGTTCGCCAATGTTTACAGACATCTAAACTTAACATAACATCCCCTAAATATGAACCAATTGAATTAATCACGAAAGTTTACACATGTGAATCAAGAAAATAAGTTCTCATTGTGACTCCTAGACTCGTGGTATTTTTCAACGATAAGTCTCACGGGAGCTACTTCACGAGTTATGGGTTAAGGTTTACGACTTAAGATCAAACTTATTCATTAACTGAACATCTATTTTTTTTGTAATCACATATGTTAGAAGAGAATTGAAAGACGCACTTAAGGACGTTAGAGGAAAAATTCTTGGTCAGCTTGATTTGGTATGGGAACATAAAACGAATAACTTAATTAAATAAAGTTGGAATATTTAATTGAATGGTTTAGATATTGTTATTGAAATTTAAAATTCATGTTAGAAGTTTGATATTTAACCTAAATTAATTATGTACTGGTAACAAATATAATAACTAAACATAAAATTATGAGTACTTCGCTCCATACATTATTGTATCATATACAAATTATGTAATATGTTTAGAAGTAAATTATTATTATATTAAAAAAGATGTGTGTAAAGATTCGCATATTAAAAGTAAAGAGAACCTAATTGTTTCAAAGAGTATCAATGAAATAACCCATTGACAATATTGAGATATTTAGAACTATAAGTAAAAGTCATCCTATATCTCATTCAATGATAAACCGAAGTTCATACCACAAACAAGTACACAAAAACCTACTAAATAACAAAATTCACTTACCTAAACCAAAACGCAGAAGAAGTCACTGAAGTACGTGAAGGAAGAAGACGACAGAGCTAGAATGCGTTGACAACCAAAGAAGATAACCAAAACAAAGCAAAGAAGACAATGAATAAGATCTTAGCCAGGAACCTTAAGTAATTGGAAGAGAGCTTAAATTACTGTCATGTTTGATTTAAGATGTATGAGTGAAGCCACATAAAACATACCACGGAATATTGCATGACATTCACATTTACTATCTACCAACAACATTAATTATGGGTAATTCAGGTTTTACCTAAAGTAGAAATACTTTCCTATACTGTATACATGCTATTTAGAGGGAAAGCAGCAATAGACTTCAATATTCAATTAGCTTTAGATAAATATGCAATGGTAATTAATACTACCTTTTGGATTAGAGAATCCTAAAAAAAACTATGCTCACTTTAAGGGGCTTGACCATTGTACACTGTTCCTTATTCCGATATTAGCTTAAAGCTTAGTTAGTGCTTGTTTAGATGGGCTTATACCAGTAAAGCTTTTTTCACTAGAGCTTTTCTGAGAAGAGCTTTTCTAAAAAGCCAGTTGACTGTTTGACTGTTATTTAAAAGAGAGTTTTTTTAAAAAAGCTTCATACAGTAGACTGTTTGGTAACACAAAAATAAAAGGCATTTTTAATTTTTATTAAATTTTATTTTGCAATAAAATTATTTATGCATATAAAATTATTTATTGTTTAATATAATATTATTTAAAGTATATTAAACAATATGCAAAACACAATATATTAATTATTATATAATTTTAAACCATATGAAACATAAATGAAAATATATCTAACCAAATCTTTTATATGGATTATAACATAAGTAAAACTAATATCAAAAATAAATATTAAAACGTATAAAAAGCCAAATAATATTATATAAATCCTAAAATAAATATTCAAGTTAAATAAATAGTTAAATAGATAATAAATTATGCATTTTATTATAATAGAGAAGATGGGTTTGTAAGATAAACGTAAAGATGAGTTTGTGGTTATTGTGGGAATTATGTATAAAATATAAGGACAAAAGGGACTAAAAATAGGCTTATTAATTGAAATGAAAAATCTACCCGAAAAAGTCATTTGAGAGGCTTTTTTGAGAAGTTTCAAATTTGCGCTTCTTAAAAAGCTATATTTTAGCTGCCAAAAAAGCCATGTCCATTAAAAAATAATTTTTTATTTTACAGCTAAACACTCATTTAAAATAAAGATTTTTGTGGTGAAAAAAGTGCTTATTGACTTTCCAAAAGTCCATCCAAACAGGCACTAAGAGGTGGATTGGTTAAGTCGTAAATCGTAATTAATTCAAATAAGAAAACTAGAAACTATAAAAATAAGAGGTGGATTAGTTAGGTCGTAATTATTTTAAATAAAAAACTAGAAACTAAAATTATGAGAGGTGGTTTGGTTAGGTCGTAATTAATTTAAATAATAACCTATAATCAATTTAACAAAATGCCCATAAATTCTTATTTAGAGAATTACGAATCGTCCACGTGTGAACATTTAATGAGAACTAGAAGCGGCAGGGAATATCTCAGAGACAAGCACAGCTGATGGAATTGACGAACATGTTTATTTTCAAACATGAATGGGAAGTAATTTCCCACAAATAAACTACGAAAACCTTTTCATATTCCACTAAACCTATCTCTCCATTCTCTTGAAACAGTAACACCTTCGTAACTGATTCAAGAAGATATAGTTGAAATAAAAACAAATCTGAAGCTCTAAGAGTTCCAATCAACGTCCAACTAGTGCTATGGATGTTTGGCCAAGCCACAGTACAGAGCATTAGGAGGGACATCAGTCTCGGTGTGCAAGCTTTTCTCGTCGTTCCAAACTCTCACATATAGCTGTTGGCCAAGTTATCGCCGAGATCAGATCGCTGACCTCAAGTTCCACATTCCCTTGTTGTCCAGCGCCACCAATACTGCAGTCCACGACGCTGGATATACCTGCAAATTTTAACAAAGCTTTTAGTAAATATATTATAATTGCTCTTTGTAAAACTATACATCTACACGACCACTCTCCACTTGTACCTGAAAAGTGTGCCTAGGAACTCCGTCTACCAAATTGTAGCGATTTCTCATGCCGGTAGACCAAACGCCGGACCCGTATCTGCAAAATTTTAGAGCAACAGATATTAATATTTGCAAATAAACAAATGGTGCAAGAACTCACGTTAGGAACAAGCGACACACTAGAGCAAACATAAAATTCGTTTAGTAAAAGTTTTACCCAACAACGTAGGGACTGTATCCATCCAAATGCCAAGACTGGATTGTCTTCTCCGGGTTTTGGAAGACAACTTCTACGAAGTCGTGAAGAGTAGTTCCGATTACAGATGCTCCAAGTACAGGTTTAGCATTAGTAGGTTTGTCGGAAATTGAGTTAAGCTTGAAGACACCGGGAATGTTATACCAGTCAGCGAGCTTCAAAGGGGTGGCTGGATCGACGTAGGAGATGCTGTTAACGGCATACCGCAACTTGCCGTTGATCTTAGTTTGTGTATTGGCTAAAATGATTGTCCTGACAACTTTTATTTGTCCATAATGGAACGAGCCCTGAGAATTAGGCCTAGCCGCATTTGCTGTCAAATTCAACCTAACAAATGACAGCAGATAGTTGTTTATCAAAAATGTTAGACAACAAGCAAATCAAACCAGTTTGCCTAACTTCGTCTCTATCAGGTAAAAACTTTGGAAGAAGATCACTACCTAATGGTCCTGGCGTGCTTCATAGACCAGTGAACTTGGTAGGTTGGACCAATAGGCAACGGTAGAGATGGTGGCGTCTTGGAGCCAGCATAAGCGAGAACTCCAGTAGTAGTGAGAATAGGCTTGGTGAAACGGGTAGAGGCAACGATGTAGTAGTCCCTCGGGTGACCGCTTAACGTAACCAAGACAGCCACGGATTGACCAACATGAATATCAATGGTATCATACTTTTCTTGCAAGGTATGAGCTCCTTCTACTTCCACGAGGGTCATTACGTGGCCCTGGATTCTGAAATTGATTGAGGTCGCAATCCCCACATTCGAGACCCTGAACTTGTAAGTTTTCCCTGTAAAAAAGTTAAGCAGTCTCTCAGATTTACTTTATTTAGTTTTAATTAGGATCTTAAGAGTCAAAGTAACTTGATTAGGATCAAGTTACCTGCTTCCCCGGTGAAAGTTGCAACTTTGGCGACCCCATTCATAAGAAGAGCGTCAGGCAGAGGAAGAGGATTGCCCGTGTCCAAATTTTTCTGCAATATCTGTAGAAAGCGGACTTCCCAACAAGTTAGCATTAAGATTTCCGCGTTGAAACAGGACCAACATGGTCCGGGTTTAAACTTAACGCACTAAAAGCGACATTTAAATAAGAAATCTTCAATGACAAACCTTATGATCGGTCTTGTACCAATCACCGACTAGCAGTGTGAACTCATTGCTGGGAATAGGGTATGGAATGGCAATCACAGACCTTGACTGGACATTGAACCCTCCAAAGCCTCCAGCAGCTCTATGCAAGCAGTTGAAGGGAAGTAGTTGTAAGTTCCGATTTGATCTTTTGCCTGGAACTTGTAGGTCCAGCTGGAGTTTGAAGGGATAGGACAATTGGTTCCTAATACTCCATCTTGCCATGAAGTCTTTCTTTGTTTAATACCATTCCTGATATAAACCAGTAAATAAGTTGTTGCTCTGGTTCCTGGCTACAATCTATATAATTCTAAACAAAAACGAAAATAATGCTGGGCACTAACCATGTTATGAGGAAAGGTTCGTCCAACTTATTGATGACATTTACAATTATGTTGTCGTTAGTCTCACAATCGATAGTTGGGCCAGGAAATTTTCCGTTGATAAGGATTCCCTGCAAGAAAGAGTAGCACGAGAGGGAAAAATCAGGTTACGGCTAAATCTGCCAGAAGACTTTGAGAAGTTTACAGGAACGTTAACATTCATTTCCAGGAAAAGAAGATTTCAAAGAGAACTATTCTTTTATATGGATGAACCTACCCTTTGACGAGTGCCAAGTGGAGAAATGTATCCATATGTAACAGTCCACGTATAATATCTATAGGGATCCTCAGCTTCCACCCAAATGCCACTCAGCAAAGCCAATAGCTCAATACAAAAACACAGGAGATTGGCCTGCCTCATTTTACGGTGATATATTCCTCCAATTCCTTTAGATCTGTCCATATGTATATCATCATTCAGTTAAAGAGGACAATCGTCTTCAACTGAGAATTGTTCATTTGCAGAGACAGTCATGAAATGACACTTTTTTAGTGGCACCAGAACAGATTAAAATTAACTGAAAATTTTTCTTTAAGTAAAGTTTGAATAGGAGAAATTAATAAAAGACTATTCATTAAAATAATAGTCATCATCTGTTATAAAAAATCCTAAAATTGTAATCACACGAAAAATGTGAAAATGAGTTTTCTTTTTAGGTTTTCAAGGAGATGTCTTAGGAGGGTTCCAATTATGAGAAGGAATCTTTAAACCATCTACACCCAAACTAATCCCCATTTAAACTGGATAGGTCCCTTACGAGAAGCAAAGCTCTAACCCCAAGTTTTAAATGGCTGCATACATAAGAACGATTCGAAGCTGCAACCTTATTTAAGCTAAGAGAGTCTCTTACCAACTCACTGTCGTCTTTAAAAGCAATGATATGTCATAATAGTAACCCCTCCAACATCATTAACTAAAAATTCAAGTACCATAACATTCAAAAAAGAAAATAGAAAATGCTACAGTTTTAGTCTAAAATAACTTCAATAGTTAATTGCTAGTAAAACATACTCATGATAACATGGGAAAACAAAAAAAGTAAATGAACAAGATTGAAGAAAGTGTACCTAGCTAAGAACTCCAACCTTACCCGCTCAAAGATGTCGAAATGAACTAGTGAGCACATAAAAAGTTGAAGGCTTATATAAAGGAGTCAAGATCCTGGAGGTCACGCAAACCTAAGCGTCAAGACTCATTAGGAGGTCAGAATTTTAGATATGCTTACCCTATTCACTATTTTTGCTTGTTCATTTTTGAGAGCACAGAATAATATATTTGACTAGGACATGAATAATGAATGCAGGAGTTACTCGGAATCATTAGAAAGATCTAAATAAGCGAATGCGGCTGCGGCGAGAACGGATCAAAACATTAATTCATTGCAAGTTAATTGACTTACCTTGTTAAATGCTTAGAACATTTAATATATCGGTTTAAGAGATTCGCCCCCAAAAAAAATGTTAATGTTATGTTGCCTAGTGAGTTATGATAACTATATAGTATAGAAAAAGTTATATTTTAAATGAAACCTGACCTAAGACAAACGAGAGTATGGTGTGGATCACGTCTGTTCTTCATGGTTTCTGCAATATCTACTGCTAAATTTGCTTGCGGTTCCCTTTTTGTTTTTTTTTGTTTTTTTTGGTAAATAAAAGAGCTAACAACTAGCTAGAGCTAACAACAGGATTAATGTGCCGAGATC
>JANKOE010000006.1:17450809-17463038 GCA_026284465.1 Erythroxylum citrifolium
CGTCACGAAAGACATTCCACGACGTTTCCAAAACATGTCGCAGATTTCTTAACATTTTGTGACGTTTTAAAAACGTCGCGGAATGTGCAAACCTTTAGTAACGTTTTAATAAACGTCGCGGAATGTCAGTATTTTTTGTGACGTTTTGTATAAGACGTCGTAGAAAGTTTTTACCTACACAACATTTAACGACGTCTATTGCGATGTTTTTAAAAACGTTGCAGAATGTATTCTGCGACGTTTTTTGGACATTCTGTGACGTTTTTCAGGCGTCGCAGAATGCTTGTTTTCTTGTAGTGAAGAGTCTTATCGTCGTCCTTACTAGCCTAGTGATATGAGCAGCGACGACGACAACGATGAACGGCGGCCATTACGGTTTAAACAATGCCCCCGTGACGAAGGTGTTTGTTATTGCTTCTTCTGTCTTCACCTTCTTCTTCGGGATCAGAGGCATGTCCACCAAGCTTGGATTTTCTTATCAAGTTATGTCTAGCCCTGCATTTTTATTATTTTCTTATGAATAATTGTATGTTTGGATTTATGTTTTAGTAAACTTGGTTTCTTAGGACAATCTCAAATGGGTCTTCTAGCATTTTCGTGAATATACATGTTGATAGCTTAACCCCCGCACACATGTGGATTACATATGTATCTGTTGTGGTTGTGTTTCTTATTAGACTTATTGAGTTTTGGGTTTTGTTGGGTTTCGACTGGTTATAGATCTGGTTCTTGGATTTTTCCTTGCTTCTCTCGAAGGATACGTCTTGTCTTTGAGTTGTCAAAGCCTTGGTTTCTCCTTTCAGATCTTGTGTTCATTTTGGGTATTTGTTTAACTGGATAGCTTTTTTGGATATATGCTTGTTATATGCATCGAGGTTCTCTAAAACAATAAGGAAAAGTGATTTTTAATGGATTTTCAAAGGATTCTTGGTTATTCTTTAACTGGTTTCTTTTGTTTACGATGTATCTGGACTTACATGGGCTTATGTTTTGTAGTTTTTGGCTCATTTGACATTGGACATGGGAATGAGATTAAATGATGGGTTGGGTTGGGAAATGGAAATGACGTATCTTAGCTTCGTGATTACAAAGCTTTAATTTAGTGACACTTGTAATGATTTTCCCTTAATTGAATGTAACCATAGGTGATACATATGAATTTGTGTTTCTAGCTTTTTATTCTAATATGAGTATTTGTTTTTTATTTATAACATAGCCACCCTCCTTTTCCGTTCCACTTTATCTAGTACAGGGTAACGCTTTGTGCTTTATCAAACTTTATATATTCAGATTAGATATCTGCAATTGTGCTTTTTCCTTTGACTTTCTGATTTGTGTGGAAAGAAAGAAATTTTCTCTTTTGGGTACTCTTGGAATCTGAAGCTTTGGAAGGCATCTATGCTAGGATGGTTTTCTCTACCATAAATGTTACTGTGTGTGAAATAGCAAACTCCTCTAAACGATCCAAGGTTAGTTTTTCATGAGCTTTGGAAGGACTTCAGTGCTTGGATTGTTGTTTGGCTTTGGTACCTTTTCAATATCTATAACAAACAGGTTAGTTTTTCTTTTCCTCTTTTGGTGAGAAATTTTTTTTGGAAAGTTTCTTTGTGGTGGTTGATTATAAAATGGTAGATCGCAAAGTGACGGCTGGTTGCAGTTTTCACTTGCTCAAATCAGAGTTCGTTTTCACTTGCATGCCTCACCAGTAGAGGCCTCTTTCAATTGGCATTTTTCATTACTGTTATTATTATTATTATTATTATTATTATTATCCTTTTTTGAGTTTCTTTATTAGTAGTAGTTTTATCATCATCATCATCATCATCATCATCATTATTATTATTTTTTATGTATTTATTGTAATTTTATTTACTTAAATATTATGTGTGCTTTTTTTAACCTGCATCGCTATTTTCCTATCACATCTGCATGTGGGTCTACCGGAAACAACCTCTCTATTATTTAGGGGTAAGGCTGCATACTATCAGACTTTCTTAGACCCCGCTTCACTGCGGGACTTCGGACTGGGTGTGATGATGATATTTTCATTTACAATGTATAATTATCCTATAGAATTTATCATTTATATCTAAATAAATACAAAATAAAGAATGTCTTTAAATAATTTTGGCACTAAACTATAACCAACCAATTAGCTATAAGACATAAACCAACACAATCATAATAAGGATAAAAGAACGTATAATGTTTATGTTTTTTTATGTGACAATATGTCTTCATTATTGCCTTGCTCTTCCTTTAATAAAGATCAAACTACAAACAAAGTGTAAGATGTTAGATTCCAGACCCCTTCTATGAAGCTCAGTAATTCCTAAACATATCTAATATTTCAATCATATTGATATACAAACAATGTACATAAGTTTATAAGGTTATTGAAATATTTCTATATTTCTATGTTTTATTCTAATTATCTTGATTTGATACTATAAATGATTTTATTTGATTTTTTCAATTAATTTGTCGGAAATGTTGCTTTGACAAGTGATCTTTTTCAAGGATTGAGAAGTTTTTCACATCAAAATAAAATGAAGGGTTGTAGACCATAATCCTATCAGATATAGGAAATTATGAGAAATACAAACACAGACTCATATAGAATTCTTTACTAGCCAATGTTGACATTTAGAATTAGGTTTGAAGGAATCCATTTTGAATACCAGTGGGTCAAATGCCCGTATTGTTTGGAGCTAAAAATTAAAAATTTTGTGTTAAACGCAATTTCAAACAACAATGTTTTGTAACTTATGTTTTTCGTTGTCTACAATATTTGAACATGTCTTATCTTATGAAAAATCTAGTTTTCAAAGAGTAAACATTGACAAAACACATTGAAATAACTTATCCATCTGGGTATACATCAAAGATTAAGAATTCTATCATAAAACTTACTTTACCATATAATTTTAACAACTTTTTTATTTCTATTTATTAATTCAAGGATGATGAGTAGCTAAATTGATGATTTATAAATAAAAGGACCCATAGTATCTCTTTTTTATAGGTAGTTTTTAGTTATTAAAAAAATTTATGATTGAAAAATATCTTTCTTATACTTATTAGTGATTTAATAATAACTAACAATTAAATCATATATGAATTTGCAGGCACTAGTTTGAAAAAAAATGTTTGCAAATAGATTAAGGAATTGATGTTGGGAATTACATAGGATGCTAGAGATAGGCTTATATAAATCTTCCAGTATTATAGTCAAATCTTTTATGCAATTTCATAAAACTTAATATGTTCTTATAGGTTTTAAACAAATAAAGATAACAATTAATCAATTTGAAGACATTTTGTTATAACTAGAGATAGTGCCATTCATTGTAATTCATTAAACTAAAAATCGTATCGGTCCAAGTTACAAAATCTTCTGAAATAACTGAATCATGAATACAAAGGTGATGCTAAAGGGAGATATTATCTAGATATTCTTTTACATATGATATTTTCTCATTGAAAATTGTTTTTTCTTTTTTAACTGTAATATTAACGAGTATTAGGGAACTTTTAGGATAAAATTAGAATGTTTCAATTTTATTATTGATTAGATAATAATAGGAGAGTTAGAATTACTAGTTAATAAATCATTGTTGGTATGATACGCTACTTGCTACTATATTACTATAAACAATAGGTGCACTTACTTAAAAGTATTAAAGAACCTTCAATTGCATACTTAACTCCTATGAAGCTAAAAACTATAAAACTTAGTTTGGGAATATTTAAAAAAAATTCAAAACTTGTCTGTACAACTCTAGATTAGTGGATTTTACCTTTAGAAGGAACTTACTTACATGGTCCAACAAACAAGAAGGGAGGTACCTTATCAGAAAAAAAAAAGCTAGATCTAGGGTTAGTCAATGCTAAGTGGATGACAAAATTTCCTAATAATTCAGGGCATTTGAATTCTCCAAGAGTATTAGAACACTCTCCTCTTGAAATAAACCTAGCATGAAAGGAAACTAAGAATGCCATTTAGGTTCTTCAAGTTTCTAACTAATTTGGAGGGATATAAAAATATGATTGTTAAGGGACTAGAGACTTGAGTAGATGGATTTAAATCCTTCAAGTTCAACACAAGATTAAAGATAATTAAGCAAGAACTCAAGAAATTCCACAAAAGTCCACTTTAAAGATGATCTACTTAAGTTAGTCGATAGGATGAGAGGGAAATTATAAATAGTCCAAAATGAACTTTATGATGCTCCTCGAAATAGTGTCTTGAGATAGAAGGGAAAGGATATGTTTAGTACTTACATGAATTCCTTTTAAGCCTATAACTCGTTCTCACATAGAAAGTAAGAGTTTCTTGGCTAAAAAAGGGAGATTCTAACTCTACCTTCTTCTGTATATCCATTCAATCCGGGAGGAATTCGTATAAAATCTAGGGAACCCTATATATAGAGGGCAATTGTTGTACTGACCAAGACCAACTAAAATCCCTTGCCTATAATCACTTCAAGTTTATCCTTGGCTCACTATGATTTCTTAATCTCTATCTATATTCTTTTCAGCTTCTTCTCTCCCTCACTATCCCAATTCTAGCTTAACAATATCATCAAACCAGTTTCCAATATTGAAAATAAACAGGCATTATTTAACTTTGATCATAATAAGGCTCCAAGGTTTAATGGATTTAATACCTACTTTTTCCAAAGGTTTTGAAACTTATTTGAACCACATATATACAATGTTGTTAAGGAATTCTTTTCTTCTAGTTCCATGCTCAAGGAGGAAAATAAGAAACTCTTATATAAAGGCTTAAACCCCTCATGAATGATCTTAAATATCTCAAAATATGCTTTTATTTCAGATCACAACATTAAAGATAACCTCTTAATTACACATGAAGCCTTTAAGGAATACCACTACAAGAAGTTAATTAAAAGTTATGTCAAAATGATAGATATCTCCAAAGCCTTTAACACTTTCAACTGGAACTTTATTTGCCACACATTGTAGGCATTTGGCTTTCTCCAAACCTTCATTAAGTGGATCCATCAATGCCTTTCTACTGCCTCATGTAGTGTTCTAATAAATGGGGAGTTTACGTAGTGTACTAATAAATGGGGAGTTTACTCAAATATTTCAGGGTACAAAAGGGATTAAGTAAAAGGATCCATTATCCCTTTACCTATTTTCCTTAGCAATCAAAGTACTTACTAGGTTGATTTTTCACAACATTGCTGAAGGGAAACTATTCAAGTTTCACTATAAATGTAGGAAAATGAGAATTTATAACTTATCATTTGCAGATGATTTATATCTTTTAAATGTTGCAGATAAGGACTCCATACAACAACAACTAGAATATCATCAAATCATTTGTGGTATCTCTGGACTCTCTATAAACAAGCATAAGAGTCAAATCTTCATCTCCTTAGTCCTTAGCTCCCTAGAATATTCCCTAGTACAAATATATGGCCTTCAATTAAGTAAAGTCCCCTTAAACTTACTTATTTCTTCCCCTAAGCTAACTTATGATCATTGTAAGCCCCTCTTTCATGATGTCCTACAAAAGAAAAATAGCTAGAAGTCTAAGGTTCTATCTTATGTAAGGAGAATCTAGCTTGTTCCCTTAGTCTTAAGTAGCATGCACATTTATTACAGCTTTTATATGGCTCTTTCAATCAAAATCATCAAGGACATAAAGAGAATACTTAAAAGCTTCTTATAAAGTAGAGTAGGCTCTAACAACGAGTTTCATAAGATTAAGTGGAAGGATATTTGCTCACCTAAAACCCAGTGAGTTTAAGGATTAAATCAATTTAGATCACTAATAAAACCCTTATGGAAAAGATAATTTGACATTTATTCAATGATAAATAAACATTATGGGTAAAATGGATGTAAGAAAAATATTTAAAGGGATTTAGTTTCTGGTCTATAAAGCCTAGCTCTGGCACCTCACTAGTAATTAAACTTGTCCTACAGCTCAAGGAAAGAATGACTAATGAAATAAAGCATATCATTGGTGATGGTAAGTAGAAAAATTTTTGGTTTGACAATTAGATAGACCTTGGCCCTATTCATCTCCATACTTCTATCCATTCAATTCAATATGTATTTCCTCTGAATGATAAAGGATATGTGATGATCAAACACAACCAATAGGTTAGGCCCCTTAAAGGTTTAGCTAATCTCTTACCAATAATGAAACCAAAAATGATAAAATTATCTGGCTTAAAAGTTCCTCCAATTACTTTACCAATTCCCCATTCAATCCATCTTTTCATGAGGTCAACTGGTACAAGCTTATGTAATTTAAGAATAATGTCCTCAAGTTCTATACATTTTGTGGATGCCCATAAATAATAAATTACTAATGCTGGACAAAATTCCCTATAATAGATCAACACTTTGCATTCATTGTCAAATTGATCAAGAGGTTACTAACCACACCTTTTATTCTTATTCTCATACTCTAATTACCTTTAGATGAGGCTAGTGCAAAAGTGCAACCTACAACACTAGCCTACATCTCTGAATGACTCCATACATTAGGCCTTAAAGGTAAGATTTATAAGCTCTAATGGCTCTAAGATATTTAAACTATATCTAAATTGTGGTACTTATGAGATATAAGTAGAAAGAAATTGTAGAAGATTTCAAAACCTAGAATTGGAATTGTAAGTTCTCTGTAGGCTTGTATATCACAAGTTGAGAGAATTGATGATTATCAAAAACTTACACAATGCTTATAGCTTTACTTACAAAGGAAGACGAAATCTCCTATAACTATGCACATATGGGAGTATCAAATTCAAGATTACTTATGATACAAGATCTTGAATTCCAATTACAAATATGGAGCAACTACTTAATAAGATTATGAATTCATACAGTAGAGAGCCAAAGATAAAGTATAATAAAAGGGAGAATTGTATACCTAGTTTAGAAACATGGAAGCCTCTCACTCAAGCTCAATGTATCTTAGTGCCCATCAACCTAACTCATATAGTGAAGAAGAGAGAAAAACATATCCACTCTATAAGAATCACATACATTAATAAGAAGTTTTCATCTAGAGAATCCCTCTATAAGCATACACTCATGAGATCAAATCAAAATTAAGGTTAGTACACATCCCAGTTCTAGTTACATGTAGGATCATCTGTGAGCTTGAATCATTCTTAGCCCACCAATTCTCACCTGTGTGGCAATGTAGTGGGTGGATACTTCCCCATTCTGCCTAAATCCAAAACATGCAATGAGAAGAGACCTTCAGATGGACCTCATCTATGAGCACACCGGTTATTAACTTTAAAATGTTATCAGTTGTAACTCGGAGGTCTGCTAGTGATAGATGTTATTTTATCTTCCTATATTTTTGAAAAAAGTTAATTACCTTATATAGTTGAAAGCTTATAAGTTAAATTTAGTCACAAATGTAAGGGTAGTTCGATCACTTTCTTTTCTAATATAAATTCTTTACTTTTTTATAAAAAAGATCTATGCATTAAATAAAATTTACCGGTGGATAATACGATATATACCAACATATGTTAATAATTGAAAATACATATACATACCAAAATAAACTACATATTGATTGCCTATTGGTGGCGAAATGAGCTTTAAGTAGGGATGGCTTTTTTTAGGAGTCATGATTGCTTATCATTGTCAAAATGGAACTTAATGTTAGATATTTTCCTATGAGGTGGACAAAAATTAATTATATTTTAAATTTTTATAAATTTTACGATTAAGTGAATTATATTTAATATGGATAAAGATAATAAAGTAGCTCAATAAAGGATATGAAATAATAGGATGAAGTCCATCAAGGAAAATGGACCCTAGTCAGTGTGGACCGGATTTATATCGGGCCTATGATGGAGAAGCCTGATATGGATGCTATGTATTGAAGGTTAAGGTCTCTTATAGCTGTTGAAGAAAATCATGAACGTTTGGATTCTCTAACTCATTACAGGTTCACATGTTAAGAAAGCTCCAGAAAGGCTTTAATGCATTTGAGTAAGCAACTCTCAAGAAGGTGTTGGTGGATTCACGCTCGTTTTGGCTTTGGAAAACTTGTTTAAAGTCATGGAATCAAAATCAGGTATTTTTCACATTTCTTCTTTTTTTCCCTTTCGTGTTCAATCTGGGATACATAATTAAGGCTTATGTTACATACTACACGTGGTATCGAAGCAGTTACGTGATTAGGTGGTTAAAAATAAAAAAAATATATTTTTCTCCATAAGGGTTTTAGAGAATCATGATTCATTTTTTGATTTTTTTCTTACTTATGGATGCTTGAAAGTATCCTACTTGTGGTTAGTGTTGAAAAATGGGCTGAAAATGAGCTTTGGAGAATGAAAAAATAGTTGAAACTTGCAGAAAAAACACCATTTTCTGAGAGGTGGAGAGAACTTGCGTGTGTGGTCACATGAATAGTACTGTCCTAAAGAGGTGAGTCTGGCGCATTCAGCTGGGGGACACGTGGTTGGCTGGGGTGCTTCCACGTGTCGGGTGCCTAAGACGCTTAAATCAAAGGTGGTGGGCGGGTTTGTGTGCGTCTGGCACATGCATGTCATGTGCTATAAAGGTTGAGGTGTGTGGGTGCGCATCTAGCACGTGCATCGAATGCACCATATGTTGTTCTTGGCTTGTCAAGTCTGGGCACATGCATTACATGGGCCCTCCCTAATCACGTGTAGTGACGTTTACGTGACGTCATGTTAGCGTCAGCATATTAAAGAAAAAACTCAAAATTTTCAGAATTTTTTAATGATACCCAAGGTTATTTTTGTTTAGTTTCTGAGTGCGGAGAATTTATAAAGTGAGTTTTTTATTTTTTTGGACTTATTACATTAGTAATAAATAAAGTTTAACTTTAGAAAAAGGAAATAAAGCATTCTAAAGCCGCTTTTTAAGTGAATTTTCATGCTTCAAACTTGACATGAGTGAGATACAGGAGGTTTTAGTGTCTCATGTTGTAAGTTTAGTGATTCGTATCACATTATAGTCACTCTGATTAAGATTTTTCCTAGAATAAAGTCTCAAATAAAGTTAATTGACAATATTTTCAACACCGATATGGATGATGCGAATGTGCATACAGGTTTGCATTTATTGATGGTACATAATCACATATTATATGCCCATACAGAATGTGAGGATAACATATAGTTGTATCCCTTACGTTTGCGGATCCGTTTGGATACTAATGAGAATGTAGTCGCCACAGTGGCATTTCAAATTAGTATTTGGATAGTTCTACGTGTATGTTTAAGGATGTTTCTGGTTTTATGTTTGGTTATTCTGCTCATAGATATTGTCCTTACATGAGATTTTTGAGATATGCATAAAGGCATTAAATGGAGGAAGCCATTGCTTGAGTGATCTATTCACCCACAGGGGTAGTATCACAAGAGCTGGTGATTTATACTCTGATCACTTTTATGTATAGGTCTTATTTGCGTATATTATGTATCCAGCCCATACGTGTTTCATGATATATGTGATAAGATTCACAGTGTAGATATTATTTATGGTTTTGAGTATCACTGTTATCCTACATTTGTGTTGATCTTTATATTGTCAATCTTGCAGTCACCTTTTCTGTAAATGATAACAGTGTCACCATTGAAACTTTGACTGATTTCAATTTTAAGAAGTGGAAAGAGGATGTAAAGATTGCAATAGAGACGATGGATATTTGACCATGAAGAGATCCATCCCAGATCATCTACAAAGTGGACTTCCGGAGAATAACATAGCAAAGGATTTCCTGGACAAGAGGTATAGGGGTCTCATCCAATCCTAAGAAAAGTACCTTGATAAAGGAGATGTTCTCTAAGTTATACGAGAATAAGGGGAGTGAGAGAATACATTATCAGGATGGTCCATCTCTAGAATAAGCTGAAGCCACAAAATATTCCTATTCTTGAAGCCTACATATTTCACCAGGCTCTAAACACACTCCCTCCAGAGTTTAGTATTCTAGTGACGATGTATAATTAGAATGATAAGGCTTGGGACATCAATGATTTGATTTTCCTATGCGTTGCTGAAGAGGGGAAGTTAAAGAATACTGCTCATAAGGTCCTCCTTGCAACCAAAGGGAAGGAAAAGGTCAAGACCCAAAGGTTTAAAGGTAAGAAATCCAAATTCTCTCTGCAAAGCCATATTGTTAGACTAATATTGCTAAGGGTCTGCAGTATGTTAAAAGTATAAGATGCTTCTTATGTAATAAGAAGGGACACAAAAGTTTGATTGCTAGAAATATAAAGTCTGGAAAGAAAAACAGGAACTGTCAAGTAATTCCTTGGCTTATATGATTCATAAATCTAATCTTGCTATAGCCATATCAAGTTCCTCGTGGCTAAACAATGGAGCTTCTAATCATGTTTCCTCCATAATACAGGGATTTATATCTAGGAGAAAGCCAAATAAAGTAGAGAAGAAACTGATAATTGAAAATAATGAAGAAGTTAGTGTTACTTTATGTATGGGATGTATGTTTAAACCTTGACAAAGGATTTGTACTTGTATTATATAACACATTATATATATTTTCTTTTAGACATAATCTGATCTCTATACTAGTATTAGACAAAGAAGGTTGTCATTTTTTCATTGATACTTCAGTTGTACAGTTATCCTTCAATGTAAAACATATTGATACTGCCTTTTTGTCATATGGATTGTATGGAATGTGTCTTACCCCTCATGGAATGTATGCTTCTTCATAAATTGCTAAACAGGTTACTCAAAAGAGAACTCTAATTAAGGAAAAGTCATATATTTTGTGGCATAAATGCTTAGGCCACATTTTTAGAAAGAGAGTTGAGAGATTGATAAAGGATAATATTCTCCCAACTTTAGATTTTGAGAGTCTAGAAACATGTGTTGATTGTTGTAGAGGTAAGTTGACTAAAATAAAGAAAAAGGGGTCAACTCGAGCATCTAGCGTATTAGATCTCATAATACGAATATTAGTGGACCTTATACATTTACTTTATGCAATTTTAGATATTTTCTGACATTTATTGATGACTATTCTTGTTATGGTTATGTGTTCTTACTTAAAGAAAAGTCTGAAGTTCTTAAGAAATTAAAGATCTTAAAGGTTGAGTTTGAGAACCAATTGAGAAAATCCATCAAGATTGTCAAATCTGACCATGGGGAAGAGTATTATGACAAACATGGGGTTTCAAGACAAGAAAAGAGGTTTGTTTGCCATATATGTGGAATCTTGTATAATAGTGACTCAGTTCATTATGCTAGTAGTCTTGAGCAAAATGGTGTGGCAAAAAGTTGTAATTGCACCTTAAAGGACATGATGAGGTTAATGCAAAACGGAACTAATCTACCTGATTATCTTTGGGGTGAAGCCATCAAGATGATGTTGTATATACTTAACAGAGTCCCGAGCAAGTTAGTGTCGAAGATGTCTTTTAAGATCTATGATGGGTGGAAGCCTACCTTCGCACATATTCGTGTATAGGGCTGCCCTGTTAAGGTATGCTTATGTAATCCTTGTGAAAGTAAATTGTATGCTTATTCTATTCGTTATTATTTAGTTGGATTTCTTGACCACTCTAAAGGCTATGGATTCTAATGTAGAGAAGGAGGGTTTAGAATTGTTGAATCATAAACAACTAAGTTTCTAGAATATGATGTCTTTAATAAGGGTGGTCCTCCTCACCCTTCATGTAACACCCCACTCCTATCTGACACATGCACGTGTGCCCTTCGGTCATACGTGCACATGCCCGACAAAAATGATGTGTTAACTATCACACTTTCACTTTATTACATGGCATCATAATTAAAATCACAAATCACATATTTGCTAAAATCCAAAAATTCCTCATTTTATATCATAACCATAATGTACATTATAGCTTTAAGTTCAACATCCAAGTTTATATAACACCATCTTATGATCATAATAACTCAGTTTACACAGTACGCTACAAACATAAGGAATAACAAAAGATAATAATAGACTATGTTTTCAATTCCTAGCTGACCGACCTTTGAGCCATATCTGATCATCAAAGTTACACAAAATATGCTTCTATGGAGTCTTAGAAGCTAGGTCGTCTCACTCTTGAACATGAAATTGTCAACGGTGCAATTTTGATGAGTTTTGTGAACTCAGTAAAGTAACCATCCTCGATGGTTCACTCATGTTATAAAACACAATCAATCATAAACATATTGTCACACAGTTCATATCAACTTGATT
>JANKOE010000006.1:17675175-17685408 GCA_026284465.1 Erythroxylum citrifolium
AAGTGTCATTAAACCAATGTACCCGGAAAATGCCATGAATGCATGCCAAAATCTAACCCCTAATTTGGGGCGTTACATTTCCTTCAAACATCAACTTATTCACTAGTTGCGTCAGCCCCTTTGCACGACAATCTCACTTAGTTCCAGTAAAGCAAGATTCAACCTTGTCTCATGATTGTTGACCAACCTACTTATTCTTAAACACCTCTCGACCATCGCAGTGTTTCATTGTCACACCTTTGCAAGAAAACTACAAAAGAACTAAATATTTATGGCAACAATAAAAATAAGAAAGAGATACGGCAAAATGTCAAATATTATTACTTCCCTTAAAGTATACAAAAGATGCTCTCTTAATCTTTGTGTCTCCCATACTCACTATATGAAGAACAAAGCTCAAATGAGCTATTTATAGACACCTCTAAATGAACAAGTTATAATCCTAATAGAACTCTACTAATTAAGATCACATCTTAGCCTTATTAGATTACATAACACTAACTAATAAAATGACATCCCCATCTAATTAGGACTCTATCTAATAGGATTAAGTTACATCACAATAAAAAGATAAAAGATTACACCTATTTAGGAATGATCTATCCATATCCACAAAAATCTCCTCTATCTTCAGATGATTCTTTCATATGATCTTTATTTCTTAGAGTTGATGTTTATCCATTGTAATCTTATTCGCCACATCATCCAAGATCTCCTCATCTCTTTTTGTTGATGACGAGTCATCTAAGCAAATAGCACACTAGTTTATCCAATGCTTTCCCATGCCATCTCCATTTGCTATGACCCGTCCATTTGAGCACATACTAAGTCCTTGGTCCATCAAGAACTCAGCCTTAACAAGTCAGCTCGTATAAGGTTCGAAACTCTCATCAAAACTCACACCATACTTAATCTACTTGCTAAGTTATCTTGGAACTCTCACATATTTTGTCATACGCATGATCTATATAACCTTCAGCTCCAGGTCCATCTCGAGCCCTCTTTTGATCTCACATCCGAATCTTGCATCTCATCGAAGATTTCCACCAATATGCACTAATGCATGCCAATGCTTGACATTGTCCCTTTTCGTCCTTGCTTCCTCGCAAGTCTTTACCTTATTCCATTGTTTCGCGTGTCAAACATTGGTTTAGGCTTGCCAATGCTTATACGATTCTGCTATCATGAATTAGGGGTCTAACAAGTTCAGACAAGGTTGCAGGCCATATCGTGTTGATTATAGACTACTAATGCTAGTGGAAAAGGTCTAAGACTTGTCTATGTTTGAGAATGTGGATCTCTCCATAACTTCGCAAATTGGACACATTCTAGGATATGTTTGTAGTTAAGATCATGAATCCTCCTATAAATTTATAAAGTTAGACACAGTTTAGGATACGTCTATGGACGAGACCATGGATCCTTCTGTAACTTTATGAAGTTAAGCACAATTTGGGCCATACCTGTATTGAAAACCATGCTCGATGAAAAATGAGTGTTTTGCCTATAAATATTTCTACATGCAATAAACCTCCTATTTTCGCTAATCTTAGTCGTATCATGTCCACTCTCAGAAATAATTTTAGTTAATTAATCAAAATTTCTTCTCAAATTAAACAAAATTTAAAGGCATTACTTGTTGATTAATAAGTTTATTTACTAATTTATATATTACTTAAATAAATCTATTCATTTTCATGTTAATATGTTTTTAATTTAGTAAATATATTATGAATTTAGAATCATAATGTGTAGATACATCCAACAAAGATTTATCAAACATTGGTAGCTCACACAATAAACTAACTAATCACATTCATTATATACAATATCTAATGAAATTAACTTAAATTTCATTATCCTATGTGAAATAAAAATTTCTTTCACAAATTTCCAAGAAACAATAGCTTCTTCTATTATAAATATATGATTACGGGTGGCAATAGACCGAGCTAGGCCGAGCTTTGCCGAGCTTGACCTAGCTTTAAGCTCAATTAAGTCCAAGACAGTTGAGCTCGAGCCTAACTCAACCCAAATTTTAAAATTTTTTAAATTAAAAATATAAATTGATGTCGTTTTTCCAACACTTGATCAAATTGATCTTGACCCATTGAATTTGAATTAGATCGGACTTAGGCCTGATTGCCAAGTCTAATTATGTTCAGCGATTTATTTAATTCAATATTATCAATTGTTTAATTTGCATCACTATATCTGTCTATTATTAAGAAATATTGAATAATTTAAATAATATTTTTTATTCCTTTAAAGTATTTACAAATTCTTTCTAATGTATTATAATGTTCTTTACTAAGTTTTGGTGTATATCTAATCAAATTACTTACTATAGATGATGTCGGGTCTAATTCTGTTAGTCATAATGTTTTTTAATATTTCAATTGAGAAATATGCTCACTCATAAGTTTCTTTAAATGTAAAATTGACATATAAAGAGTAGAAACAGGTCTTACATCAAAACAACCATACATTTTTAGTAGAGTTTTAATAGCTTTTATTTAGCTAATTATAGTTATTTGGTTTTCATTTATAATTAAGTCTCAATCATAAAATGATATTAAATTTATAAAAAGATAATTTTTAATATCAATAATAACATAAAATTAGAATATCATATTCCTAAAGGTATGGAATAAAAAATTTAGCAACAATAACTTTATAATGTATAAACATTCATCAAAATTATTGGTCATAAAACCATAACAAAAGATATTTATGTCATTATTTTGGTGATTGCTTTAATCTATATAAAAATTTAACTATAACTAGTCAACAAATCTTATTTTCTTCTTTTTCACCTATAAATCTTCCAATTTGTTTCATATAAATTTTTTCCATGGAGTTTTCATTTAAAAAAACTATTTGATGTATAATTAAACTACATATAAATGAAATGGATGATAAGTCTAGACTATAATAATATGTATTCTAGAAGCATCAAGATAATCAATACATTCTTTACTCTTTGTAACTGATTTAACCTCATATTTAATAATATGATAAAAGACAATAATTTTACCAAATTTTCATATATATTTTTTAAAATATCGTATGAAGCCCTTGTGCTTTATGAAAAGTTCAGTATATGTCATTTTATTAAGTTTTGCCATTAACTATCGCCAACTTGACATTTTTTAGATACGTGGCACTCCATGTGTATAGCCATATTATAAGAGGAGATTGATAAAGTAAACCATAAGGGTGGTAGATGTCATATAGATTGAATTATTAATTTATTATATTAACATATCATTATTTAATATTAATTCATTTTATTAAAACCATTAAGATTATTATATTTAATTATTATTTTAATATAACAAAAGATTAAGATTAAAGATTTTTATTTATAATGTTTGACATAAGTAATGAGATACAAATAAGATAAATAAATAAAATAATAAGAAAATTTATAATTTATTTACTAATATAAAAATTTATGTCCCTTATAGAGGACTCAAAAAAGTTTCCTAATTTATTTAACTTCTACACATATTTCACATTTTGAATTACTAATATTAGATTTAGGAATTAAATCCAAATTCATTATAATTTTAATCTTTTCAAGATTAATATGACTTGATTTTTGATGTCATATTAACGTTTCGTTTGAGCTTTTTCGTCTTCTTATGGAAATAATCTCAAGCTTTATGATTTGTTCTCCCGTAAATAAAACAAGGTGGATTTTCTCCTTTATGACTTCTACATAACGATTAGCCATTTGAGTTATTGTTTTCTTAAATTTTCCTTTAGGGTGAATATGCCTTTAGAATTGATTATTATCATAAGTATTCTTATTAGTCTCAATACTACTAACACTACTTCTATGCTAATTTTTTCCTTTGTTATTAGTCCTATCTTCACCTTGAACTCTAATAGAATGAATTAACTGTGGAAGATTAAACTCTCTTTAACAATGTTTGAGAGACATTGCAAACTTATACCTAGATGAGAGAAGTTTATCTATAAGGTAAGAAACTTTAGAATCTTCACTGATTATACTT
This sequence comes from Erythroxylum citrifolium, assembly GCA_026284465.1. Taxonomy (NCBI): domain Eukaryota; kingdom Viridiplantae; phylum Streptophyta; class Magnoliopsida; order Malpighiales; family Erythroxylaceae; genus Erythroxylum; species Erythroxylum citrifolium. Next base: position 17,679,198 of record JANKOE010000006.1, read on the forward strand.
CCCTTACTCTAGTCTTAACCCTTTCAGAAGAACTTGAAACTTATGAATTTAATCATTTATAAGTTTACCTTCACTCATTATATATGTATTAAAATTATCAGCATTAAGATGATCAATACTTGCATCATCTAAACCTTATCCAGCTTCTAACTTTTCTCATAAATTCTGTCTCTTTTATTGGAAGATAAATATCATAAAAATGATTTGAAAAATAGTGCTAAGAATCTTATTTTTGAGCATGAAACTCTATTTTACTATGACTTAAAGTTGTTTGAATAGTTTGAGGAATTGTTTGAGAAGTTTGAGAGCTTAAGCTAGGTTCATTATTAGAATGACAAAATGATTCTTTTTCCTATAGTTCTAATAAGACCGCATGTCATAAGCTAATATCTCATTTAGTTATGTCTTCTTCTAACAAATAAGCCATTAAACTTTTCATGTGTAATACTAACATTATTAAAACTCATTTCCTCATAAATTAAAGTTGGATATAAAACGAAATGGAAAAACAAATATTAAGATTTGAAATAAAATTTAACAACTAATAAATTATTAAATCATTTTGTTAAAATCACTTACAGATAAAATATATATAACATAAAAAAATTTGATAAATAATACGTTATTACCAATAATGGCAATAAAAACAATAATTTAAAATTAAGAATGAACAATGGTCTTAGATTCTTAGAAGTTACCATTTTGTAAATCCATATATATCATGTATAGATTAGTCAATTAAAATAAATATTAAAATCGCTAAAAGAACATATCTAAAGAATATATTCAAAAGAGAAAGAGAAAAGAAATGTTTATCTTTGAGGAAATACATCTAAGATGTTGTCCAAAGATTGTTGCACCTCCTTATGCATGAGGATTGATAGCTATCTAACAATCCTAAGATATGACCCAAAAAACTAGTGATATTTCCTTTATGCTTTTAAAGAAACATGAGTAAGATGATATCCTAAGACTATTGTGCCTGTCTACTTACAAGTGTTAGTGGGTATCCTATGACTCTAAGACATGACTTAAAAGACTTACAATATCTTTTCTATGTGTGTGTCTATAGGAATTTCTTATAAAAAACCTTACACACACACACACACATAGAGAGAGAGAGAGAGAGAGATGTAGTGCTTCCAAAAGATAGATTTGCACGTATTTATAGTAGTTTTCCTTAACCACCTTTAAAGCCCTTTTTTAAAAGTTAAAATAAATTGATAAATGGATCCCAAAGGTAATTGAAAAGGCTAAAGCCAAGTTACAAGGTCACCAAAACAAGTAACATCAACTCTAGATTAAATCAAAGTCACACGTACATCTTTAAACATGTAAAGAAGTGAGCTAAAACATAGTGGATAAATGACTTACTTCTAAAGATTTTAGCCATGAGCACCACTAAACATTAGGTAGTGTTGATTATGATCTACCTTGGATTAGTAGATTAACCTCTTGTAACAAATCTGCTTGTTCCCTATAGGGTGGTGGAGATTGGAAACAATTTATGTGGATCCATTTTCGAGTTGGTTCTATGGTTGCTTCAATGTAATTGTCAATAAATAATCAAATTTGAAGGGGAGTCCATCTATTTCCCATTTTAACAACAGTTTTTGTTTGCATTCCATTAACTATAATGACTTTCATGATCCAAGATAAGGTATTGTGAATCAACGATTGGATGTCTTGTTTTATACTTTAGAAAGTTACATTCCTTTCTTTCCATAGTGAATATATCTAGTAGGTCAAAGCCAACTTAAATATTGTGCACTCTCATCACATAATTGGTGTGGTCTCTTTGTCCATTCTATTATTCTCATCCATTCATCTTCTTGATAGTGTGTATTACAAAGCCTTTAAATTTGGTTCCACAAAACTATTGAATTGTGACATTTGAAATATATATGTCTTATTGTTTCTACGTCTTGATTACGAAATTTGTAGTTGAGATTAGTGTGAGACACTTGATTCTATCTATTGTCCTTAATCTTTTTTTAATTGCTGGATAAAGCATAAAGGAAGCCTGTGATAGGTTATGCTTGACTTTTAAAGCACTTTTTCAATGCAACTAAATCTACATTATTAAGATAATTTGAATTTAGAACTTGCAAGGAAGATTAATATGATTAAAGACGAAGATATAACTCTTAAAATTAACATAATTAAAAGATAATGATAAATTGAATTTGAAATTTTGTAATTTATAATATATATCCAATATAGGAAATTTGAAATTTAAAAGAAAAGGTGAGATTTCTTCTTATATTATTAAAAATATAAACCAAGTTACTGATTCAAAATGTTTTATAATTCCTCCAATAATTAGCAAGCTAAAACGTAAGTACCTCTTGAGTTAGGAATTTTCTTGACAAACGCATCTAAAAAATTGATACAAGTTTTGAATATAAAAATCTTACATAATAGTTAACAATCTCTTAACATAGTTAAAGTGCATATACTTATCTTTATTGTAACATCCCCTATACAGAACCTACAACCACCCACATACATGGCAACCAAATTCCTGTACATACATTTATGGCATAAATTTCTATTCATGTATAGGGATTGTCATCACACATTTGTCTATTAAATGTTGTACATATACATATTACAAAATTTCATATCACTTAACTTTATCATTTAAGAATAGTATTACATCTTTACATTTATGTGATAATCCGAAAGAACTATTGCAAGCTCCTTTATTACATATACAATTATTTTTAACCAAAAAGATACATTCCAAAAATACATTGACTTTTAACGGTTGGTCTTGGTCCCTACAAATAATCCATGTGCCTCACTCCTATTACTTGGACTTACACGAATTAACACTCGTGCTAAACTTAAAAACTTAGTGGGGAAATACTTAGTTTGGATGGCCACTCACAACAGTCATCCGCCAAGTACACACACATTCATGAATATCATAAACTCACATAAATAGTGATAGCATAATCAATCAAGGTACATAATGTAAATATGTTTCAACATATTATTCATATACCTTTGATTCATATTTATAAGCCAAAATTGATATTCAATGCTCATCAACACAAATTATTCATATTGTCATGTTGTATCCCTTATTTATAACTGTTTAGTTTTCTTTCTGTATTAGACCTGCGCATTCCTATGAGTGTGGATATCTGAAGACATCAAACTATAGATACCCGAAGGTATCAAACTGCAGAGATAATATAGTCTCGAAATGAAGAGACCATCGGTATCAAATTGTACCAGCTGCACTGCAAACCTATAAGCATGCTTATCTATCCATCACTAAGATAATGAAGCAAGCATTGTAACATTTTCCTTTAATCATTTGTCAATTTCATAAATAATATATTGATGAATCATATTATATTCATTTGAAATCATAAAATTTATATTTAAGTTCATATATGCAGTCATAACTTACCACCATTAGAATGGGACACAAATCACATGCACTTGTATGATTTATTTGTATATGTTTTGTTCAATTGTGTTTCTCTATGTACATTAACATAATTCCAATATATAAATTCTTGTACATCATTTAAATTTAAAACATCCTAAATTGTACTTAATTATGTTCATAAAATTAATATGTAAACTTGTATATTTATACTATGCACACGATTCACATATGGTAAGTCATATTTTATTTATTTCTAGGCATTTGAAAAGTTTATTCGAACAGGTTTAAATATGATTTGGTAAAAATCGAAAGTGAAAAACCCAAAATAGTACAATTTGATCTAAGCACATGGTGGGTCTAAAAATGGGCAAACAAATCAGTCCAGAAGCAAATCACACGACAGTATCTAAGTGTTCCGTAATTTTTACATAGCAAAAGTTCAACTTAGACTTATAAGTCTACTAACCATTTATTCCCTATGTCTCTAGTTTTCATAGCATAAAAAATTAGGTCATTTGGAGTTCTAAACCATGAGATATTTACTAAACATCTTAAGCTGCTCCAAAATAGGGGTAGCATCAGATCACCAATTTTAATCTCAATTTCCAATGCCATGCAGCCATAATTAGGTCTAGGTCTCTTCTAGAGATTTTTATTGATATGTCTTAAGTTTCATCCCCAATTAGAATCTTCCAATTTGGACGTCTGTAGGTCGAGTTATGGCGAAAACTATGGGACTAGTTCAAGTGAACCCTAGACAGAATTCCACTAAATGTTACTCTCTTGTCATATTCAACCAAATCCATGCAAAGTAACACCAATACAATATTCTAACAACCATTTCGTGTCCAAATCAATCTTTGTACACATTCAAATATGCGCAAACATAAATTAAACTAAGTGTAGTCCCAAACCTTAAAATTGGCCAACTAACTCTTCTAATGCTTTTCCTTCTCTTTCCCCTTAGCTTTGCTTGATTCATCAACTAGAAACACCACAAATGCATATCTCAATCCCAATTCCAACCTTATAGTTTCATCTCTTTATGAGAAAAACAAGAAAAGTTGAAGATGAGAAGAAAAACCACTAACTTTTACCTTGATTTCCACTTAAGATTAACTTGATTCCTTATACAAGCTAGGGTTTTAGAGATTCTTGAAGAGTTTGAAGAAATTGAAGCTAAACAAGTAAGTATAAGCATTAACCCTTCTTGATTGTTGGATGAAGCATAGTTAGGGATAGTTAGAAGTGAAAATAAATTTGAATAGTGTAGGAAGTTATTGATGAATGGTATGACTTAATGTTTTAAATTTTTGGTTAATGAACAAATATAGATTATGAATTGGTTTGTGAATGATATTAGGTTGAAAATGAAGTAGAATAGATGTTTTAGATTTAAGATGGGTTATATGTGAAAGGTGGGAAGTTAAAAACTGGAAAATGTAGCAAAACATGTTCTCGGAGTATGTTTCTGGACAAATTCGCCTCAGCGAAGTCAACTTTCCTGCACAAAGATGCTTTGGTATTTTAATGATAACTTTTTCTGTAGTTATCCAAATGGAGTGATTTTTGATTTGGAGTAAACTAGAGACATAGGAATACAAATTGTATGAGGAATCGAGTCTAAATTCAGTCTCTAAGGATTTCAAGTTTTGGATGGAAGTTGAGTACAGAATTTTTGTTTTAGTTTAAGAACAATCCAAAATAGTTGAAGTATAACTTTCCGATTACTGAACCAAATTGAATGAAATTTTGGTTATTGTTTAAGAAAATCAAGTGAGGAAAGAGGAGCAAGAGGAGAGGCACAACTGAGCAAGTTATAAGTAAGGAAATTCAACGTGGGTTTCATTTTTATAATTAAGTAATAGGCCATTAATGTTTTCTTTCAAATGAGGGAAAATTTATGATTTCAACTATTTTATGAATGTGCAATTATTGCTCTTTAAATGCTTTAAGAAGTTGTTATGTGTTTGGTATGTGATTTTGATGTTGATTTATGAAAAGAATGTGAACAAAATTATTCTTGAAAAGATACTATGTTTATGAAAGCAAGTTTCAAAAATGTGCCATTTTGGCAACAAGTTTGTAAGTTATAAAATACATGTTATGTGGGTTTGGTCTGGTCCATTCTATATGTCAAGTGCACTTCAACTAAAGGTTTCTCCCACCTGCCCGCTAATGGCATGGAGCTCCTTCAATGACTTATGTTAATTCATTCTATTCACGACTACACAGGACCATTATATGGGAATGTGTTAGTTCGCTCTGTTTATGGACCTCCCAAACTATTGTGATGTGCTTATGTGTTGACAAGTTTGTTGAATACATGATTTATTTTGTCTATAAATTGTTTGATAAATTTGAGAACTAGGAAAAATATGTTTCATGATTCAATATAAGTTTTACAATGGAAATGAATCTTTAAATGATTTTTTCTTGTTATCGATTATAAAACTGTTACCCACGAACTTTAAGCTCCCCTTCCCCCGCCCCCCCTATCCGTCCCATCGTCAGGTGAAGAACATGAGATCGAGTGAAAGATAGTCAAGGCATCACTCCGATTAGGCAGATTTTTGGATTTTAAACTAGACTTTGTAATTACAAGGCTTTAGCCGCATTTCATGTTTTACTAGTTCAAGTGTACTTTGTATTTTTGGTTTACGAACTTAAATGATGTATTGTGGCTTGAAATACCATTAAAGCTTTGTAAAACTCCATTTTTGATATTAATGAAATATATTTGGGTTGTTTATGATTTTCTTGTTTTTTGGTCCGATAGTATTTCGGCCATAACTTCTTCGTTTT
>JANKOE010000006.1:17686715-17707836 GCA_026284465.1 Erythroxylum citrifolium
TTTCAAATAAAATTTGATTTAATAATTAAAATATATTTAAAATAAATATTAATTTATAAATAAAAAGTAAAATCTTAAATTATTTATTTTAGTAAAATAAAATAATTTTATTAATAATTGGTTAAAAATATTACATAAGAGAATGCAATAAATTTATTTAATTAAAAACAATTTATCTTTAATTTTTATCTAATACGTAATTATTATCAGTGATAAAATATAACGACATTAACATTAACATTCAAACATATTTTGTTTTTATTTGAAAAAATAAACTAAAACTAAAAATTAAAAACTACAATTAAAAAAAACATAACTGTCTAAGTAACCAAACAGTGGCGAAGTCAGGAATTTATTTCAGGGGGGGGCAAATTTTTTTTTTATCCAATCCAGCATGGGCAACGACATTTTTTAGATAGGCAACCTTTATATGCATATATATATTCTTTAATAAATTTTTTTTTTAGGGAATGCCCACCCTCTCTTGCAAGTAGCTTTGCTACTGTAACCAAACATCAAAGTTTTAGAAGTTATAACAAGTTTAAGACGAGGGTTAGTAAACGAACAAGGATATTTTCGAGCAAAATCGAAAAAAGAAAAGAACTTCTTTTGACAAATTCCCATTCTCGCTTCTTAAAATTTCTCAAGTTCACGGACAAAGCAATTTATTAAGTTTAAAAATTAAAATATTAAATAATAATTATTAACTTAAAACATCTAGGGCTAGACATGGATGTTTCTATTTATATTTTTTGTTTCTTATATTTATTTTTAAGTTTATTTAAAAATTTTGTTTGTTTTTATTTCTTTCTGATTTGGTATCATAAAAAGTAGTTTTTGTCTTTTTACTAAATATATATTATTTAATTATTTAATATTACTCATTTTAATAATTTATGAATAATTTAATTTAACATTGTATATTTAATTAGCTACAATTATGAGTAATTTAATTCAAATATTAATTTAGGAATACAATAATTTTAATTTAATAAATATAATTTAAAATTTACTAAAAATATATAAATTTTGCTTTAATAATTAAAAATAAACTTTTGAAAATAAAATAAAACTTATAAATGATTTATTTTAATAAAATATTTAAATTTCACTCATAAAGTTTAAATTTTTATCTAATATATATTTAATATCAGTAATAAAAATATAATTATATTTACCATCCAAACAAATTTTATTTTTTTGAAAAAACAAAATGTGAAAAGTGAAACTAAGCTACAATATATTTTTACTTAATTATATTTATATTAAAATAAACAATATTTGGTTTAATTTACCAAGTTCTTCAATTGTTTTTATTAGAATTTAAAAATCTAAGATATTTTATATAAATAGTAAATGTGTGAATTTATAGAAATTTTTATTCATTCATTTCTCTAATTCAAAATTTAATATAAATAGATATTAGATTTTAAATATGTAAAATTAGTGAACTTGAAATTTATAAAATATAAAACACAATCGAATCGAGTCTTTTGGTTGAATGCAAAATATTCAGAATTCAGGTGCAACCTAAGACAAGTGCAGGTAAACAAGGTGGAGATCTACATCTAATGGCTACCAATTGAAATCTGAAAACGAGGGGTTATCTGGTAAATTATTAGTTCTTTTCTGTTAGATTCGGTTCAGGCAAAGAGAAGCACTTTGAAAAGTTCCCATTTGGTGGTTTCTCTCTCTTTCTCCACATCATGCGAATCCGTAATCTCCCTGTCTTCGTTCCTGGAATTGCTCTCTTTACATCTTATCATTAGTCAAAAGAATAAATCTTGGCATAGCTTTTGGATAAAGCCATCTGGGTAGTCGGGAAGCTACTTCTTAGGTTGAAAGAACGCTTCTTTTCATTCAAATCCGTTGAAAAACTTGTTTCTTTCTTTGATTTTGAGGTGACTGACACTATGTCTGATCTAGGTTCTTGGAGTTCTTTTATTTAGGACTGATTCGTGTCACGAAAGAGTAGTTCTTAGCTCTTTGCTGATAAAGCTTTTCAAGTGGATTTAGAATAATTGAAATTGGATCTTTTGTAGAGTTGAAGATGGCTTTTGGAGATTAGAATGAAAATCTGAGTTGAGTTGTTCCTTTAGGAGATTCTTCAATGGCAAGTGACGATTTGGTTGAGCTTAGATTCAGGTTATCTGATGGCACAGATATGGGACCATCCAAGTATAGCCCAGCAACCAATGTGGCAATTTTAAAAGAGAAGATTGTTGCGCAATGGCCAAAAGGTTGCAACTCATTTCAGATACTGTTTCTTTTGCATCCATTTAAGTGTGACATACTAGGACTCTTCTCAGATTTCTGTTTCCTGTATCTTGGTTTCTTAGATTTATTGCTCTATAACAGACATGTGTTTCATGGTCTACTGTCGGTTTACTTATCAAAACGATAAATAGAAGGCACGACTAATTTTTGATTGCTTGTGTGGATTATTTAGGAATCTGCCGAGTATGTCCCTTTTTCTGTCATGTAAATAATGTTGTTTTTCCATCTTTCTTCATGATTTGAATGTCTTCTACTGATTCGTTTTTTGAGAAGTACTTTACAAGTAAAAAGGATCCTATTTCCATTCGATACTATCCGTTGAAGCCAACACTATGAGTCGCTTGACAAATTAACTATCTGACCTGAACCCATCAAGATTAACCTGCCAAATTTGTTGGGTAAATACTTTCTAGCTTACTTTGATCATCAACTCCTGGGTGAGTATCAGAAAGTTAAACAAGAATTGCTGGATATAAGCCTTTTCGACAGATTGCATGCTTTGGTAATTGATGCACAATTGACTTCGAGAAGCGATTGTTTTTTCAATTCGAACCTATTGCAGCTGGAATTAAACTCTCAACCTGAAATTCCAGCATTATTACTCTTAAGCGTCTGTCCAGCTTGTTTAAAACATAAGAAGGGAATTGTTATGATGCAGGTTTTAGAACCATTTAGTTTGGCTTTCTTCAGTCTAGTTACCCCAGTTAATCTTCCTTTTTTTTACTCCTAATCCAGGGGAACCTTTCTATCTTGCCACCTGACAGATCTTCTCCTTTCCTCTTTATTTCCTCCGTGTTATATTCTTCTATCCCTTTGAGAAATTCAATTTCAAGAGATGGAAACAGATGGAGCCTTAACTTTAGAATCCCTTAACTTTAGAATCTCATAAACGCATTTGTTATCCCACTGATTTAGTGTTAATATGATAATTTCTATTCGACAGACAAAGAAAATGGCCCAAAGACGGTAAATGATGTTACGCTTATAAATGCTGGAAAAGTACTGGAGAACAACAGGACAGTTGCTGACTGCAGACTTCCAGTTGGTGACCTTGCAGGAGGTGTGATCACCATGCATGTTGTTTTGCGTCCTCCAATGCCAGACAAAAAGAATGGTAATCCACACAACTCTAAGGAAACATGCTTGGATGTGTATTTGTATCTGTGCCCAACTTGAATCACTTATATTTCATGCCAGCTTTGAAATGTATTGTTTACTTGTACTCAGAATTAAACTAATTGAAAGGAAGTTGAAAGAACTCTCTTCCTTTTGCAAAGGGAGAAATTATGCCATGTTGAACTGTTCCTCGTATGTTTTCCTTATCACATCGGTATGTTCCAATACAATAGTGAATCATGGGATCCACATGTAAAACTAACAGTTGATGCATTCTTTCGTAGACAAAATGAAAAATGATTTTGGCAAGAGGAACGGGTGCTCATGCTCAATCTTGTAGGCCAACATAGAGGGAGTTGCTGCAGGTTCATAAGTTTGCTTGGGTGTCTCTATTCAGAACATACGTGTTCATGGAACTTTAATGGATTCAGAAACCAAAAGCTTGAAGATCTGTCACAAAGTTGTATATTTTGTATCCATCTCCAGATTTCTTCCACAAGTTTTTATTTTACTTCATTCCTTGCTTATGAATATACAAAAGTCTGGGGTCAGTTTTCATGAGGAAACCTCTCCACCAACGAAAAGAAGAAAGTGAGAGAGAAATTATTGGTGGTCACAAGAAATGACCATACTTGATATGTTGTAATATGAAATTCATGATGCTTTCGTTCTAGAAAAGCAGAGCCCACAGTTTGGCGTAACGCTTCAAATTCACATATAGTCGGTCACATGTGACAAAGATCGATCGTTTCCATTTGTTACTCTTTTTGCTACGAAACTTCAAATAGAAATTGAATCCGCAAACACTAAACCAGAGTATTGGTTTGCATTGAATGGTTTTCTTTGATTTGCGTTTTCATTCACTGCTTGGGTTTTTAGAACAATGAATGCACAAGACATCCAATCAATAGGTGATCACCTGATTTTGCATAAGACAGTATCATGACATTGTCTAATCGAATGCTAGTCTAATCGAATGCGTTTGAAACTACTTGCAGCTGGTCCACTTACGTGCTGCCATAAAACTTGGATGAATATATATATATATATAAAGAAATGCAAGAAAACAGGAAATTATAGATTAGGGTTAAGGGAAGTGCATCATACTGGACAAAATTGATTTCGTCATTTAAAGAATTTGATTTACTATACAGTATATGGATTACAGAAAGGTATGCTGTAATGCAAACAAATGGTGCTGGAATTTATTTACAGAAAGAACTGACTTGAAGCTTTTGGCCGCCACCAATATATGTTTGCAACATGCAGATGCAGTACTGGAGATGCTAATTGAGTATCCAGACTACCGATATAATTTATATAGCAACTATTACTTTATCCAGAGAGGGTAGACATTACTAGAGTTGCCACGATGACTACAATGAATAGTCTCCAGGAGAAGCTGAAGAGGAGTGATTTAGATGTTGCGTCTTTCTGGATGCTCGAACATTCTTGAGAGTCATCATCAGTTTCTGTCTTTCACCTTCCACCTCCGCAAATTGAAGGCTCAGCTGTGAGTAGCGGTCATGCATTTCTTTTAGCTCAGATTCCATCGCTGTATACCTTTCCTTGGTTTCCAACATGTCTTTAATCAGCTCGTTGATGTCTCTAAAGCTCTTAAAAACTGCTTCCTCGTCAGTATGTTGTTTCAAGAAAGAACTGTAGCATAAAAAAAAATTCATATCAATTAGCATTGAAACTCTAGTTCCACAACGTCAAAGCATTCATTGCTTCATAGAAGAAAGCTGACAAATTTCAAACAATTGAGATAAAGATCTAAAAAAATTTCAATGGCATCAATCTTGCAGAAGTCAGGCACAAGTGCAAATAATGTCCTATAAACTGCCAACAAAAGTTTGGACATCCAAAAACTTATCAGTCTTACTGAAGCAAGTTCACCTTGAAAAGGCCAAGATCATGAGACACTGACATTGGAACCTCGAGAAATAGATCAAGCAAGAACCAGGTCTAGGAGAGTTACCTTTCATGGATGAAGTGAGAAAGGAAAGTCTTAAATGGCCAAATAACCACGACAAACAGAGAGAGAGAGAGAGAGAGAGAGGGAGAGAGAGAGTCCAATCGTATCCATGAAATGATGAAGCAAAATCCGCAAGCATACTGTGCATCCTGCACACAACATTTTGCAAGTAGAACAGAGACCAAAGCACGACACTTGGACCTATTCTCGAAGTATAGATCCATACATAACATTTGTATGCCCAAGGAAATGTGAAGAAGAAAGCACCTAAATTTTTAGACTGATCAGTACGTGGACAAGTATGTCACTTGGGCTTTCAAGGACAACACAACAAACAGAATCTCTGTGAGAAATTTTCAGTGCTAATTGTTAAATAAATACCTCTGAAAATGGAAGCTTGATCTCTTTTTTGCCTGCAAAGCTTCAGCGAGTTCAATTTCTAATGCAAGGACCCTTTCCAATGCAGTGCCACTCCCTGGAAATTCATTGTACAAGGGGAACATACTTCCTAACTCCTCATTGGCCTGGAAGTAGAGCAGAATGTTAATCGTCTGGGTTACAGTCCAGCACTTTATTATAAGAAAATAGGCTAGATATTGGTTTACCTTTTCTAACTGCATTAGCTCTCTTTGCAAAGCAGGAAACTTTTTATCAAAATCGTTATCATTTTCTGAAAGAAGTGAATTTTCATTTTTCATTCTCTCCAACTACACATAAAAGAAAAAAAGAGATTAGACATTAGCCACATATTTTACAAGTAAAACTAATGGCTATGATGCTATCCACATCTCCCAACTCATGCCAAACAACATGCTGCTTTCAAGTGGTACGAACATGTGCCAGTTACCATTAGAGTAAATATAAGCATACCTCATTGCTTAAAAGGTCCATGCTAGATTTTAAACTTTTGACTCTGAAATGATCATTGATCAGAGTAAGATGCTTCATGTCACCATGCAGTAAACGCTCCTTACTAATAACTGAAATTTGAGGTCCGTTGATGCTACCAGATAAAAGAGAATCCTGTTATATTGTGGAAATACAATCATTGTAGGCTCAGAATAAAATATGAAATTTGGAAGATACTAAAGAAAAAAAAGCACGTTCCATTACAGAAAAATTTTCTTTGAGACTGAATTAGACAACTATATTGACTAATCTTTAGTGCTCAAAATAGCAAAAATTTAGCTCAATTATTGGCAGAGTTGTGGATAATAACACTCACAATATGATAACGATGGGCAATGCATTAGGAAAACAATAGCTTCTAACTGGCATAACAAGAGGTGTCAGAGTCAGCAGTATTTGGTATCTTACTTGTGTTTCAGCATTTTATGTTGTATTGTACACTTAATTCTGGTCCATCACAAAACTTTTCATCTTTCCATTTTGAAATTAACAGGAAAGAACAGACAATGTTAAAGTTTCATGCCTTAAGAGGACGTGAACCAAAACTTGATTTTGATGTCAAGTTATAAAACATCTTAAAAGTGGATAAGTAGCCAGACAATAAATGCCATTGTTGAAACACAATTCATGAATCGTCACTAAACCTTTACCAATGCAAGATCTCAAGGATTAGTCATTGAGATTTAGTAATGAAGAGATCATGATAAACCAAAATAAGATATGTAATAAACGCTATGAGTGACAATGAATAAAATCAGAAGTAGGTTGGATTAATATCTTTAACAAGTTGTTATTCTTACCTGCTCTAGTTGGACTTTGCTAGGTGTAATGGACTGGTCAACTTCGTGAGGAGAAGTTGAGATTGCTGGTTCTTCAAATTTTATTGTAATATTTTGCTCCAAAAACTTAAGAGTTGGCTCGCCAGTTTGACTGTCGCAAGACAGTACAGAGTTTTTCTCATGGGCATTACTCAGAACATCCTCACCAGAAGGAACGCAATCTACTTTACAGGACGGACAATTTTTGCCCTCCACAGTATTTATTGTTGATTTTGAATTCTCTATCAATTTTTTTATCAATGTGAGCTCAACTGCGAGTTTTGACTTCTCCTCCTCACATTCATGCAACAAAGTTTCAAGATTTTTCTTTTCTTCCTTACAGCACTCAAGGCTTATTAATGAGCATTCCATTTCAGCCTTCATCAAGTCATAAGCATTCACTTTTTCACGCTTCTCAGAAAGTACCGATTGCAACTCAGATTCCAGTTCCATCATCTTCATTCCCAGTTCTTCGTTTTTCTTCAAATAAGACGCTTCAAATTTCTTCCTATTCTCTACCTCATCAACGGCATCTTGTAATTTCCAAAGCATTTCTTCACTATGCTTTTTGGAAATGGAAAGCTGTTGTTTCAGTTCTTGCAATCTGCCTTCATACTGCTCTTTGATAAATGCAATTCTCAATGAATCTTGCATGGCAACTGGAGGCTTTTCAGTTTCCCTTTTTTGATGGTTATACTCCTCGTCAGCCTTATCTTTGAGCTCCTTCAGATGAACAGACAAATTCTTAAACTCTTCTGTCTTCAGAATCTGTTCAGAAAGTCGTTTTGTAAGCTCATTGCACTGTTTCCGTAATGCAACAATCTCATCGCTACATTCTCCTACAGAAATAACATAATTTTGCTGCTCATTCAATTTTTCTTTCAGTACAATAACTTTAATTTCTGATTCTTCCCTCAAAATCAACAAATTATCAATTGCTTCCTCATAACTCACAAGCATAGCTTTCATTCTTTCAACTTCATCAAAATGCACACTTCGATCCCCAGAACGATTAAGCCCTACATTGGCAATCTTGTTCTTGAATTCCTCTATCTCAGCTCTCGTAACTCTGTTTGTCTCAATAAGTAATCTCTTTTCACTGTTAGCTGCATCTAATTCCGATTTTAAAAAGTTGAGGCTAGTCAACAAACTCAGATTATCCTCTGCATGTTTGGTTTCACTGGAAAGACAGCTCCTGAGAGAAATTTCTGCATCAACATGCTTCTTCTGAAGTTCTGCTAGTTGAATACCTAAGGAGTGAATTTCCTGAACAAGTTCTTCGATCCTGGTTTCATACTGACATTTTGAGAAAACGAGTTGCACATCTGAAAATAGGAAGAGTTGATGCAATTCTAATAGCCAACTTTCAAGATCAGAGAAAGAACAAGATTCATCACGAAGATTTTTAATGCATTTCTCATGCTGTGTCAAAAGCTGGCCAATCCTTTCATTCTCTGATTGTAGGTCCGATACCAGTTCCTTGTGCTGAACTAGTTCAGATTCATGCTGAGCAAAGTGGAGTAGCTGACACTGCTTCTCATCTAATTGTGATGTCAAATCTGTAACCGTACTCTTTAGCCTAACTATCAAGTCTCTCCCATCTTCGACCTTTTCATGCAAATTCTCTAATTGTTCTTTCAAAATTTTTAACTCTAACTCTAGCTGTCCACATTCCACAGTCTTATCTTGTGAAGACACCTTAAGAGCTTGGTTTTCATCACGTAAAAATTGCAGAGATTCTCTCAAACTGTTTAGTTCTGACACCAGCTTGGTAGAGTTCTCAGATTTTTCCTGCGAGGATGCCATCAACGCCTGGTTTTCGACACGCAAAAATCGCAGAACATCTTTCGTTCTATTCAGCTCTGATGTAAGCTCAGTGATTTCCTTGATTTTATCCTGTGAAGAAGCTGTCAAAGCTTGTTTTTCGTCATGTAGGGATTCTAAGTTTTCCATCAACATTTTCAACTCTGATGCAAGTTTGGCAGATTCTTCTGCTTTATCCCGTGAATTAGCCATCAAAATTTGGTTTTCATCTTGCAGAGATAATAAACTTTCCTTCAAATCGTTCAGCTCTAAGGACAGTTTGGCATAATCCATGCTTTTATCCTTTGCAGATAGTATCAATACTTGCTTTTCATCTTGTATAACTTGCATACTTTCTTTTAATCTGTTCAGTTCTGATGCAAGCTTTCCAGATTCTTCAGTCTTAAACTGTAAAGACAACGCTAAAGCTTTGTTTTCATCTTGCATAGATAGCAAACTATCTTTCAATTTGGTTAAATCTAAAGCAAGCTGGGAAGATTCTTCAATTTTATTCTTCAAATTTCGGTTTTCATCATGCAAAGATTGTGAACATTTTTTCAAAGTTTCCCACTCCAATTCAAGCTTGGCATATTCTACATTCTTATCTTGTAAAGACATCATCAGATCTTGGTTTTTCTCTGCTATTTCTGCTGCATTCATCTTACTGCTTCCAAGTTCTGCAGTTATAGTCTCTAAAGCCAAAATTTCCTGAGCAAGCTCCTCATTCTTCAAAGCAATTTTTTGCAGCTCAGTTTCAAGACGTTCAAGATAGGAAAAGAGTTCTTCATGCTTCTCTGAGTGTTTTTTCTCAACTTCAGAGCTAGCTTTAAGTCTACTGACAACAGCCTCAATGTCTAACTGAAGCTTCTGGACCAAAGCATTTGACACATCTAATTTATCGACTGCACTCCTGATATCATGATCAAACTTTTTTTTCATCTGCACAATCTCCAACTCGGCTGCAGCACTGGAAATATCCCTTTCATGTTCCAGATTTTTCTTCTCTTCTACAAGCTGGAGAATCCTTTTACATGAATTATGCTGAAGCTCTTCCAATTGTAACAGAATACTCGCCAAGTCACTGGATGGAGCTTCCTGACTGCAAGATGCACTCAAGCAAGGCAGTTCATTGATAATTCTGTCATAAGCTGCCAGTAGGGTCTGTAATTTATTTTGCAGAAAGTTGCAACAATTCTGTAGATTTTCTTTTGCAGAAGCTAGCTCATGTAACTCACTTTTAACAGTTATCAACTCTTCCTTCAAAGCAATGTTTTCATTCTGAAGATTACCATGTTCTACAATCTTCTTTTCTAATAAATATGCCAATTCAGTTTTCTCCTCAGCACAAGTCTCATATTTCCTCTCATAACTTGAGTATTGCATTACCAGAGACTCCCAGTCAGCAACCTTCTGCATAAGAAGATGATTTTCATTGGTAATATGGTGGATATTTGATTCTAAGATCTGGTTCTGCAGAGCCACTTCATCACATTTCTTGATGCAAATATCCTTGAACTCATTTAGGGAATGAACTTCATCCATTGACTTCTTCAGTTTTTGCTTCAATAACTCGTTCGACTCAGTTGAAAGTTCCAGTTCCTGCATAAGCTGCATTGTTCTCTCTTTTGTGAGTCTAACATCAACACCGGCTTCAAGCAAAGTTTCCTGCAATGCATTTGAAAGCACATCCAGATACATATTCACCGAATGCATTTCACGAACTTCCTCTTCAAATTTTTGGTAAATCCCTTCCTGCAAATGAAGTGATCTCTTCAAGTCATCGAAAAAGATGTCTCCACCTAGCTGTGGCTTCTTTAGCCCAGTATAATGAGTGGGAGTTGGTGATAATTTTACTGTATGCTCCCCAGAATTCGATACCTGGCTCTCAGAGGTTTCTTGGTGCCCTTCGAAGCTTGGTTGTAAAGAATTTACAAAAGCTTTCCTGATGAGGTTTTCGTTGGTCTCAGACATAGACAAAACCTGAAACGAAAGTAGCTGAAGGTCCTTCTGTAGCTGGTCCACAGCGATAGAATAATTTAAGCGGGCTTTTTTAAGTGCTGATTCTGCAGTGCTAGCCCTCCTTTCAAGCTCCTGATTGAGAGAACCCAAGTCCAATTTCTCTTTTGACAATCTTAATATTTCAGCATTCAGGTTTTGGTGCATTGTTTCCATCTCAGCCTTGGTTGTTGAGATGGTATACAAGTAACTGGATTGTTCATTTCTTAGATTCTGCAACTCTGCCAACATCCGTCTTTGATTTTCCTCCAATTCCTGGACAAGGGCTTCATAGTAACACTCCATCTGGACCATTTTCTTTGCAAGGCTTTCCTGTTCAGTTTTTGACTCATCCAATTCTCTCATAAGTTCAAAAACTTTTCCTCTCAAAGCATCTGTAGAAGATACAGCATCAACTTCATGAGATACAAGGTCAGGCAAGCTAAGACAATGAAGCATGTCTACTTCTGGTTGAAGCAAGTCCCTGTTACGATCAGTTCCTCCAAGAAACTGTCCATTATTTTTTGAATCGACTTCTCTAATCTCCTTCATGCTTGCACCTTCAGAAACTACCAAGCTGAGATTGGAAATTTCCAGTCCAGTCCTCTGCTTGAGATTCTGCATAGTGCCGAGCAATTCCTCCAAGCCCAACTGGAGGGATCGGTAGTCACTTTCATGGTATCCGAAGCATGCCTTATTTTGAAGTTCTCTTATTTTACCTTCCATGATCAGAAGCCCCTTTAGCCATTCGAGCTGTACATCTTGAGGTTTTGACATTGCTTCTTCTCTGGAAGTAAAAGGTGGGTATGACTTAGCAACCTTGACTTGCTCAAGATCATCTTTCAACTTTAAACACTCTGATTTCAAAACAGTAACCTCTTTCGCTACCTCTTGTCCAGAAGCAATCTCATCAACAAGTCTCCTGGAAAGTCTTTGTGCTTCATAACCTATTTGATCAGCATGACTTTGTAAGGAGCTCACCTCCAGCTTCAACTCTAGAATAGATGATTCAGCCCCTTCCAAGCTTCCTCTCAGATGATTGTTCTCTTCGAAAACAGTAGCCAGGTCCGCAGAACTGTCTGAATTCCAACCATGAATCAATTCACTGGTACCTTGAACAATATGGTTATGATCAGAAGGATTCCCTTTCTCCAGCTGAGGAATTTGAGTCGGGCAAAGTCCTGATAAATCACCAGAAATGGTACTTTTAAGGATTTCAAGTTCATGCGTGCTGGATGTATCATTTTTCTCTGCATATAAACTTCCTGAGGTGTTAGAAGAGCCATCAAATCCAGCAGCTGAGTCGTAGTCTTCAATTGGCCCCACTTCTTCCTCAATTGAGATAAGATCTTTAGATTTCTCTTTGAACCTAACTCTGGCATTTACCTATAGTGTTAGGAAATGGGGAAAAGTTACAAACAATTGATTACAAAGATAATTTGGAGTACCATTCGATAACTAAAGCAACCTCAATGGAGGAAAATTTGAGAGTTAAGTGTAAATTTGCATGTCATATGTCACTAATTTAACAATTAACAAATTACCAGTAACAATTATCAGTTAGTAGGGCAAAGATATGGAAAAGGGCTTCGACATCTTAATATTTAAAGAAGATAAATGGTCAAACTATTTGATACGCAAGATGAATTCTTAGGACAGAAATATACAAGAAGGTCATCTTGATTATGAAGTAACTGCAGTATTATCTTATTTATGCAGTAATCATTTCATTTTGATTATGAAGTAATTGCAGTATTATCTTATTTATGCAGTAATCATTTCATTTAGAAAGCCAATTATTTTGTAAGTCTAGTGTTAGTAAGAGAATACGTCAGCAGATCCCTAATCTGTTTTACTTCCTAAAATCTCTATGCACTGAGCCCATTTAAACGGCATTACAATGAATAACAAAGCAGTAAAAAAAAATTCATAAAAATAATTGATAGAAAACTTGGCAAGGGTGAGAGGAGAACTCTAGCGAGGAGAAAAAGGGATTTCCTTGTGCATTGTCCTATGAGTACATCTTACACAAAAGCACATAGCAATTTGGTACCCAAACCTAAAGTGACGCAGTAAGAACAATGAAGTGGGGAGCAATAGCCACACCTGTAGAGACCAAAGAGAGGAAAGAAGCATTGGGCAAGCTGGAGGGATTACTATTCCTGAATATTCTAAATTAGAATTTCTTTGATATGATGGTATTGACAATCTGTTAATTTGGATCCATAAGTGTGAACAACTCTTTGAAAATCATCGAACATTTGAAGGAGAGAAGGTGGGGTTGGTAGTATTCCATCTTAAATGGGAGACATAGTTGTGATGTTACAAGGTTAAGCAAGAGGGAGCGGTATGGATTGAGATACATTTATGAAGCAATGCCACTTAAGGTTCGGTCCTCCTATGAGCCTCAACCCCCAAGTGAATTAGCCAACGTAAAGTAGATAGGAACGGCGGAGGATTATTAGGAGTTCCAAGCCTTGTTGGTGCAGATCATAGAGCTCACAACAAAGCAATAAATCAACCTGTTCATGCTGGTGCTATGGAACGACTGCCACATAATTGCAACAACCAAACAATTTAGGAGTTGCCAATGGCCCACACTTATGATAAGAAATTGAGAAGCAACCACGTTGTTCTAGGGAGGAATCCTAAGGCAACAGTTGCTTAGAGCAGTTCAGAAACAATCTTGGAGGAAGAATTGTACAGAGGAAAATTTCTAGGACAACATTCAGTATTGAGAGCATAAATACATCTTTTTTTTAAGAAGTCAACCAAGACATAGTTGGAGGAACAAAGTGCAAAGGAGCTTTGCTTCAACGTGATAAAGCATTCTATCGAGGGCATAAATGTAAGAAGCTGCTCTAGGTAAAATTGGTAGAATCCCAATAAGAGGATGGAGGAGGGCCAAGATATCCGAGGTTGCTTGTCTAGGGGGAGTAATGATATGCAATATGCATTCTTAGGAAAGAAATGTACAAAAAAATCATAATGAATAGGAAGTAATTGCAGTAGTCATCTTATTTAGGGAGTAGTCATCTTATTTAGGAAATGTATTATTTTCATAAGTCTATTTTTAGTAAGAGAATACGTTAGAAAATTCCTATTCTACTTTACTTCCTAAAAACTCCATGTACTAAGCCCATTTAAAAGGCATTACAATGAATAAGAAGGCAGTTAGAAATTTTCGTAAAAATAGTTGATCAAAAGCTTGTCAATGACAAGCTTTCCGAACAACAACCATAGGATCTAGAAAGGGAAAGAGGACTTCTCTATGAGTCATCCCATAACTAAATCCAACAAAAAACACATATCAGTATATTATAAATATTTATATCCTTTCAAGGAGTAAGTTTTCAGCCTAATTAATTCAAAAAGATAAAGAAAGTCAGCAAAGAGCAATAAGGAAGCAACTGATTGAGATAGCCTGCATGCTTTTGGATTTGGAACACTAGTAGATGGCATAGGATGATTGAGTCACAATCCCAAGTTTTTAGCCTAATTAATCAAAAAGGAAAAAGAAAGCCAACAAAGAGAAAGAAGGAAACAACTGATTGAGATAGCTTGCATGCTTATGGATTTGGAACACTAGTACATGACATAGGATGATTTGATTCATAATCCCAAAGAGCCACCAAGATATATTTGAAATCATGCAAATCTCATGTTACAAGTACAATTGATGCAAAAAAAACTTGAAGTCTATAAAAGAAACAGAAGAGGAAAGATTAGTCAACCACAAACTTTAATTTGGTAGAATGAAGATTGAGAATTGAGTTGATACAAAGTAGACTTAAATTTAGATTGTGTTAGAATTCCTTATTAGAATAAGGGTTCTAAGAACTGTATATATATGTGCATTCAAATCTTTATCAATAATAAACAACCTAAAATTTTTCTACAAACTTGAGCTTTTAACTAAAAGGTGTGATGCTTTCTTCTTTGAGTGATTCTTAAACTCTAGGAGTGATTCCTAATTTCCTACCTTTCATTCTTTATGTTCACCACAAAATTCCAGCAACCAAAATCCTAACTTCCAACATATTAAACCCTGCAATCCTAAGCCTAAATTTCCAACAATCAAACCTTAAAATTCCAACTATACAAAATATAAAATTTCAACATACCTAGCCAAACTTCAAAGCTGAAACTTGATATTCCAATAGCCTAATATCAACCATATTTCCTAATTTTGTGATTTTTAGCTACTAGTTAATAAGTCTTCTATTTGTCCGACATCAATTTGGTATTAAAGTTTTGGTTTACAATGGCGACACAAAATGAAAGGGCATATAAAAGAATATTTAGCGACCTAGAACAAGATGAAGTACTTCTGAATATTGCAAAAAAATTGGGCATCAATGATCCTCGTTTACAAGGTGCTCCAAAACCCAACTTACATGTAACAACTCCCCTAAGAAAACATGTTCAATTATGGAGAGGATAGACACCCTTGACATACATTCCCTAAAAGTCAAAACTCCCACAAGAAAAAACTATCCGAACCAACCTATACTTGATGTTGAATAAAAGAACGTGGTAATAAGCAAAAAGAAGGAACTGATACTGATCAACAGCACGCAATGTGTGGGAAAATATTTACTGAAAAATCATGTACTGATTTCGATTCCATAAATTTAGTAGATCAATTCAAATCTTAGAGCCTACATGTAGAAGGTGCTCAAATACTTAATGATATGGAGAGATTGACAACGGAAAATGATCATGACATGGAGAGTTTGACAGTAGGAAATGAACAAAGCGTTAAAGATGAAGAAAAACAAAACGAAGCGGATTCTTTGGCAAACCGTAAAGTTGAAACAATTAAACAAGAAGTTCAAACGCATAAACCAGAAGCTGAAACAACAGTGCAATAGGTTGAAAGAATAGGACAACAAGCTAAGATAACAGAACATGGAGCTGAAAAGATTAACCAACAACTACTAGGAATTTTGGAGCTTGTTGGTTCAAAACTTGATGATATCATCGGTGTTGTTGATGAAGATTGTGTTGTAGTGGCTGATGAAAGAGAAGTAGACTTCAATGAAGATGCACAATTAGAACAGCATAGGAATAAATAAGATGTGAGTACATTTCCAAAGTCAAAATTCAGCAATGATGGCAAGTTAGTGCTTTTGACTACAAGAAGCAGCAATATGTATGTTCTTGATACCTATGTTGCAGTGAAGCCCTGTGATTTCGTTATGAAACCATTTACAAATATAGTAGTTATGACTTATGATGTCATCCACACTGGTAAATTATTCTTCAAAGAGGTTGTACATTTTCGTGAATTACCTTTAACCATCGTATTTGATCATGACGATAAGTTTATGAGTTATTTTTAGAGAACTCTATGAAAAATATTGAACACTAAGCTTCAATTTTCAAGTTTTTTTCCATCCCCAAACTGATGGACAAATGGAGATGGTGAATAGAAGCTTGGGAGACTTTTTAAGATGTTTAATAGGAGACTATGCAAAAAATTGGGACCTAATTCTCCCTATGATAGAATTTGCATACAGTAGTTCTGATGAAAAACCAAATCCGTCTAGAAGGTACGGACTGGTATTCCAACATGAAAGGAAGAATAAACTTCCTGGGACCAGTGGACAGGTGGCTAAATAAGAGCCACTCTATTATTTGGGAATATTCCTAGTTTGTTACAATTTCTGTTACATGTAAAGGGGGTGTGAAATGTAATGATTATCATCGTTTTCTATAGCTAATTGCTTGTGGGTTTGTTTGGTTCTCCTAAACCATTCTACTATTCAAGGATATTCATCAGTGGTATCAGACCACGTAACAATTGGGTATGATACTTACTAGAATGGAGAAGATAGATGGAATTGAGAAAGACACGGGAGGATTAAAACAAGTTGTTTCTAGTCTGGAGGAAAGGTTTACCTCTACTTAGAAGGATATCCAAGACATGCAAAGGATGATGTCGAGGATGGAACGATCTTGTTAAAAACTACAAAAGATGACCAATCATCTACCATGACCAATTTGCAATGTGGTCTGACGTCGGGGACGAAGACACCTTCAGAACCGGGGACAAGGTCGAGACCACCGTGCGGAAGATACAAATGCCAGTCTTCGACAGCACCGACCCATAGAAGGGCAGAACAGTATTTCTAGGTGTACTCCTTTGCCCATGAGAACAAAGTAAAATCAGCCGGAGTTTGCATGGAAAGAAGGGCACTTCACTGGTATCGGTGGATTAAAAATCATATCGGGCTTCCCAGCTGGAAGGAATTTCAAGATTCCTTGATTCTTTGTTTCCATACAACAAAAGTGGGTGACATGTTTGATTTGCTGTTGGAACTGAAGCAGGATGGCTCAGTGGAAGAATTTAGGGAGATGTTTGGGATGTACTCTGCCAATCTTCAAAAGGTACCGGAGAAATACCTCCGCAGTATTTTTAACTGGGGTTTGACTCCTAAGATATGAGCAAAAGTCATGCTCTTCAAACCCAAAAACCTGTTAGAAATGATGGAGGTGGCTCAAGAAGTGGAGAACAAAAATAAAGCCATGGACAAGGTAGCAGCTTACCAAGTGACTCGACCAAAAATGTGGTCCAATACAAAGACGATGAGTGTAGTTGATAGTGTGCCACGACAACAGCCCAACACCAGGCAGGTGGCCACTCATGCACTAAACAATTACAGAGAACGAAGCTCTGGAAACTTCCAACGTGAAAAATTAGTTAATAACATGAGGGAGAATAGGGAGGTTAGGCAAGTCTCTGATGCTGAAATCCAGCGACGTTGTAGCTTGGGGCTGTGTTTCAAATGCGAAGAAAGATGGCAACAAGGGCATCGCTGTAAGTTACCTAACCTTCAATTGCTCATTACCGCCGATGAAGAGGAATATGAAAACACAAGAGAACATATCTCGCATGAAGAAGAAACGAAAACAATTGAAATAAGGGCTGAGCAAAACACGATTGAGCTGTCACAACAATCGCTGGTGGGAGTATCTTCATACCACACGATGAAGATGAAAGGGGAGCTACGGGGTCATGACTGACAAATTGAAGCTAGAGGTAGACAACTCCAAGTGTTTTGGGGTATTGATAGGAAATGGGGAGTATATACACAGCCAAAGAATTTGTAGAAACCTGTCTTTTTTATTGCAAGGTATTCGAATTACCCAAGACTTCCTACCCTTTCAACAAGGGAGCATTGACGTCATTTTAGGGATGGCTAGGCTTAGCACCCTTGGGAACATGGAAGCAAATTGGGGAACGTTGACAATGAAGTTTCAGCAAGATAAGAAGATTGTTTGTCTTCTGGGGGACCCTGCACTTGCTCAAACACAGGTGACCTTAAAGACACTACTCAAAACCGCAAGGGAGGAAGGCATTGCCTAGTGGGTGGAACTTAATTCAGTGGAGGAAACACCAGACCTATCTACACAAAAGATGTCCAACTGGAGCAGCTTCTCGAAGAAGCCCAGAAGGTATTTACAGTACCCCAAGGACTACCACCACAAAGGTTCAACGATCATGCTATTTCCTTAAAATCTGGAGCTCAACCACCCAATATCTGGCCTTATAGATATCCCCACTACCAGAAAACTGAGATTGAGAAGATTGTGAAGGAAATAATGGCTGCGGGAATCATAAGGCACAATAACAACCCCTTCATAAGCCCAGTTCTGCTTGTCAAGAAGAAGAATGGTGAATGGCAGTTTTGTGTTGACTACAGGGCATTAAATGAACTAACCATTCCGGATAAGTTTCCCATACCAGTGATTGATGAGTTGCTGGATGAACTTCATGGAGCCAACCTCTTCACCAAACTAGATCTCAAGTCTAGTTATCATCAGATACGAGTTAGAAATGAAGATTTTGTCAGATGACTTTCCGAACACACAAAAGACATCACGAGTCCATGGTTATGCCATTCGGACTCAAGAACACTCCTGCCCCCTTTCAAGCAATCATGAATGAGGTATTCCTACCCTTTCTTAGAAAGTTCGTTCTAGTGTTTTTTTAATGATATCTAGGTGTATAGATGCAATAGGGAAACACACTATGAACACTTGAGGGTAGTATGTAAGTTACTAGCAGAACATCATTTGGTAGTGAACTTGAAGAAGTGCAGTTTCATTCAAAAGCAGATTGAGTACCTTGGCCACATAATATCACACCGGGGAGTTGCTACAGACCCTTCCAAAGTGCAGCACATGATATCTTGGCCTCGACCTAAAACGGTGAAGGAATTGAGAGGATTCCTTATGTTGTCAGGATATTATCGAAGATTTGTCCAGAATTATGAGAAGATAGCTGCCCCTCTCACAGCACTGCGTAAAAAAGAAGGTTTTTCCTGGAGCAGCGAAGTTGAAGATGCCTTCAACACTCTAAAGCAGCAACTTAGCTCACTGTCAGTTCTTGCAATGCCTAATTTCAATCAGCAATTTATTGTGGAGACTGATGCGTCAGGGAGGGGATTAGGAGTTGTCCTAATGCAAGCCGAGAGACCCATAGCTTATTACAGTCATGCATTAATTGAAATCTATTCATGAGAAAGAAATAATGGTTGTAGTTTTTGCAATTAAGAAATGGAGACATCTGCATGGAAGGAGATTCATTGTCTGGACAGACCAAAGGAGTTTGAAGCATTTATGGGAGCAAAGGTTAGCCACGGAAGACCAACTTAAATGGGTCATGAAGCTTATGGGACTTGACTTCGAGATCCAATATCGATCGGGTAAAGAAAATAAGGTTGTCGATGCCTTGTCAAGGGTGGAAACATCAGAGCAACAGTTGTTTCCTTTATCAACCTTGACATTTGGAGGATGGAAACAAATTGAAGATAAGCTACAGCTAGACCCTCGGATGAAGGCTATTATTCAGGATCTGCCACTTGACATTGGCGATCATCCAAACTTCAAGCTATTGCAAGGACACTTGTACTATAAGGACCGGGTGGTTCTATCAAAAAAATCTACAATAATTCCACAAATTCTACTGGTAAGTCATTCTTCTCCTCTTAGGGGCCACTCGGGATTCTTTAGAACTTACGAAAGGATTGCTGTGGTTTTCTACTAGGAGGGTATGAAAGCAATAGTTAAAGAACTTGTTAGATTTTGTGACATATGCCAAAGAGTGAAGTACAATTCATTAGCCCCTACTAGACTGCTACAACCTCTTCCAATCCCAGAAAGAGTATGGGAAGATATCTTAATGGATTTTATCAATCGGCTTCCTAAAGCTATGGGCATGGACTCTATCCTAGTAATAGTTGATCAGCTGACAAAATATGCTCATTTTATATCACTCTGTCATCCTTACACAACAAAGGGTATGGCTGCTATTTTTATCAAGGAGATTATTCAATTACATGGAATTCCCAAAATAAGTGTTCGATACGGATCCCATTTTTGTAAGTTACTTTTGGAAGGAACTCTTTAAATTTTGTGGCACCGAACTCTGTCTCACTTCAGCATACCATCCTCAATTCGATGGTCAAACAAAAGTAGTTAATAGAAGCTTGGAGGATTATTTAAGATGCTTCTCATATTCCAAGCCAAAAACTTGGCCACAGTGGCTGCCATGGGCAGAATTCTGGTTTAATACCAGTTACAACAAGAGTATTGGAATGTCCCCTTTTAGGGCTTTGTATGGAAGGGATCCCCCTTCCCTGTTACATTACACTCCTCTCAGCTCTAAATTACAGGAAGTTGACAAAAGATTAGGTAAAAGGAATGCTATACTTGAGGAACTTCGCACACATCTGGAGAAGGCCCAAAATAGGATGAAAAGCCACACTAATCATCACAGAAGGGACAAGTTTTTCTGTGGGGCATTTTGTTTATATCAGCTTCAACCCTACAAATTCAAATCACCGGCTGCTAAGAGAAATGAAAAGCTTAGAACTCTTTTTTATAGGCCATTCAAAATCACAAAAAAAAGTGGGAACTGTGGCCTACAAGCTAGAATTACCTCCAACTTCCCAGATCCACCACACGTTTCATATCTCCCAACTGAGGAAAGCTGTGTCCAACAACCAAACTATGCCTACTTTGCCCCTTGGCCTCAATGAAGAGTTAGAACTCCTTGTCTAGCCAGAGAGGTTCTCGACGTTAGAACATGCTCAAATAAAGTAACTGAACTATTGAATCGTTGGAAAGATCTTCCTGATTTTGAAGACTCTTAGGAGCAAGCCCCTGTTACAGAACAACAATTCCCAGATGTCCACCTTGAGGACAAGGTGGCTCT
>JANKOE010000006.1:17707944-17718044 GCA_026284465.1 Erythroxylum citrifolium
GAATCAAGACTTATATGATCAGTATTTATCACATTCTATGTTGAGAACGACTTCAGACAAGCCAGGGAGAATTAATGTAAAAGGAAGAATAGACTTCCTAGGACCAATGGACAAGTGGCTAAATAAGACCCATTCTGTTATTTGGGAATATTCCTAGTTTGTTACAATTTCTATTATATGTAGAGGGGGTAGGAAATGTAATGATTATCATTGTTTTCTATAGCTAATTGCCTGTGGGTTTGTTTGGTTCTCCTAAACCATTCTAGGCTATTCAAGGATATTCATCAAGTTCTATAAATTGGTCTACTGGTAAGAGCTTTTGAGATAGTCTCGAGAGTTCAACCAGGGAAGCCTATTGATCTGGTTCCTTTACCACAAACAACATGAGTTAGTATTAAAGCTAAAGGTTTTGCACAACACATAAGGGACATCTTTGATGAGATAGGACGAAAGATAATGACCAACAATTTGTCTTATAAAGAACATGCTGATCAACATCGTCAATTGAGGGAATTCAATAAAGGGGATATGGTGCCAGTTGGAATTCGTCTAGAGCGTCTTCAAAAAGGGAAATATAAGAAACTTCATTCATGGAATGTTGGACCTTATAAGATCATTAAGAAGATAAGAGCTAATGTTAATGTTTTGGAATTACCAAGTGACGTGGAAATAAGTATTATCTTTAATGTTGCAAACTTAACTATTTATCATAGTCAACATGAGCATGCCGCTACTGCAGTTGTAAGAATTCCAGTCACTCCTCATCTTAAAGAGGAAATAGAGGATGTTCTTGGTGAACAAATTGTGGTCACAAGCAATGGAGGATATCAAAGACTGATAACATTACTTGGATTTTAGAATCTGAATTTCAGAACTTGAATCAAGACTTATATGATCAGTATTTATCACATTCTATGTTGAGAACGACTTCAGACAAGCCAGGGAGAATTAATGCAAAAAAACTTAAAAGTTTATAAAAGAAATAAAAGAGGCAAGATTAGTCAACCATAAACTTTAATTTGGTAGGGTCAGGATTGGGAATTGAGTTGACATCAAAGTAGGCTGAAATTTGGATTGTGTTAGGATTCCTTATTAGATATGAAATAATAGTAAATGTTATTCTATTTTAGATAAAGTGTCCTAGTTGTATGAGACTTATAGAATTTCTATTATAATAGGATTTAAATTAGGAACTCTTTCTTACTAGAATAAGGGTTCTAAGAACTGTATATATATCTTTATTCAAATCTTCATCAATAATAAACAACCTAAAATTTTTCTACAAACTTGAGCTTTCAACTAGAAGGTGTAATGTTTTCTTCTAAGAGTGATAGACTCTAGGAGTTACTCCTAATTTCCTACCTTCCATTCTTTGTGTTCACCACAAAATTCCAGCAACCAAAATCCTAACTTTTAGCATATTAAACTTTGAAATCTTAAGCTTAAATTTTCAGCAATCAAACCTTAAAATTTCAGCTATATAAAATTTGAAAATTTAGCATTCCTAGCCAAAGTTCAAACCTGAAACTTGATATTCCAACAGTCTAATATCAGCCATATTTCCTAATTTTATGATTTTTAGCTACTAGTTAATAAGTCTTCTATTTGTCCTACATCAACAATATATCAATTTTTCATTGCTAGAAAGTTGAAATCATAATTCACTAGAAAAAGAAGAGAGAGAGACAAAAAAAACCAAAAATAACGCAGCTTATCTTTATCAGTTGCTTAAGATACATCTTTAAACGGCAAGTATTCAGCCACATTATCCACGTTGTATAACAATCGCAGTTCCTAGGATAACCATGGTGACAGATGAAAATAATAACTTATTTTAATTTTTTTTGGTGGGATAAGACGAGACTGGACAATCTTTCCTTGTCCTGCTTCTGTTCATTGTTTCAGTAGGTCATTGCTTGGACTTCGTCAAGATCAACCTTGCTATAACTCAAACTTTGCTATTTTTAAAGCTAAAATAAAATTTTAAAAAAAGGATATATGTGGAAAAGATATGTTTCCAACAGAGTAAGACCACCTTCATCTGGAGTAGAAATTTAGTGCTGCTTAATTCAACTGGTACAGCAACACAGTTCTTTACTATTTGCGATTTATATGAACACAAGACTGCAAGCCAAAATATGCTTTGTCTTATGTAATTAATAGCACCAAATCATTGTTGAGCTTGTTATCCAACATGGGAAGAATTGTGAGTTCATGCTAATAGATATAGATCCTCATTTTTTAATGAACTAAGCTTATTTCAGCAAACACAGTCTAAACTTCCATACAGACAATCAAACAAAAAAAAAATAGTAATTCGCATGCAACTAGATTACTTAAGTAAAAAATTACCGAACCTTATCCATTTGATCAATTATATCTTCTGAGGATAATTCTTTTCCACCAGAAGATTCATCAGGGCTATTCTGGTCAGTAAGGAATCCCCTCTCTCTATATTCTCTCTGTTGCTCAAACTCCCTGAACATCATTAAAGTAACAAATAGGTATGCAGACAGAGGTGAAACATGAAGCATAAATATTTCAGTGCAGTACCTGAAGCCAGTCTTAGAAGTGAGAAGTTGTACCGTAACCTGAGGGTGAACAACAAATTATGTTTGGGCATAAATAATGCGAATCTGAATTTTAAAACTTGAGATAATTAAGTAAAACAATAATGATTAGGAGATATAGCTACTAGGAGCCACAAGTACGCATCCTATTCTATTAAAGTATGACACACCAACAAGGAACAATTCACAATTTTTTTAAAAGAAACAAAATGTATGAGATTCAAAAATACTCACATGTAAAATAGCTCCTGAATCACATCCATGGAGAGGCACAGCAGCAATAAGGGGTTTTAGAGCATCAACATAATCAGAAAGATTGATGGTAGCCTCACCAAGGACACTAGATCGAGAAGACCCCTAATGTTAAACAGATTGAGATCATAAACAATACATCTCTATGAGAAACACACAATGCAGCAAACGGTATGTAGCACAAATAAAAAGAATCCAGGGAAGCATAGTTCAAAGAGAATCTACCATTGCTACAACAAGTTTATAAAGCTTTTCATCGAATTTCTTAGTTCTAATGTCTTGGAGAAGTCTTGTAGTCTCATAGATAGGATCAGCCCATTTGCAAGTCCCATTTCTGACATTGGCTTTGGTTGTCTTTGCAGTTGCTTTTCCAGAATCCACAGGAATGAAAGATATAAAAAGTTTGTCCCATCCTGATTGTGGAATCTACATTAAACAGGAATAATTATGTAATTAAATAGACACATAAGATCCCATAAACTAGATCAAGAGAAGGTAGAATATCTCCAAATTCCAACAAGAAGCATAGGTAATTAAGCCACCACTCTAGAAAAAGTTCAGATCTTCTGCTGTTTCCGAACATTTTAATCACAGATTCCAGCCTAACTCAGAATGAGGTTATTCCAAACGATTTTTGCTTTATTTATTTCTCTAAAGATTAAATTGCCACGTGAAAATACCAAAATATCCATTATATACTATGATTATAGTAATGTTCCAGGTTGTTCTATAGAAGATTTACTAGAGAAAGTCCATACATATACAAGTTACATAATGACAAACTCATATCTTTGATCTGGAAAATTATTTCCATGTCTAATTTGTAAGAAACTTGCTAACATACCTAATAAAAAAAGCAACTCCTTAAGGAACAAAGATTCATAATGGTTTATTGTACTGTCAGACTGTAATTCCTGCCTCAGTATGACAGTTTATTTCCTTGCAACATGCTTATCATACTGTTGGCATGTTCAAAGTTGAGAACATTACAGTCAAAAGGATTTATACAGTAAAACTTATCTCCTACATCAATGGTTTTAAGGGTTATGGCTTTTCTTTATGGGTGAGTTGCTGAATACATTCTTTAAAGTGGTTTAGGGACATTAAGATCATTTTTGTAGTTGTGAATGAAAGAATCTATGTCTGAAAAAAATATTGACCTATAGCTCAGGAAAAAGAAGAATTCTTAATTGATGAATCTGATATAGTAGATACGTAGATAGCTCAGGAAAAAGAAGAATTCTTAATTGATGAATCTGATATAGTAGATACGTAGACACGTATATAATTTATAAAAGTGACAACCCCAAGCAGGTAAAACACAAACTTACATGTGTAGCATGAAATTGCAACCTGAAGACCACCTTCACTTTTGTTTTCTCAAGCTTCCACTTGGTGATCCTTGACATTACTGCATAATCAATCTATGATTGGCTGCAAAGCATTTTAGGTATAATAAATACACAAGAAGTACAGAGCAGGCAATAAGTCTAAGGATAGTGAACATTTCCTAAGATTGGACATGAAAAATGGCCCTCGAGAGGTCACTAAGAAATGAACAAACAGAAGAAAAAGCAAGCTCATCAATATGGCCCCAGAAGGTATCTAAAATTTTCAGTGAACTATATGCAACAAACGACCATTAAACAAAACGTGCATATGTGTGCTTGAACCAAATTGTACTCTATAAACTGATATTTATGAAAAGGAAAATTGAATAAGAACTTTCTAGGCAATAGCACCAAGATCCTGCAGTTGCAAAAGACTTAAATAAGGTGTTAGGAAAACCCAAGATGCAAATGCATATAAATTAGCTCCTTGACCAAGTTAACATCAATCACTCTCAAGTCAAACTGTTGAGTCCGGTTTGACTAGTAGCAAAAATAGCGGATAAATAGCACAAGATCTAACAACCCTAAAACAAAAATAAGAGAAATGCAGTAACGAGCTCAAAATCTATAGACGCAATTGAAGCTCGTAACGGCTAGTTGGGCAGAAATTTCCAAAGCCACCAAACTCAAGAAAAGATTTTCAAATTCCGGATAAAAAGTAATACCAAGAACGATCTACGAGAAGCAGAAAGCTTTGGAACTGGACAAGGTCAAAAGACAAGCAAAAACTAAAGCAAATGCATCCACTTGAGAGTAAAGCCTTGAGGTGTTCAGTGAGACTGACACCAAAGGAGCAGAGAGCAAAGGATCCAAAACGAACATAATGCCCAACTGATGTGGCAAGAAAAATGCACCCTTTTAAAAAGGGTGAAATAACACGGAAGTTCATACAAGAAAAGTAATAAGAACCCAGCTGTTTTGTGTACAAGAAAATGCCAAACAACTTACAGAGAAAAGCAGAAGAAGAGTCCAAATACCCCCAATAGGAAAATTTTAGAAAAATAGAGAAAAACGCCAACAGAAACGCACAGAACAGAAAATGCAGCTCAGTGAGCTGCGATGTCTAACTGTATAAGCCAAAAGCTATAAACTTAGATCGTGGACTTAAAAGAGCAAACCAAAATCACAGAATACTTTAGCAGAGAAAAGAATAATGGCGGAGTCAAGTAAAAGATGAAATACCAACCAGGGCCGGATCTACAGGTGCTTAAAGTGGAAGCGAGAGCAGGGAATCTTTAAAACGAAGTTTTTGCGTTCCCTGTTTTGGGTTTCGGACAGTGCGTGTGAATCTGGGAAGGATTTGTGTTTGGTCGTGTGATTATGAATTAGCTTAGCTGGGTTTGATTAGTAATTAGCTTGTAAGGTAGGACGATGGGGTTGATTTGGATTGAAGTTGAAATATGAGCTTACAGCTTACGGATTTGTATAATTAATAATAGAGACATCCCGCCAAAGCCTGAGCCTGGAAAACCTGCTCTTGTCAGCTTGTGATTTTTTTATTAATGAACTTGTCAAATTACTCCAATGCCCCCACACCGGACTGACTAATATTATCAGAATTGATTTGACAAGCTATGGTAATGATGAGTTCGAGTTAAGAAATTCTGGAAACCGGGGGTTGTAAAATGTAAATGGTTACAGACTGTTGATGGAGCTTCCATGGAACGTGTCCTTTTTAAGGAAACTCGAGTATCTGAAAACAAACTTAACATGAAGCAGGCTAAATGGTAATATTTGCTGGTGAAGTAGGTGAGAAAAATATGAGCTTATCAATTTTTGGATCTTGTAAATCAGTAGATGCAAAAGCAGCTAGGTTGAATTAGACTAAAGTGGGTTTGTAATATAAGAAAGCATGTAGAAAGACAAGCTCGAGTAATTTTGGAACGTGGGTAGGAAAACTACACGTGTCAGGTAGGTTAGTGTTGTATGTTATTGAGTGATGAATGGTTAAAAATGGTGGAGCAACTACACCAACCCATGATGATTAGGATAGTAAATTACAGTGTTCTTCAGTAGAACAAACCATACCTGCCAGTCATCTCCATATACATGACTTAGAGAACGAGCATACTGGAGAAATGCTGGGTGGGGCCACAATGAGTATAGGGTACGTGGACGCCTCAGCACATGGGTTTGGTCGTGATATTCAAAGTTTTGGTGATTAAAGTCGGCGAAAACATGATAATTGTCACATATTCACTCACCGCCACCAGCTCTGGCCTGTTCCTCCTGTAGCTCTTTATCACGCGATAAAGTCATTTTCATATCACGTGTATCACGCACGTGACAGCATTCAGTAGTTTTCTTATAGAGCGTGGTCACTATTCATACTTGATACATATCGATGTCTTTTACATCAAGAAAGATTTTTCACGTTTCCTATTAATGGGATGAATCAATCAAAATTGACAGTCCAAAAAAAAAGGGAAGAATAGGATCCAGACGGTCCAATTTAGCGTAGACAACACCTGTCATAATACATGAAGATTCTCACGTAATCCTAATCACATTTCTTATGCTCTGTTTTGCGAGTATCAACTTATTAGATATTGTTCCTATCTATTATATATTGCAAAAATAACATTTTATGCATTCTAATGTTTACTAACACTTTTTATATAAAGATCATATTTTTGAATCAATAATCTATTCTTCTGCATGGTAACCGAGTTTACACTCCAATTATTGTACTCTAAATTAGCTACAAGCATTTGGCAAAAATTTTCTTTTTAGCCTACCCAGTCAAAATATCACAAAACATTTCAACTAAAACCATTACAAGCTTTTCAGCAAATAATATAGTAAACTCAAAGGACAGAATCATTGCTCAATCAACATTATAACTAGGGTCATTCTTAAAGTTTTATAAGCCATAGACGAAACTAAAAAAGGCACCAATAAATCAGTAATATAAAAAAACGTAAATTTTAAAACCATATTTTTATTTGAAGTTTGCTGAGTCAGCCACCAAAGACTCACTGAGTCGAATAAACTCTCTAAGTCATGTTTCCGGCTTCTTAGGCTGTCAGTGGGGTGATGAAGGCAAAGGAAGATTAGTCGATATCTTGGCTCATCACTTTGATATCGTTGCTTACTGCTAGGTACATACGTTTCGTTGCTCATCACTTTGAAGGCACCTATCTCTCTCTCTCTCTCTCTCTCTCTCTCTCTCTCTCTACATATTTTTTATCTTCAGGTTCTTGAAGTTCATATATTTGTCAACTTTGAATGTGTTTGCATGAAATTTGTGCTTAAATGGATGATTTTGTCGCTTAAGAGCTCATTTTTAGTGATTTAAGAATCAAGTTTGTGATCATAAATGGTGCAAGTCCTTCCATATGTGTTCTTGGTCTCTGCATCGTCGGTCTAGTGAAGTACTCCGTCACTAACGAGGTAGAGTTGATCTCAACAAAGAACTTGCAAAACAGAACAATAACTAGAGATGGAAATGCAAGAAGGCAAGAAAGAGACATAGCGACGAAGAAGTAAACCCCATGAGAGATTTGTCGACATAGTGACTCAGTGCGGTGGACATGATAGTGGCTATCATGTAGTGTTTCTCTATCTTTTTACAATTTCTACATTGATGTTGGATAGGACAAGCTACATCTCTTTGGCCTTCAGGAGGGATTCCTCATCATCAGGTATCTAAGTGTATGCTTTTACCTTTCGCTTATCTAATTTTCGGTGTGAGTTTGGTGTCTGTTGACAGTGTCATATTCATTGGTCATCTCCGTGAGTGACTCCCGTCCGTTGGTGGAGATAATGGGTGGGAGTTTTAGCCATCCTTGTAGTTGCATTTATTATTTCATGTCTGCTAGTTTGATCTTTGTTTTTAGTATGGGTTGTTGTTATTTACACTTATTTCAAGTCCTCTGTATGGTATGAATACCGTGGTTATCCAAGCAATGTCGCAAAATTAGATGGTGGAGGCTAAAAGGAGACATGGTGAAACATTTTAGGACTCAAGTTCGGTATAATACAACATAAGTTATGAGTGGGGATGCTAATCGGATATGGCAGGGAGTAGCCCTCGTACGAAGAGAAACTGCCCCAAAACTCCAAGGGGTATCTAAACAATAGGGGCAGATGGAATCTTAATGGTGGTTGGACGAGGTCTAGGGGACGGTAAAGGAAAAAAAGAGAGCGTTTAAAGATCTTTTGGCAAGTGCAACAGAGGCGGAGCTGGTAACTAATAGAGTAAGGTATAGACTGGCAAAACATAAAGCCAAGAAGACTATTGCAGTGGCTAAAGGAGAAGCATACGAGACTGTGTACAGGGATTTGGATACGTTCAACAGAGCTCAAAAAATTTTCAAGATGGCACGAGATAAGGCACGTGAGATGGAGGATTTTAACCAAGTCTACTGTATACGCGATGAAGCAGGATAGGTACTCATAGAGGCCCAAGCCATCAAGTGGAGATGGTAAAGATACTTTTGTGGCCTATATAACGAAAGCATATTGGTCAACATAGAGTCAGGCGAACCCTCCGTGTCGAGGCATTTTCTAAACGGGTACTCATGGGGGAGGATCATAAGGGGAGAGATTATAAAGGTTTTGAGGGGGATAGGGAGCAGAAGGGCCGTAGGGCCAAATAAGATCTCTATAGAGGTATAGAAGCGAATAGGAGTTGTTGGTATTGAGTGATTAGTTCAACTCTTTAATATGATCCTCGAGTCAGCCAAGATGCCGGATGAATGGAGATTGAGTAGGTTAATCCCCTTATACAAGGCCAAAGGAGACATCCATCAATGTCACAACTATAGAGGCATCAAATTACTAAGCCATACCATAAAGTTGTGGGAGAAGGTAATTGAAAAGAGAATCTAGAGAGCTGCTTCTATATCGGCCAACCAATTTAGATTTATGCCTGAGACTAATGGAATGTTACAGGGAACGAAAACGAGATTTGCATATAGTTTTTATAGATTTGGAGAAGGCATATGACAGGGTTCCTAGAGAACTCCTATGGAGGTGATTGGAGGCAAATGGCATTCCTATGATTTATATCAGAGTAATTAGGGATATGTATGAAGGAGCATTGACTAGTGTAAGGACGATAGGAGGCGACACGGAAGCATTCTCTATTGGTGTTGGACTACACCAAGGCTCGGCCTTAAGCCCTTTTTTGTTCACATTAGTGTTAGATGAACTTACCAAATATATTTAAGGAGAGGTACCGTGGTGTATGTTATTTTCTAACGATATTGTCTTAGTGGATGAGACCAATGAGGGGGTCAATGTCAAGTTAGAATATTGGAGAGAAGCATTAGAATCAAAAGGTTTTAGAATGAGCAGGTCCAAGATGGAGTATTTAGAATGCAACTTTCAAGAAGCCAGATGGTACAAGAAGCGGAAGTAGCAATTGGTACTAACATCATACCATAGAAATCGATTTTTAAATACCTCGGGTTCATCATTCAGAGAGGTATTAATATCGATGACGATATAGCACATCGTATTAGATCTGGGTGGGTTAAATGGCGAAGGGCATCAGGTGTTTTATGTGATAAAAAGATCCCTTTAAAACTTAAAGGGAAGTTCCATAAAATGGTGATTCGGCCAACTATGTTATATGGAGCAGAGTGTTGGCCTACTAAACATAGACATACAAGACAGTTGTTGGTAGCAAAAATGTGTATGCTTAGGTGGATGTGTGACATTACCAAAAGAGATAGGGTCCAGAATCGTGTGGTGAGAGACAGACTATAGGTGGCTAGTATTGTTGATAAGTTGAGAGAGACAAGGCTTAGGTGGTTTGGGTATGTGCATAAGAGGCCCTCTGATGCTCTGGCACGTCGTTGTGAGAAAATAACCCTTAGTGACTACAAGAGGAGAAAAGGGAGGCCTTACAAGAACTGGAGGGAAGTGATCAAGAAAGATA
>JANKOE010000006.1:17932637-17952702 GCA_026284465.1 Erythroxylum citrifolium
CTTCACAAAACCAAATGGGACCAGCAGAAGAATAATAGAAGGAGATTAGAATAAATGATCATCGATTAAGTTCAGTTATCACCATGGTAATATTCCTTGCACAACATATCCTCATTTATCCAATCAATAAACAACAGATATTTGCCACAAATTCATGCCACTTGGTGCATTATAATCTCTTTAAGCTCTTTTTCCTTGCATCCATTTTCTTCTTGTACACCATCATTTGTTTAGCTGGCCCACCTTCCTTCTTCTGGGTACTAGTCACCAGAAGTATTGGTACTGATCCGGTAACCCCTAGCTCAAACAACCAGTGCCCAGACGGCCACCCACAGGCTGTCGCTGCCACCTTCCACCTCTCCAAAGCCGACGTCGACCGGTTCGTATCTAGGTCCATTTTTTTCGGGAAGCCCCATCTCAAGATCTACATCAACACCGTCCGTCGTGGCACGACCTGCGGGGTTAACTCCGACAGGTTCCTGGGCAAAGTGACGGTGTCGCTGGATCTCGGGGTTTGCTAAATTTTAGTTTTCACTTAGCCTTCAAACCATTCTTCATCGCCTTCGACCAATTATCGTAATTGAATTCATCTCGCAAAGCCAAGTTCGTCAAAAGAAGACCCGAATTATTCGAGGAGTGACTAGAAAACAGTGAGCGGGGGTTTGAGACCTTGAGGCCAAATCCCAACCAAAAAAAGAAAAAATTGAAACTTTAGCCATAGCAGCAAGACAGAACGACAAAGATCGCAGACCCACTAGCAAAAATACTTTCAAGCACCAAAGATTGGTACGCATACAAGTTCCCAAACACAAAATTAACAAATAGGAAAGAGAAAACAAAACAGAAAGAAGAACCTTACAGTAGAAGACTTGATTAAGAAGAAAGAAGATGCCTCTGAAGTAGCAGAATTCACAAGACCACACTAAAACCAAAGCTTTCGTAACAGAGAGAGAGAGAGAGAGAGAGAGCTAGAGCTTAGAAGAGACGGTCAAAGATGAGCCACTGAAAGTGGAAGGAGGGAGAGCAAGGGTTTAAAACCGGTCCGATCCGGTTCGCTCGAAAAAGGTTGAACCGTCCGGTTTTTATACAGAGAGGTTATTAAGTAAAACCGAACCGGACCACTGACCGATTTAAACTTTTTTCGGTCAGACTGGGACCGTCCGGTCCTGTTTTTAAAACATTGCTAGTGACTCTATTATAATTTATAATTATTGATTTATATAACTATTTATGGTATCAATGACTGATTTTGTACTAAGCTAAGCTTGCATTTAAGAAATTTTAAAAAAATTAATCTCTAAAGTTTTTGAAAATAATATATTTTTCTTAAGCTTTCACTAAAAAATAATGATAAAATACATGTAACTGAGCATCACACGTTAACAAAAAAGTTACTTCCGACACAATAACTCAATTCTTAAATTTGAATTGAATTAGTTAAATTAGACTTGAATTAATAATTTGTCATAGTAAATTTAATTAGTTTTAGTTAGGTTAATTAGGTTAGTATATCAATAATATTTTATTAGTTCATGCATGATATGGGTACATTTGAAGTCTAAGAGATTGAGCTTTTAAAATTTTAAAAAAACTATAAGAATATTTTTCAAAACTTTTAAAAGATTAAGAGTTTTTGTAAAGTTAAATTAGGTCTAAGGTCTATACCTTTTCACCCTATTAAAAAATCACACTAAATTGAGATTTTAAATACAATTTACTCAAATTTCAAACAATAAAATTCTTATGTTACGAGATTATGAATTTAAATAATTCTATATTAGAATTGTATTTTTATTTTAAGTCTTTTTCTCAATAAATTTTTTTTTAAAATAGAAAAATTATGAATTATTTTATATGTTGGTTTATACGCAATAGTCAATTGGTAGATTGTAATTTTTGTGACATATTTGTTTAAGGACATTATTTGTCTTATGCATATTTTTTTAATTAACTGATCTATAAAATAAAATTTACAAGGTAAATATATATTACAAATAAAATTATAATAACTTATAATTACGTGATTTATATTGTATTTGTTTGTTCTTAATCATATCTTAGATTAAAGTATGGAAATACTTGAAAGAACACATGAATGTTTATTAGATAACAAATTCACTAAGTTGATTCAATATGAAAATTCAATTTAAACATTGCTTATTTGTCTATAAAATTTCTAATTGTGATGATTGTATAATTGATATTTGAACTTTATATTTCTAAAGTATTTCATATATGAATTGCTATTTTCTAATACTACTTATAAGATATCTTTGATAGTGGTAACTCAATAAATAATTATTAGATATGATATTAATTATATAGATACGGTTGAGTGAAAATATAAGATTTAATGATTTTTTACATTAAAGTGAAGAAGAATGTTATGTTATTTGTTTAATGATATTTGTTTAAAGACATTATTTGTCTTATGCATTTTTTTAATTAACTAAACTATAAAATAAAGTCCATAAGATAAATATATATTACAAATAAAATTTTCATATTATATTTGTTTGTTTATTTGATAACAAATATACTAAGATGATTTAATATGATAATTCTATTTAAAACATTACTTATTTGTCTATAAAAATTTTAATTGTGATGATTGTATAATTAATCTTTAAAATTAATATTTTTAAAATATTTCATATATGAGTTGCTATTTTTTAATACTACTTATAACATATCTTTGTCAACGGTAGCTCAATCAATGACTATTAGACATGATATTAATGATATGGATGTAATTGAATGATTAATATAAGATTTATTAAATTAAAACGAGGAAGAATGTTATGTTATTCTCTATTTTTCTATTTTTAGTTTATATTTTTAGATAAAACAAAATATATTTAGTTGTTAATGTAAATTTAGTTATATTTTTATCACTAATAATAATCATATATTAGATAAAATTTAAAAATAAATTAGTTTTTATTAGTAAAATTAAATATTTATTAGAATAAATAATTTAGTAATGTTTATTTATAAAATAAGTTTTATTTTTAATTATTAAAGCAAATTTTATTTAAATTTTAATATATTTCGAACTTTAAATTATATTTATTCATGATCATTAATTTATTTTCTAATTTGATACTTAAATTAATTATAAATTAAATTATTCTTAATTCTAAATAACTAAATATAAAATTATTAGATTAAACTATTCATAAATTTTATTAATAATTAATATTAAATAATTGAATAATGTTTTGCTTGTAAATACATCGAATCATATATATTTAGTTATTACTAAATTGAAAAATTGCAAAAAAAAAAACTCAAACAAAATTTTTTTTTACTGATTTTGAAAATTAAAAAAAAGTTAAAAACATAACTTAATTATCTTGTAAGGTTAAAAATACTTGAAATTAGTTCAGGCACTTAGAATCCCCCCTCCTATTCATTAGTCCATCTCTAGACAAATAAACTCGAGTTTGCCTTATTTGACTTGATTTGAATCTCAAAATTATTACTCAGCACGTTCTTTTATCTGAATCTTAATTTTATGGATAGCATTTGGGTTGGGTGAATCTCAAAACTATTACTCAAAAGGATCGAATCTTAATTTTATGGATAGCATTTGGGTCCTATTTAGGATTATATTGTTAAGTAGAATGCAATATCCGTTGCAATAAACATAGGCGTTTTTTGTTTTGATAAAGCTTGAAGTGTTGGATCAAAGGATAAAACCTTCCCCCAATAAATGCACTCCGTGTCAGCTTCCAGCAGGATGATCATATCCCAATAAATTATCAGCACAGGAAAAACTAATTCAATGGATTAGGGCACAAGGACCACGAAATTTGATAAAACCTTGTAAGCTGCAGCTGTTGTAGAGACATAAATACAATATGGATACGTCAATGCAATCAGCCAAGACGAACATTATCAGGTATCTGTTGTTTGACACCTTATCAATCGAAGCTTTTTTAAGTTCCCATTCTTTTCAATGAGCCATCCATCCTCAACAAGTGAACGCCAATGATGAGGTGACGAGTTATGTCGTTTAATTTCTTTGATCTCCTTTTATGGAATTGATAGTCATCTTCTCTAGAGGTTCAAATTGGAGAATGATCAAAACATTCTCATAATACACTCTATGCATTTAGTTCATAATATCAGTTTTATTAATGAACTAAATGCATAGATCTTTGGCATGTTGAAATCTTTCTACCTAACCATTTCCTTAAAAGGAGTTTAGCGCCCACCGGTAGATAAATTGTATCAAGTAATTAATTACGCAGTCTGCCCCAACAGTCCAGCGTTGTAACTAGATTTGGAAGTTGGTCTTCTAACAGTTAGGAGTTATGAAACAGCTGCTGTTCCTCTGTCTGCATGAACTAGAAAAGTTTGGTTGTTACCACAGTTTGATGGAAGTTGCATGAATAGTGGTGATGAACGTGGTTTTCAGATCTATGATCCATTTGACTAAGATGATGATATCTTAAATTGCTTCTTATTTTACATCTGTTTCTAGCTTCAGTTGTTTTACCTTGGGATTCCAAGAGAATTAAAAGTTGAGAAAAACATGTGAATTGAGCAACTTACTCCAACATAAGTTGTGAAGTATACATATGGTAAAAGTTGAGAATCTATAATTCTTACTTTTAGTTCTCCTGTGTGGTTGCCCTTACATTATGCTGCAAGGTTAGG
This sequence comes from Erythroxylum citrifolium, assembly GCA_026284465.1. Taxonomy (NCBI): domain Eukaryota; kingdom Viridiplantae; phylum Streptophyta; class Magnoliopsida; order Malpighiales; family Erythroxylaceae; genus Erythroxylum; species Erythroxylum citrifolium. The sequence goes on from JANKOE010000006.1 coordinate 17,937,303, forward strand.
TCACGACTCATAACCATTTGGAGATGGCATGAAGAGGCACACATTGCCTTTCCAAATGGGGCAAGATGGGCACGTGATAAAGAGATCACAACTTGGAACTTCCATTCTCGGTTATTGCGTCAATCGAAAAGGACCACACACTCCACAGCTATAACGGCTTGAATTCAACTAAAGAACGGTGACATGGCTAAAGATTTGAGGGACTGTACTGTCCCCCAGCATCCATTAGATTATTGTCTAATCCAGGATGTCGGAAACACACAGACACAGATAAATGAATCTCACTTCCGACTTTTAGACGAGATTGAAAATCAACCATATTATTTATGTCAAGATTTATCTATCATGCACCAAATTAGTTGGTGTAAATGCTTTTTTAGAAGCATTGAATGTCTATGATGATCAAACTAGTTAGTAGCTTTTTTAGTATCATTCTAGGCAAATGTCTGTTAAGAGTCCAGATAAACTGGTTCAAGAAACACACAACTCTTTAATCAAATATATCTATCTATATAAGGACCATTCTCGTTAGGAGATGTCCAAAAGAAAGATGGCTGAATTTGGGACGATGTTCAATCTCAAAACCCTTCTCTCTTTGTCAAGACTCGTTATTAGACTAGGAACTCTACCCTCTCTTCAACCAAAGGTCAACAATTCCCACGCAACCCACTTCACCACGTTTCAAAAGTACTCCTCCCTTACCCGCAATTCCAAAGAACTTTCGGAGCAAACTGTGGTTTTTGACTTCGAAGGTACGTTGTTGAGGTCATCCTCACTGTTTGCTTACTTCATGCTCGTGATCTTAGAGACTGGAGGGCTCTTGAGAGCTCTCGCCTTGCTTCTTTTATACCCTCTTATTTGTTCAGTTCGCAAGGAGCTGGGCCTTAAGATTATGGTTTTTATATCATTTTTCGGGGTTAGAAAGGATAGATTTAGAATTGGGACTGCTGTTTTGCCCAAGTTTTTCCTCGAAGATATTGGACGAGAAGGTTTTGATGTAGTGATGAGATATGGGAGGAAGATAGCAGTGAGCGACTTGCCTAGGATCATGGTTGAAGGTGTTTCGAGGGATTACTTGGGGGCTGAGGCTGCTGTTGGACGAGAGCTGAAGGCACGTTATGGGTACTATGTGGGATTGATGGAGAAAAAGACGATATCGTCTACTGTAAATGAGCTTTTAGTTGGGAAGAAAACGGGTAGTCATGTTGTTGCTATTGGATGCTTCTCCAAATCAACTCATCGGCAACTCGACTTACACTGTAAGGTCGAAATCAAAACTCTCGTCATCAGTGCTAGGTGAAACTCAGGTTTAATGAGTAATGGCATTTGCTTAACTAACTAAGTTTGCATTGTAACAGGAAGTCTGTTTGGTGATTGAAGCTGACAAAAGCAATTGGCACATCCTTCCAAGGGCAAGATACCCAAAGCCATTGATCTTCCACGATGGCAGGTTGGCTTTCTTGCCAACTCCACTCGCAACCCTCGCCATGTTCATGTGGCTTCCGCTTGGAGTCTTACTTGCTGTGTTCAGGATGGTTATAGGCTTACTATTACCATACGAAATTTCTTCTCCTATCTTGGCTTTCACTGGAACAAGAACAACCGTAACCAAACCAAAGCAATCTTTTACCTCAACCAAAGAAAACGGAAAACCCACAGCCACAGGCGTACTCTATGCTTGCAACCACAGAACACTACTAGACCCAATATATGTTTCGTTGGCTCTCATGAAGCCTGTATCTGCTGTGACCTACAGCATGAGCATATTTAATGAAATAATTTCTCCACTCAGGACAGTTAGATTAACTAGGGACCGAGAACAAGACAAGATATTGATGGATAAGATGTTAAGACATGGCGACCTTGTGGTTTGCCCGGAAGGGACAACTTGCAGGGAACCATATCTACTCAGGTTTAGTCCATTATTTGCTGAGATGGCCAATGAGATAATTCCTGTTGCCATAGATGTAAAAACGAGCATGTTTTATGGATCAACAGCTAGCGGACTCAAATGTTTTGATCCACTATTTCACTTCCTGAATCCATGTCCTGAATATTTCATCATGATTCTCAAAAAATTGCCAAGTTCAGCACCTGGTCATATGGGTGGAGCTTTGAAGTTTGAAGTTGCCAATCAGGTGCAGAATCAGATTGCCAACGCACTAAGTTTTAAGTGCACCAACCTTACAAGAAAAGACAAATACATGATCTTGGCAGGTAATGACGGAATTGTGAAGTAACTCTGGCGTTACAGAAAATTTGTAACCGTGTTCAAGGATTTAAGCTTGTGTCTAGTCATAATGTAATTTGAAAAATTAATAGAAAAACGATTTCAATTTGCATTACACTACATTTATGTAGAACCTGCCCAAAGTTCAAGAACGCAAAAGGTTATTTTTAGCACCCAGATATACTTGATAGACTAGGCAAGTCAATTTCCGGATGATGTATTTCTACTTCTGTACTTAACAGTTGATGTTTCAAGTCAAACTTTGTAGTACAAAGGAAGCTACAATCTATGTTTTACAAGGCACTGACAACTAGCATTAGCAGTTCAAACCCCAATCATACGGTTGGTATATCACCTTTGGCTGCGCATTGGCTAGCAACTCTAGCAGGGCTTCAGAATCGGTTGGCTCCAGGTAGTTTGACGCATGTTTAAGTACTTCTACTTCATTCTTTCCGAAATCCACGCTAAACCTGCACAAAAATATAGTACTATTTAACAGATATCAAAAGAAACCCATTAGTTGTGAAATAGTCGAGAATGACTTAAAGCATAGTCGACAGTCAAATATTTAATGGTTGTCATTTGTTAAAACTCATGTCAAGGAGCTGAAGAGGATCATGGAAAACACAAGATATCTTAAGCATGATACCATATATGTGTGAACATGAGTTTACTTGCCATAAGCTATTGAACAGAGAAGGTATCTTCAGGTCTATCATCATTACAAACCATTAAAATTTGAAGGTTTTCTCAAATACAGGTCTCAAAATTCAATCACAATTTTATTTAGTTTTTGTGATACAAAAAGTAACTAGAACTAAGGTGCAATTGAGAAGTTGGAAAAAAAGTATAGGTTATATTCCCGCTGTTGGTGTTGAACACAATTAATTTGGTTCCTATCCTGCCACGCTTTGATTCGGATCTTCTAGCCTCTTATTCACGCACACACAAGGTCTTAATGTATTTGTGCGTGATAGACAGAAAATTACATTACAACCATCTTTTCAAGAACACATCAATCTTTAGAAACTAGATAGAATAATTCAGATTAAGCTATGTAGCAAAATGGCTTACCATTTGAGTATCTTACTGGCATATACAACCTTGGCATTCAAATCAACAACTAAGCCACCACCTCTTAAGAAATTACGGGCTGCCTCCATCAGCTCTTTATCAATATTCCCCGGGCTGTAGGATCGAAGTGCAGGCCCAGATCGATTGCCACAAACCAATGCAAAGTGAATCAAAGGCTCCAGGTATGGAAGGGCTACCTGAAAAGATCATAAATCAGGATAAAATAGTAGAAACTCTGAACATAAATTATTTGTGATCAAAGCTGCTGCCTAAAGGAACTCCTCAATCGCCAACTCAGACATAAATTTGATGCAAATGCGCTGCAGTAAGCAGACCATTATATGCACATTATTCTTCACTACCCTACCAAAAGAGTACCTTCCACCTCCGCACCTATCCTCCTAAAAACAAACAAAACACAAAAATTAAAATATAAATTCCAAACAAATGTTTTGGCATTTCAGAATTGAGCATATATTCCCTGATACTGAAAAAAAGATAAAGATCAGCAGAACCAGAAAGTAACAATTATAAAAAATTAATTTCAAATAGTTAGAAACAAGGTCCTAAAACTTAACCAAAGAAAATGCTTTCAGAAAAGATGAAAGGACAACCATAAAGAAATTATTAGTTTTTCCAAAAAAGTGCGTAAGTTCAGTTTCCTCTTTACTCATCACCAAATTCAAGAATGTACAAGAATATCATATTTTGATTATATATGAAGCATTATGCAGTTCACATATTATAGTGCCAGAAATAAAACGGAAACAAAGAGCAATTGCTTGCTAGTTAGCCTCACCTCCAACTGTTCATAGCCAATCGCACCAGAACATTTAACAGAAGAAATATAAGAGAAATTACAGAGATCAAGGAAACATCTGTACTGTAAATGCAACTCTCAAGGATGATGTAATGGTCCACAGAATCACAACCTTGAACATCAAATGCAAGCCAGTAATTACAACTCACCTTACAGCGTTCATCTTTCACACTGAATGGCTTCATGAGGTTATAAGGTGGCCGCTGGTTGCCCCTTAAAATGCCATTTTGAATGGCTGAAAGTGAGTACGTGCACCCGCCTATCACATATTTGAAGTCCGCTAACAACTTCCTCCTTTCTAATGCTCCTGCTGGATAGCCCTGGACCAATATTCCATGGATAGCCATCATATTATAGAGATTTACAAAGAAAGCAAGTTTCTCCTCCCTTGGCATATCTAGAAATTCTACTCTTTGGAGCTCTTGAATTATTCGCAGATACCTAGAAAATTTATGTTAAAAAATAGCCATAAGAGTCTAAAAATATAGACATTTAAGATGCATCAAACCTTGCAAATTCCTCACTTCCATGAATGCTTCTATAGTCAACATGCTTTCCATCTTCAGATGTGTAAGCCTCAAAGATAGCATAAGCCAAAAATCTCAGCCTTGCTGAAATTTCTGTTATGGGTTTAGGCGTTGCCTCAATTATACCCCTGGGGATGTTGTAACACTGAGATGATACAGTAGGATCATCATCCAGGAAACGATACAAATGATTGCCATCCTCAAACAGATTCTCTCTATAAGATCAAGCATCATGGAAAAAAAACTTGTAAATGATGAGAATGGAATAAGGAAAAGGGACATAGAAAGAATTTCAAAAATACTTGGCAAATATTGCAATTTCCAGGGACTCACTCTAGAACATGTTGAAAGAAACGTTTGCTTGCAAGTTTCCGTCCAAATTCAACGGCCTGCTTGTTACACAATTAGGAGAGGAAAACTTCAAAATCATATTTGGAATTTTGTTAAGTTTGGAGCGTTGTTCTAACAACTAGATGATTAATTCATCAGAGGAATTAAACAAACAAAAATTCAAATGATCTGTCAAACACTGTTTTGTCTCAGAAAGATTCGGGACATGTATACAGCATAATTTATAAGACATGATATGCATGGAAATTTGCATCAAGTTGATGAAAACAAAGATAACAATGAAGCCAACAAAGCAGATATAATCCCATTATTTTGGATGGTCCATTTTGTGTAATTTAAGCAATTACCAATGGTAAGGGCATGATGTTTATGAGCTTCAATATACGTAGCACTTACATCCCTGATCATACCAAACAGAAGGAAGCCACTAGCTTCAAACTAAGGACTCCATACAGTTGCATCCAAAAGTATAAGTTTTTGTCCATCATCTTGAATAAAAATCACCAAAAAGCATTACCTCACATCTGAGTTTGATAGACACTAAAAGGTACAAGCCCTTGGAATGGTATAATGCTAATCAAGTATAAGAGATTGCTCATAATTATGTAGTAACTTCTAGGAGTGGAATGAAGCTGTGCATTTGAGGTACTATATAAGATGAAATTAACTATTTGACATCATTTCACACGAAACTATTGCAATTCCTAGAAACCTAACTTCTCAAAAGTCAAACATTAGCCAACCATGTTCAGTTTTTCTATAGTTCAAGCAGAAAAATCTAGAACATCCAACACACCATCTAACCAAATTGTGTTCAACTTCTTACACCAATAAATTTGAAATACTCTTAAACTAAAAGCTTCCAACATTGCCAGGGAAACAATTCATACTGCATTATGCAAAAGTAACAAATTTACTTAAATCAATCCTGGAACAGGATTCATGTCACCTAAACTTGCAGTTCCAAAACAATAAATACCCTACATGTTCAAAGGAGAAGAAATTGAATATACCAACCAACCTCTTCCCTCTCCAGATACTGATCTTCTGACAGGAAATCTACAGCCTCTGTACCTAGAAAACAGTTGGAAAACCTTCGCATCTTGTAAAACCGGTCCTTAACAACTATAAATTCTTTCATTTTTCGAATAATCAGAGCTAGTTCATCCACAGATCCACTGCTAGAAGCATCATCTTCACCAGAAAGAGGCGGTAAAGGAGCTTCAAATGATGGTGCTTCAGTGACTAAGTACTCAATCTTCTCTTCAAACTTTTGAGACTCATCTAAGCTCTTGAGCTCAGTCAAGCCCCCAATTACAATTTCATTGAAGAACACCTGAGGAACAGTAGATGACCCGGTAAACTTTTCTAGCTCCAGCTTCCTACTTGGGTATACATCAATATTGATCTCAACATATCTGAGCCTTTTCTTGTTCAAAAACAACCTAGCCTCCTTGCAATCTTGGCACCCTAATCTTGAATACAAAATAATTCTTCCTTTCATGGCTATAGGTTGGTGTGATTCCGCAGTCACTCTAGCTCCCTGCACAGTTTTATTTTCTGCATCAGCATCACGTGAATTCATGAGATAATTTAGTGGATTCCAAGATCTGTCCACTGATTTTGGAGAAACTTCTGCATTTTCTCTATCATTGGCTGAATCTGGTGCTTCCTTTTCTTCCCCCAACGAAACTTCTTCCATTCCATCCCTTTTTCTGGAAAGAACCCGCATTAAGCTGGTCACAGCAACGGCACTCTTCTCCTTGACAAAGTTCTTAAGAGCCACAGCCTTCTCAGGCCATGCAGAGGTATCATCTTCACCATCAGCATCCAACGAATAAATAGATGAACCTCTGTTAGCTTCCATCCCAGGAAATTCAGTTCCATCAAAAACAGGCTCTGGCTCTTTCTCTTCACCTAGAACTGTCTCTATCGTTCGTTTTGTTTCTTCTTCATCCTTGCCCCTACTGTCATCCATCTTGTCACCAAAATCAGATTGTTGAACCTCATCGTTTAGCTTTTCTCCTTCAGACTTAGTTTGTACATGTCCAATCTCATCCCTCTTGTTTAAGACATTATGTTTAGGGCCCACATGTTTTTCTGCATGATAACTAGAATCATCCAGAGCACTCTCACCATTCTTCTCACTGATGTTATGTTCTTCACTATCCTTGTCATATCTGGACTCAACCTTAGTGATGCTGTGGGCTGTCATCTCCTCAGATACGTCCTCTACATCATCGCTTCGGACATGAATGTCACCTCCCTCCAGCTTTCCAGATGTTGAAGAAGTTTCCATGTTTGTATCTGTCGCATTAATTTCCATAAAGAGGGCAACACATCAACTTCAGAATACAAAACTCATAAAAGCATTCTCAGCAACTTCAAGGTTTTCAGCTTCTGTTATATCAGATATCCTGAAATATACACAGGACTTAAAATGTCAAAGTTACAGAAAGAAGACTGCTTTGCTATAGGAAATCATGAGATCATACACAAACATAATCTTGTTCAATAAAGAGTGCATTCTGAATCATATAAGACAGGAAGAACATACATTATTTATACAGCACAGGATTGACAGCAGAATTATGTCATCCAAAGTACCCAAAAAAAATTTAATGTGGTTTACTAATTTTCAGAGTTCATGGCCCCACATAGCATCATCCTTTCCCGCCAACACCACATTTCACAGCGTAGAACATGAAATGAAGTGAAGATCCCAAAGACAAAAGAGGAAAAGTAAAATTTCCTTCGTTCAAAGGGAAAAACAACATTTTAGAAAAGAACAATCAAGAAATTTCTAGTCCAAGGAGTCCAAACCAAATCTTGCCATACCCGTTCAAATAACAAGTGAACAGTCAACATCATACTATATGCACAGCGACCGTGACCATGCAAATTCTAATGTAGGACGCATGGACTAGTGACTACATCAGTACCACTAATCTATGAAAACATGATCACCTGGCAACCTTGTACATAGATATCTAATTAGTAATAAAAGAGCTCCCAGACCTCCCTTTAAAAGAGACATGCTATGCTTAACCCACCTCATCTGCATCCAACGTCCAGTACATAACCCAAAATATCTGCAATTGAAAGAATCCTAAAAAAAGAAGAAGAAAAGCATGTGGCCAAGAAGCCAAATTTTTTGGGCACTAAATGTATCTTCAAATATGTATTCCCAAAGGGCAAGGTAATAACATGAAAAGAAAGAGAGAAACCCCTCAAAACCCCATGTCATAAACAAAACACATCTACCCTGCGCCTCTAACATGAAATAAAATTTGCCCACCAAAAATAGGAAAGCAAAACTAAGAACCAGACAAAGAAACATGGATTTTGCCTAATGAACATAATAACGGAAAATAATAATGCCAACAATCGAAACTGAACAAGGAAGAATAAGAAAATGGATTAACGAAACAAAGATAACAGCACGCCCGGGAATTATTAGTAAAGCCCAAAGGAACAGTAAACGTTAATTTTAGGCTTTTACACTTCCCTTTAAAGATTGAAATCAAAGGATGAGAACACAGTAAAATAAATAAATGGGGGAAGAAGACTTACGGATCAGTAGAAGAGCAGAGGTCAAGCAACGTTTGAAACGTTTCCTGCGAATACACTAAGTGGTAATAAGTGCAAAAACATGAAGAAGAAGATCTAAGGAGAGTTACAACTACATACGATAAAAAATCTATAAGAAGTTAGAAACAGTACTTTCTTGGGTCCTCTCTCTCTCTCTCTTGTTCTTAAGATGTGACTTTCACTTGCAAAGAAAACAAAACGCGAGAGAAGCGGGAAGTCTATGGGCTTCTTAAATCAATTTCTTCAACCGATATCGTCGAGGTGAGTTTTTTTCTATTAAAAATTATAAGGTCTAAAAAGCAAAAAGCCCAATGTAGTCATGCGACTTTCATGAACCCCAGTCTGCACTGCACACCTTTAATTTTCCCGTGACTTTTCTTGATTTTTTTTAATTATCAGAATAAATAAAATTACTTTGACTTTGCACCGAGTACAGATCCTCTATTTAATATTATGACGTCTTATTGTGTTCAATAAATCTCAATCATTTATTTATGTGAGTCTTGCATGAGTGCTGCGTGAGTCCCGCAAAGTAAATGGCTGAAATTCTATAGGACAGAATAAGACAGAGTAATATTGGACAGAAGATCTTGTCTCCCTTACACCTGCCCTGCCTCGTATTAATTTTGAAATCTAGTTAGGATTTTACATTGCATTTCTTTCTCAGAAACAGTCTCTCATTTTAATGGTACCATAATTACTAAACAAAAAATAGTGTTACAACTTACAAGAGACTGTTTCACTTGTACAACTCTCGCTTGCGTCACTTGGCATCACCCAAGTTCACGAGCCCAGAACCAAAATGATAGCAACTTCTACAAAGAAGATCCTTCTAATAGTTATGAAACCTGCTCGTGACGATTTTCATGTAAGATGACTACAATATACAGGCTATAGAGCGGTTGGAATCATTCAAGTTGTTCCAATGGTCTTGAATGCCACAAATCATTGAGCAAGTCCTCCTAAATTAAGACTTTTGCTTCTGCAGCAGAGAGAGGATTCCCAGCCAAGAAATGTTCTTCTAAAATGCTGAAAACTATTCACAACTGATATATCAGCTGGACAGCAAGCAATAACCAGATGAAGAATTCACATCCCACTCTAGATTGCCACAAGCACCAAGGACTGTTGCGAATATATAATCATCCACCTCAACACCCTCAGCCTGCATCCTATACATGAGCTTCAAAGCCTCTCTGCAGCGTCCATTCTTGGCATAACCCATGATCATAGCTTTCCAAGAAGCCAAGTTTCGGTTTGGCATGCTGTTAAAAACTTGAAATGCATCAGATACATGTCCACATTTGGAATACATATGAATTAATGCACTGCTCACAACCATGTTTGATGAGGCTGAGGTCTTGCTGGCAAAGGAGTGAAGCAATTTCCCCTGTGAGACAGCTTCAAGATTAGCACAAGCTTTTAGAGCTGAAGAATAAGTGAATGGGTTGGGCTCTACACCCTCCTCCATCATTTCTTTCAAGAATCTAAGAGCCTCAGGCTCATGACCCAGACATGTATAACCCGATATTATGGCAGTCCATGAGACAACATCTCTCAGAGGCATTTGATGCAAGACTCTCGAGGCAATGCGAGACTCGCCACATTTACAGTAGAACCACACAAGAGTGCTTCCTAAGTATTCATTTGACACAGTGCAATCCTTGACTATTTGTGCATGCAGTTCCCTGCCGGTCACCAAGGCCCCGATTGAGCCACAAGCCCTGAGGACACTCACAATGGTCAAGTTATTTGACATCACTTTTCGCCTCTTCATCACCTGGAATAGACCTATGGCCTCCTCACCAAGCCCTATTCTTGCATAACCCGCTATGATGGAAGTCCATGTAACAGTATTTCTATTTCTCATTCTATTAAACACTCTTCTTGAATCTAAGATATTCCCACATTTTGCATACATGTCTACCAAAGAAGTTCCGATAAATACATCAACTTTATATATCCTCTTTACTATTGCAGCGTGCAATTGTCTCCCAAATTTCAAAGCTTTCTCCTCCCCGCAAGCCATCAAAACACTGCAGACCGTGAACTCATTGCCCAAAAATCCTTCACTCAACATCCTCGAGAATATTTCAATGGCGACCGCTCCACGCCCTCGCTGTGAACAAGCGGCAATCACAGTTGTCCAAGAAACCACATCCCGTTCCACCATGTGATCAAACGCACCAAATGCACTAATCAAATCACCACATTGGGCATAGAAATAAACAACAGCGCTATCTACAATCAAGTTCGTCCAATTACCCTTTACAATACATGCATGAACCTGCTTCCCCACCTCAAAATCCAACCTCCTGCTGCACAATTTCAGCACACACACAAAAGTCTTACCATTTCCCCTCACCCCACATTTTACAGAATCACCAAACAATCTTAACGCTTCATCATCCAGACCTAAATTAAAGTACCCATTAATCATCGCGGTCCAACTAACAACATTTCGCTCCGGCATTCCATCGAACACTTTTCGTGCCTCCAACAACTCACCCAACTTCAAGTACGCACATATCAAATTGTTAAAGAGATACGTGGTAGACTCACTAAATTTCAAAACAACCGTGTGTATCCTTCTAACATCTTGTATCCCACAACACGACCGAAGACAAAGAGTAATCAAATCATAGTTGAAGACCCGACTAACAGAAGAAGTAGTTGACAAATCGGTATCTTGGGTCTCCTCTGGGATACAAGTACCAACCAATTGTTTTGACCAATACCCGTCGTTCTGGCAAAAGAAGCAACAAGAACGTGTAGAAGTTGTACGGTTAGGATAGTTTCTACGTCTTCCTGAAAAGATTTTCGGTTCTGAGAAAAGTGAAGGCTGCTGAAAAATATTGACATTAGCCGGCGAGAGGCACGTCAATGAGAGCATTTCTCCGGAAATTCCCGCCAAAATAAACAACCAGCTTCGACCAAGCTAGCTGAGGACAGTTGGGGGGTTGTTGGTTAAGGTTCTTCAAGTTAAATGAAGTGACCAAATTACCCCTATGAAAAGAAAATATCAGAGGTCAAATCAGCCGAGTTTCTTGTGGCATCCTGTCTGTTACATAAGCCTCGAAACTTGAAAGTTCAGGCCTTTCTTAGTTTCTTTGTGTGTGAGTCGTAGTCGTCATGGAGTTGCAAGCCTCTTGCTTACCTCTAAGAGCTTCTTTCATAGCTTCTCCTTCTCTTCCCTTCTTTAGATGTTCACCTAGAAACCCTAATTTCTCTTGTTATTTCACCGGTGAGTCACTCTTTTTTGTTTCATTAATTAACTGTCATGTTGGATTGGGATTTAATTGGTGTTCTTCCTCCTTGCTTCGGAAAGTCTAGGTTGTCGCTTGACCTTTAAAGTTGCTGGGTTTCGAAGGAAACCATCTCCCGCTGCTATCCTTGGCGGCGCAAGTGAAGTTGGACGGAAGTCGCCGGTTTCTGATGCTGACGATGGTCCGAGGCGAAGTGGCGGTGAGAAAGATGTTGTGGAAGAAGAGGGGAAAATGAGTAGAGTATGTGACAAATTAATCGAGGTTTTCATGGTTGATAAGTCCACCCCCACTGACTGGAGAAAATTACTCGCTTTTAGTAAGGAATGGGACAACATTCGTCCTCATTTCTTCAAGCGGTGTCAGGAGCGAGCAGATTCTGAAGATAATCCTGGGATGAAGCATAATCTACTTCGCCTTGCTAGGAAGTTGAAGGAGGTACCCTTTGATTGTTTTTGCCAACGCAAGTTAGCATTTTCATTGGATGGTGGCACTTTATAATTTAAGATGCATGTTCTTGAGTATATTATGCTACCCCATTCTTTTTAACAGATTGATGAAGATGTACAGAGACACAATGAACTTCTTCAAGTGATCAGGAATGCGCCATCTGAGATGGGTGAAGTTATCGCCAGCCGTCGGAAAGATTTCACAAAAGAATTCTTTGTGCATCTTCACACTGTCGCTCAATCATATCATGACAACCCAACTGAGCAGAGCGGTGAGACTGCGCCTCTTTGTTTGGATGTTTCATGGGGTTCAAATTCAATTGTGCAAGCGTTAGAGCTTCACTATTAGTTATGACTTATGACAGCCCAAATATGTGATATTGACACTCAAGCGAACTTTTGGAGAATCCTCAACGCCAATTCTACTTTGCTATTTCTTGAATAAATTACCACATGAGAATGTTTTGTTGATAGCACCAAGCTTCAGAATATAGCTTGATAATATCTGCAACTATAAATGATATTCAGCTCATTGCTGAAATTATCAGAGACAGCTTCCTATTAGATATTTTGTTTATGATATTAAATTATGTGCTTATTTTAATCAGAATTAATTTATGTAGCTTCATGCAACCCATCAAAACTAATCTGTATGAGTCCCTGGACATCTTTTTGTGTTTGAATATTAGCAGTCATGTCAATGACACTTCCTTTATTTTTTTATTATGTGTTCCAAGATTTGGCAAAGCTTGGAAATGAATGTATAGCTGCTGTGCAAGCATATGATAGTGCCATGGAAAGCATGGAAGCATTAAATGTGGCAGAGTTGAAGCTTCAAGACATTGTCAATTCTCCTTCCCTAGATGTTGCTTGTAGGAAGATAGATGATTTGGCTGAAAAGAAGCAACTTGATTCTACATTAGTTATGATGATCACCAAAGCGTGGTCAGCTGCCAAAGAATCTAACATGACAAAAGATGAGGTAAAATGATCAGTAGCTCAAACAAATGCCTCACTTTGGTACTTCTGGCTGTTTATGCAGTATCTGATCATTTATTTATTTATCTTCCTTGATTCTAGTGGAATATTGTCATGTATCCTGGCTGAAAAATATGCTAAACCAAGGAGCCTTCATTCCTCCCTAGTTTCTTCTGATACAAGTTACATAGAGAAAAAAGATTGTGTGGAAAGAGAAAGTTAATTATCCAAGAGAAGGACTATGCTAATAAATATTGGATGTTTGCATGGTTTCATGAGAGAGCATCTATGATTATACCATGTCAAATCATAGGGTAATTTGACCCAGTAAATTATTTAATTTTAATTTGGTCTTGTATGGCCAGAATTGTTATTTGGAAGAAGCCAAATAAAAATTATTGATTCATCATTCATCCTGCATTGCAGGTGAAGGATGTGTTGTATCATCTTTACAAGACTGCGGTGGGCAATCTACAGAGACAAATGCCAAAGGAAATTAGAATCGTGAAGTATCTTCTCAAAATTAAGGATCCTGATGAGCTGTTGTGTGGCTTAGAAGATGCATTTACACCAGGAGAAGAAATTGAAGGAAAGGATGTAGACTGCCTCTACACGTACGTATTTAAAAGTCCTTTTGCTTTGGTTAATTGTGACCAAGTTTATCTATGGAAATGATTGACCTATAAAATCTAGAATTCAAGCATTTGAATTACTCTTTCTAGTTCATAAAATGAAGACATAAGGACAGATAGGGTTTCGCTGATGATTTGATGATGTTTGAGCTTAGGATTGTTATCAGTTGATTCCATGTAGGGAGATGTTCTCAATAATGGGTTTACTAATCTTATAGGACACCTGAAAAGTTACATACCTGGATCAAGGCTGTGGTGGATGCTTACCATTTTAGTCAGGAAGGGACTCTCATAAGTGAAGCCAGGGACCTGATGAATCCAGAGATTATAAAAAGGCTCGAGGAATTGAAGAAGCTAGTTGAAGACAATTACTTGTGATGAGTAAGTAGAGTTTTGTCTGGAGGCTCTTTGACATTTCCAAGTCTGGGATATTTGTACGGCCACAAAAATTTGAACTGGTTTTTTTTTTTTTTGGAAACGATACTAAAACCCCAAAAAGCTCCAGACGTCATTTTTGTCTATGTCTTCAGGAACTCTAGATGATATAGCTAATTGGCTTAGATCACAGAGAGAACGATCGGTTAGATTAGCTCAAATCTTAGTGTACAAATCTTGTAAACATACTGTATTTTACGGTTCATTTATAACGTAGTCTGTTTTTCCTCGCTTGATTTCGTTTCTCCTCGTCTTTCTAGATTGTGTTAATTTGTCGGGACAACTCATTGTCTAATCTCTTTACTTCAATTGATTTTATTTTGAGGTTATCTTATTATAATGTTTTTTATATTTCAAGACATTATTGAACATTTAATAATAATCCTTCCATCAGTTGGGTAATAGATAACCTTTCCCAATCATTTGTGCTCACAATCTATTTGTTGAAGTCCGTTAGCACCTACTAATTTTTACAAGCCCTTATAAAGTTACGAGGACTCGATACCTTCAAATTTTAGAGGTTTCAGATAAACTAGTTCTAAACCCGTGTTTTGCACGGGTTGTTACAATTAAAATAATATAATAAGAAATTTAATAAGAAATATAAAGAACCATAATAAAATGTTAAAATAATATAATTGTGAATAATAATAAGAAATATAAAAAGAAAGATAACAATTTTATTATTAATTATAATATAATTTGTAATAAAAAATCTAAAAATGCTATAAAAATTACATTTGAAGAAAAGATTGGAAAAAATAAAGCATATTACTGTTAAAAATTATTATGGTTATTTAATTATTCTTAGTAATTTAACTGTAAAAAATGCGGTTTAATGATTAATTCTGTACGTAATGATAAATTGTTAATGCCAACACGGTGACGTTTGGCCATTAGAGACAATAGGACACGGTAGCAGTAGACAGAGGATTTGGACTCAAAATTGAAAGGCAAACACAAGTAAAAAATTAACATATTGCATGGCATAAAATAAGATTATGATAAAATAGGAATATGATAAACAAAATGAGTCACAAAATATGAGAG
>JANKOE010000006.1:18023351-18045682 GCA_026284465.1 Erythroxylum citrifolium
GAAATGAGTGAATTGTAGAAGTTGAGAAGTGTTGGAAAATGTTTGAGTAGTTGAAGAGTTGAGCAGCCATGAAGTAGCATGGGAATTCCAGAAATTCCCATGTCCGTTAAACGGACACGTCTGTCCGTTAAACGGACAGATTCGGGAGAAATAGTACTCGTTAACCGCATCATGTCCGTTAAACGGACATGCATGTCTGTTTAACGGACAGATTCTGGAGGAATAGTGTACCTTTTGCACCTCGTGTCCATCAGACGGACACGCCTGTCCGTTTAACGGACAGGTTCGGGTGGAATAGTGTCAAATTGCACTTCATGTCCGTTTAACGGACACGCATGTCCGTCTAACGGACAGATTCGGGAGAAACAGTGTATTTTTGACACTCGTGTCCGTCAAACGGACACTCCTGTCCGTTTAACGGACAGGTTCGGGTAAAACAGTACCCAAGCCCAGTTCATGTCCGTTTAACGGACATGATTTCAAAGGTTAAATTTTTCAGATTTTCAGAGATCAGTCAGGTTTAAGTTTTAATCAGTGTAAGCTCACCACCAAAGTGGGTTCGCAGCCAGTGTCAGTGTTAGGGTATCAGACTCAAGATTTCAGTCAGCAGCAAGTCAGCATCTCGGGAACGGGCCACCAGTCAGGGCTCGTCACCCGGGACAAGTCGGGCTCCAGAAGCGGGGTCCGACAATGTGCTTCCCATTTATAATCATGATTAAGCAAAAAGGCTAGCATGGTGGTACAAGGAAGGTAGTATGTTGATTATTCTTATAATTGATTATGATTACTAATAATATCGGTATATGTGAATGATGACTATTGAATATTATGATGTAAATGATGACTATTGAATATTATGATTTCTTGAATTATTAATTCAATAAACTATATGAAGTCATATGTTTCAAGTGGATAGGGATGGCAGGCCAGCCCCCACCAGTTCTTTTAAAATTTAAAATATAGATCAACGTAATTTTTTGGGTCTAAGCCTGAGCTATCCAGGCTCAGGCCTACCTGAGACCTAATTCTTCTAAGTAAAACGATATTGTTTTTCTTAAAATAATTGAGTCTATAGTCAATTTAGGTATGAGGTTAGCCCATGAGCTGACTTATTGAAAACAACTAAATTTAGGCCTATGGGCCAACAATTGTCATCCCTATAAGTGGAAGAATGTTAGAAATAATTCATTTAAGTGACTCATGTGTTAAAAGATAGTTAAAGAATTTAGTAATTTAATAAATCGGCCTTTTAGCTTTTGGTTCATTATGATGGAGAGTCTTAAAACTAACTAATAGTTGTCAATTTGTTAAGGAGATTAAGATTCTATCTATGTCTAATAATAAGTTTCATATTCTCACAAAACACTACCACGAAAGAAAGTAAGATAGAAAGCTCAAAGAAAGAGACAGGGTTAGGAAAAGGAGATTATTAAGAATCATTTCCGCATAATTGAATTATGGACAAATGTTGATATTCATAAAATCTGTCTTTGTATTATAGTAAAATTATGATCATGATTGAATATAAGTTAGTTCCATAAATTTGTATATCCTTTTATGATTATGAAAATTATGCTTGAAAAAACTTCTCGGGAAATTTACAGAACACAAAACAATTTTAGTAAATTTATAAAATCTTAGGAGATATGAGTCTCTTTCTTTTTTTCATTTAAGAAGTTAAAAAATTTTAAACCAATTCAACAGAACAAGTAAAGCCTCCAAATCTGCGTTAAAGTTGGTTTAAGATGATTTCCCTTTACTTTCCAACAATTACTGATATCGAATTATCGAATGATTTGAATGAATTAACTAAGATTACATTAGGTAAGCTTGCATTATTTTGAATTTCTGGTTTTCATATAGAGATCATAGTTTGGCAGACAAATCAAAAACTGTGTGCTAACCTTCCAACAAGCGCCCATGGCCTAATGGATAAGGCGCCTGACTTCTAATCAGGCGATTGTGGGTTCGAGTCCCACTGGGCGTGCAAGTCTTGTTGTTTTTCATTTATATTATCATTTTTCATGTTCACTTGAACCTGGATTTGGAGTTTTTATCATTTCATTTGATACAGTAAGATGGATGGGCTGTAAGTTGTAACGAATGGTTACATGTGGCTAAGGTCTGCATAGGCCCACCCAGCCGCAACGTTTTCGTAGACTTTTTCATCGTAAAAATTAAAAAAGCACAACCGTGTCCGTGCGGGACTTCACTCCCATAAATTTTGGACTGATTTGAGAAATACCTCCCTCTTTTAGGGGAATAAAAGGCATCGATAGTGGCAAGGAATCCTGAAGTGGGTTCCTTGTTTCGTTTATTGTCGGCCTAGTTGAACCAGAAAACTAGGATTGAAAACGTTTAGTTAAAAGGTCATGGGCTATAAGGGTCTAGATCCAAAGCATAAAGATAGACACTAGCATTTGACAAATTGATTCATCACCAAGCACATCATCATTTCAAGTTAAAAATTTTGAAAGTTCTTCAACTAAACTTCAGATTTCGTATGAGAATACGAAAAGACTCTTTAATGGAGCGTGAACCATGCATAAGCGGAATGATAAGGAGGTATTTGTTCGTTTTTATTTCCCCATGCATAAGCGGAACCCCATGCCATCACTAGCTAACTACTAAAGAAAATCGATGCCTCTTATTATTGGTTGGCCATCAACCTCACCATATTCATCCAAAATAGAGGTGTGTGGAAAAGCCACGACTTGGGGATAGATACCTATAACTATAAGTTGGGATCGAGATTAGCAATCTGTGGATGGGAATTGATAGGTTGATCAGATTTGGTAGGTAAGTTATCTATTTCTTGCACATGTGCGTGTGTCTGTGTCTGCATGCACACATCTTTACTTTCACATATTTTCGTACAAACAACAGTAAGAAGCGTGGAGAAAAGAGAAGTTAGATGAAGAACAAAGTTAGACAGGGGCAGCCATTGAATATCAAGGCTCTTAGGTCATGTCAACATGATGCGTTTATGGCCTATCTATCTACCATCGGGGTCTTTCCTTTGGACGGAAGTTGTCCACACGTAAATGTAACATAATTGAGGGTATCTCTCGATCCCGAGTCATCTCAACCATCACCAAGCTTTTCTTCTCCTCAAATGATTGATTAGGTGAATGTAAATGGATCTCTTAAAACACCTCTATTTACTTTCTATTCGTTTTTTGTGCAACATATTAGATAATGTTGTTGTGCTTTGTGTACTCAATTTTCCCTACTTTTTGTTGTTCAAGATAGGTAATTCATCACTTTGCTAGCTATGTGCCAACGTTTTATTGACAAGATATCTTCTCACAACTCGTGTAACTAGATCTAATATGGCAAATGGAGCAATTTTTTGGTAGATACCTGGACAACCCATATGGCTTTGGACTCTAATCCATATATATTTCTCTATTAATCACATCAGCAAATAATGGAGATAACATCTGTTTGTTTTCTGTCCTTTTTCATCCCCCCTCTCTATTAGTAACAAAGGAAGGTAACAATATATGTTCTTTTCTGGTAAAAGTTGATCAATTGATCAGACATGAAGAGCTGTCTTGCAACATCATATAGTCACATCAAATAATTTTTTTGAACTAAAGACTATGATTAATGGCCTTACTAGTTTGTTTTCTTAGCAATAGTATTGTTATCAATTTCAGCTTATATTAAACAAAGTAGGTATTTATTAATATCCTCCTAGGCTCACGATATGGAAGGAATTTTTGTTGAGATGCATTACTATTATGGTAGGTAGCTAAAGCATAGTATTTCTTTTATTTCTTATTTATGGTTAAAAAAGCATTGTTATATAAATTTCTTTAATTATCTTAAATATTTATATATTTTCAATAATTCTTATAATTAATTAGTTTAAGACTAAAATTTAATATATTAAGAAATAAATTGCCATTTAATATTGATATCAAATATTACAATAAGATAAAACAAAAAATTGGATGATAAAATCAAACGTATTTTTATTTTCAAATTTTATTACAAATCTCGATCCAACATATTTTTATTTCTAACAAATCTTAACCAAATGAGTTTTTTGACAAAAAAGAAAAAGAAACCAAAACTAAAAATCTAAAGTAGAAAACTTCAACTGAAAAATGAAAGTAAAACCATCAATTTATTTGATTTTAATGATTCTTTACAACTAATAAATGTATGATATTTTAATATTATATTTAACAAGAGATAATATTATATTTAATTGGAGAGACACGATTATATTTATTTATTTATATTTTTAACATGATTTTGTGTATAATGTACAAGGAATTAATAAGTAAAAAAATATTTTTACACAAAATTATTTTAATCATTCAACATGTTAAAAGTAAAACAAACTTTAAACTTGTAAAATATTATACTTTTATTATAATAATTAATGCATAACATACAAAAAACTAACGTGCATTTTAAGAAGTGAATTTGACGTCAATAATACTTTAGATATTAATTTTATTTTAGATTTATGTAAAAGCACCTTCACAATTTTCAATATCATATAAATTTTATGTTTAATGTATGCACAAATACAGCAATATTCAAATAAATTTTATTTTTTCTATCCATACACATATCAAAAGAAATTAATATGATCATAATGCATTTAAACTTCTCTATTTTATATTTATATCTACACAATATGTATATAGATAATATGTTTTGATAATTGTAATTAATAGATAAATTACCCAAAAGGGAAGAATCAGCCAAAGGCAAGAACATGAATACAGCTAAGCTCAAAAACTTCTACACAGTTGCTTCTGCATGAATACTAAGAAACTAACTTGGAAAAGGGAAAGCTAAGCTGGTTTATATGATTTTAGTATTACTACAACTTGCCATATTTCACTATCCTCAGCCAAACCTAAATTAGGCCGGCAGCTTCCATGTGATAAGGATAGAATCTAGGCTGAGAACTTGGTACTGCTAGTGCTAATCATGAGCTTTTTGATATTTAATGAAAATTAAGTTACCTACATGATCAAGTTGTAATTAATGACTTTGAGGTAAGGTCCATCTACTTTCCATTTCGGCGTTAGTGCGATATAAGGGTGTCTTACTATGATTGCCTTTCTAATCTAGCTAATAGTGTTGAAGCCTGGTCAAAACCTTAATGTTTTTCTTTGAATTCTTAAAAGTTATTACATTTCTTTCTTGCCAATCTGCATAAATTAAATAGAAAGCAAATTCAGGTTGTTTGGTTCTTGTTGTCAGAATTCTAGACTTACTGTAACGATTCCATAATGTAAAACTCACTCACATTTACAAAGAAGGAAACTTTGCAGCTGATTCCCTTTCTCATCTTACTTTTGATTTTCCTCTTGGCTTTCATGTTTTGGGATAAGTCCCTTCTAGTATTGGTAGATGGCTTGATCATGATTTAATAGGGGTCTCTTATGTTAGGTAGCTTTCTGTCTTTATGAGCTTTGCTCACTTTTTCTTACCAACAAAAAGAAGCTAAAATTATGATTAAAATAGTGTAATTAGTAGAGCTAATTTTCTTAAATTTTTGGCAAGTTATTCATTTTAATGTGGACCCATTTGACCCAAATAGCTCCTTTTTATTTAAATTAAGATTCTCCAAATTCTCCTAATATGTTCATTATTTTGATTGGCATTATGCCTAGTCCTCCTTCAACTTTAGACAGGTAAACCTTAAGTCATTTGGCTTTAGCTTATGATGTATTTAAATTTACACTAGTCCATAAAAGGTTCTTTAAGAGTCTTTCTATAGCTTTGATTAGTTGTTCAAGTGCATCAAATGTGAACTCCAATAGATATGTAGATTATAGAGCATATTTAATAAGTTTTTTTTAAAATTAAAATTGATTTAATAATAAGATTTAAGATACAATATGTTTGACCATATCCATCCATTACTGAACAAAAGGACCACAATATCACAAACTAGCTAAATATGACAAAATAAGAAGGATGTCCAATTCTCCATGCTATTCTGCTTTGTGAGTTTATTTAAGAGTCTTTTTTTTTTGCACCAAGTGAAAGAAATTTATGTTTTCAATGGATTATTCTCTTGTGTATGGTGTCAAATAGAAGCTAGTAATAGATGAAGTTAGTCTCTTAGTTTTTATTAAAATATCTAGATATTTGAAAAGAGGATCATTAGATTATAGCCTTAGGGTTGAGGAAAACCAATCAGCTTAGTGAGCAACTCCTGCTAATTAATTAAATAGCCCTTGTTTCTATTAATTGATAAACTAGATCGATTATTAAACACTTGTAAAGAATTCAATGGAGTCTTGATTAAGTTGGAGTCAACAAAAGACACGTTGAAAATTCTTAGGTCTTTACATTTATTGTGATAGATGAACTTGCTCTCTTACTCAATACTCCCTCCTATCTAAAATGAAAGTCGTTTTAGAGAGATGCACAGTTATTAAGAAAGTTAATGAAATATTTAATATACCCTTATTAATTACATGTTGAAATGCCTTGAAAATGTAATCTGTATAATTAGGATGTGAGGGAAATTAAAACTCCTCTAAAACGACTTTTATTTTGAATCCTCCTAAAACGACTTTTATTATGAATAGAATGGAGTAGTATAATCTATCAATTTGGTTAGAAATTCAATACAATCAATAAAAAGATAAGGAGATATATTATCACCTTACCTCAAACCTTTAGCTCTATTGATCAACTTGGTAGGATCCCTTTTGACAAGTATGCTATAAATGGCTGTAGACATGTACTACTTAATCCACTTGAAAAATTGTTTATGGAATCTGAATTCTTCTAGTGCATAAAAAATAAAGTTCGAATTGATTTTTAAAAAAGGCCTTATAAAAGTAAACCTTCATTTTGCAACTATTTAGGATTGATTTTTATGGTAATTTTCTAAACAAATCTTATGCCAAAAGAATGCTATCACCAATTTCCCCGCCTTGAATGAAGGTACCTTTACGAGGGTTAACAATAGAGCTCAAAATACAGGAGGCACAATTTAGGAAAGAAAAAAAATTAAGATTATTTTGAGTTGATACGAAAGTCATACAGGGATTTAAGTGTTCATCAAAACTTACATGTCTATCCCAACGTTTGTTATTTGGTGTAGGATTTTCGTTAGTCATATTAATAAATAATTAATAAAGCTATTATATTTGCTTGAGTTATACACATTTTAAAATTTTACTTATTAAATTGAAACTTTGAAAGATTATACACCAAAATAAAAAATTATTATAAATATATTATCTCTAATTATTAACCCAAAAATTAGTATAATGGTTATCCATATTCGTAGCTTTGGGGTGACATATGCCTCAGAATTTTTGTTGGTTTGCACCTTCAAAAGCTCTTTTTAAAGTTCCACTTTTTCAAATTTAGGTTAATTATTAAAAAAGCCAAATTTTTATAAAATCTTCAATTATAACTTGAATTTTAAAAAGTAGTAATAAAATGTTCAAACTTTCAATTTTTTTCAATTTTAGCCTAAAATTTAAAAAGTGACAATAAAATATTTAAACTTTCAATTTTCTTCAATTTTAGCCGGATATCATCTATTGTTCTTCTTATGTTCTCAGTCTTTTATTTTCTTTTTCTTTTTCTAACACTTCAAATTACTTTCACATTATAGCATACTGCGTCAATAAGCTCATCATTTTTAGTTCATTCTTCTGATGTCCTTAATATGAAGGCATCGAGGTTGCATAATCTGAAAATTGAAGAGTGAAAATATCGAGAGAACAAAATAAAAATGAATGAAAAAATTTGAAATGAAAACATAAGTTTGTCGATGTTGTGTAATCTGATTTAGGTCATTTTTAAATAACGACATCGTTTCATTAATCTTTATTTATTGTGTTAATTTTAGCTAATATTTATTAATAGTTAAGGTTTCTGAAGTACATGACAAACTATGTCAGCAAACTTAACAGAAACATTAATATCGGATTAAAATTAGAAAAAAATTAAAAATTTAAACATTTTATTCTACCTTTAAAATTTAGGCTAGAATAAAAAAAAACTAATTTTAACCCCTTTTTTTATATAATTAGCCCTTCTCTTTTCAAAGACAGGGCAGATATGACAACCGGTACACCTGCTTTAATCATATATGGCAATAATACCCCTGTTTCTTATTTTAAACTTTTTTTGTGGAGTTTTCAAATTTTGTCTCCTCATTTAGAAACCTGCAGAATACAGATATAATTGCAAGCCAACTCCTTTAGGCTTTTCAGCCACCTGCCATAATTTGTTTCGGTAATAAAAAGAAGAACAGAACAGATACTTTGTTCCATAACTCCTCTCTATTTCATCCATTTGGAATAGGTTAAACAATCTCATCTCATGCCTAAAAAGAGGAAATCTGATATCTTATTCTTATTATATTTTATTAAATCACATTTATATAAATTCAATATAAATGTATGAACCATATTGATGTGAAAGAAAGAAAATAGGAGGATTGGAAATATAAGCCGTTGCATGGAAACCACAACTTAATATTGATAAGCAACTTGACTTGTGCGAGGACTCGGTGTATTAAATGAACTGACAGATCATTTTTTCTTCCCCTCCTCCTTGCATCAACTTAGAACAATTATTATTTCTTTCGTATCATTTTCGTATGTGTATTGTAAGTGAGGCTATTGGACCATCCAGTTGTATCCTTCTAGGACCATTAAGAAGAAGAAAATGAAACATTCTCTTCAGAAGTGGTTTTCTACGAGGCTGAGCTGAATAACATGAAGGGTATGAAAGGGATCGTAGCCGCCGGCGGCAACATCCAACCACCACATTATGCTTATTTTTCCGGTCGCTGGACCACCTAGCACCAGACATTATTAAACATACTGTGGTGCTCCATACATTAAAGATAATGTTCCCTTTCCCATGGAAATCTAACAATGACTAACTTACGCTTTAAGATGTCCCGTTCTCCAAAATCCCACGGCCATGGAAGAAGATCTCATGGTCATGGCCATGGTCAACTGAGCATAAAGAACTCTAATAGAGGCTTAGAAAAATATATTAAAAACACTTCCCTACGACAATTCGATAGTTTCTTAGTTAATTAGAAATCAAACCCCACCCATTGGTAACACATTTTGTAAAACGCCGTCGATCACAAGGATAAGCAGCACGTTATGAAATGGGCCTTAGAGCTGTACCAAAAATCAGTGATGGGGTGGATGGCATGGTGGAATATACAACTGGCAGAGAAGCCATGGTCTTAAAAGGACTGGATTTTGGGTACATGTACAAAGAACGTTTTCATTCAGATGAACAAACAAGAACTACTTTTCTTCTAGAAAAGATAAAAACCACAAATTTCAATAAAGGAACCGAAGTCAGCACTCAGCAGCTCGAGGAAGGAGAAGAAGAAGAAGCCAAAAATAGCACTAAAATCTAAAGGAAGGACTAAGATGTAATACATCAAAGCAGAAACAAATTAGAAGGTAGAATGAGAAGCAGAATCTCAGTCAATAAACTCAGTCAAACTTCATACAGCCCCCAATGAGCATGAACATTCCTCCATCGTCATCATATGAAGTTGGGAACTACATATTAATCATACTAACCCACTTGCCTCTTTCCCTCTCCTTAGTCCTTACTCGTTACACAAAAACATGCACCTAACTAAATAACCAATCAGATATAGAAGACAGTCTCCGAACAGGAAGAAATTGGAATGGCTTTTGTATTATCCCATTTCCGTAGTGTCTCCACTTCTCTTCCTCTGTAGTAGTAAATAATAATACGTCTTTACTTGAATATGCAACTTCTTTTTAAGTTCTTTTTTTCTCTTCTTTTCCGTCCTTCAAACAATGAAAATGGCGTATTACCAATCATCCTTCCCTCTCTGTAGGAAACACCCATCATTGCTCCCTCCCCAACAATCCTTTTCAACCTTAGAAACCTGAGACGCCTAAGATATTCCCTCTCTTGCATACTTCCCCTTTGTTTTATGCTTCTACTTTCTCTTAGTTAAATACCCTCCCCCATCTTCGTAACTCTCTCTCCCCCTCAACTCCATCGTTCTTGTATTACCATCTCTATCTTTCTTTCGTTCTTCTTTATACATTTTTCAGGGGATTTTCGTTTTCAGTCTTTTGTAGACAGTCCCTCACTTCAGAATGGATCCTGCTTCTACAAATTCTGTCAATGGTTTCTACTCTTTTCTAACTAGAGGGATTGATGATCTTGAAAGAGTCTATCTTTCAAATAATTTCATGTCAATCCAATTCCTCCAGAGGGCACTTTCTTTGTTAAGATCTTTCCACTCTCAGTTGATCTTGCTTGTCCAAAAACTTCATTTGCCTGTTGGTGATAAGTGGCTCGATGAATACATGGACGAAAGTTCCAAGCTTTGGGAGGCATGCCTTGTGCTTAAATCAGGCATATCTGGCATGGAGAGTTACTACTCTGCTGGATTCAATATCACTTCTTATCTTGACAATCATCGTCATCTTACTCTTCAAGTCTATCGCCAGGTTCATCCAAAAAATCCCACTAAAATCATGTTTTTAATTCTATTGCCAATAACAATATTGCATCGATCAGACTGCTGTCCGAAAGTTATAAAACTATAAATTGAGAAATAAACGTTTTTGACTTAAAAAGTTTGCATCTTTGGAACAGGTGATACGAGCGATTTCTGGGTGTCGAAGGGAGGCTGTGGGATTGGAAGAGGAGAATAGAGCTTCAATGGAAACAAGAATCCGACCCCTGTCACTGCGTTTTGACGAAAAGGTTGGGATCGAATCAAAACTCAATGGATTCAATGGTTTTAGAGGGGTTCTGTACGCAATGAGAAACGTTAGCTCTTTACTTCTAATGATCTTGCTATATGGAATAGTGTACTGTTGGCCCGAACCCAGTTTTCTGCGAGGAGGCTATGAAGGGTGTTTGTTCTTTGGATCATCTTTCATGATCTCGACAGCAAGATTGCAGCAGAGAGTTGCAGCAGAGATAAACCAGATAAATGGGAGACCAGGGATTCTGCTTTATGAATTTAGGAGGTCAAAGATGGCTACGGAGGAGCTTAAAGCAGAGCTCGAGAGGAGGTGTGGGGAAGGAGTTGTGGAGGATTGGAAAACAGAGGAAGAGATAAGAGAAAGAGTAGAGAACTTGAGAGGGTGTTTTGGGGTGTTGAGATCTGGGGCAGAGATCATTACTGGGCAGCTTGATGATTTCTTTGATGAGATAGTTGAAGGAAGGAAGAAGCTTTTAGATTTTTGCAGTCATAGATAAAAGAATGAAAGATCAAATTTTGATAGAAGATAGAAGGAAAGTAGTTTGTTAAAAAAATTAAATTGATTACCTTGGCTTTATCTTTGTTATCTAGTTGTTCCCTTACAGTTACTAAAAATGTAAGACAAGATGAAACAATGGACAGGACGGGACAGGATAGCATAGCTTCCTATGAAGTCTTTTTACTTTGTTTTTTTTAATTACTTTTACAATTTTTAGTTTTTAAACCGGTCCCTCCGTCTCTCTCTAGCTGTTGTTTTGTAGTAAAGGAGATTTAATCTTTAGTAGTTTGCAGTAGGTGGATAATGATGTCAAACAGAAGCTTTTCAAGTATAGGAGTAGGGAGGTGACTAGATTCTTGGGGTTTTCAGCTTTAATGAAAGCAATGGAGTACCCTTCTTAGCAGATAACATCTCTGGCTCTATGCATAATTGCATATGCTCTTTTGATGGATGGTTAATTTATTTCTAGTTTTCTAACCGTATCTCATGCTTTTTGTCCGAAGGAAAAAGCTAAACGACAAAATAATGGATCGGATAATTAAAAGCTAAACATCAAAAGTATTGTTTTGGTTGTGGACAGCAAACAGCAGCAGCTTCCTGTAAAATCATGATTACTCCATTAAACTGTCACAACAGGCCTTTAATTATTGTAGTCACCCAGTGCTCCAGCAAGACTGAATCACCTCTCCCAAAAGTAATGAAAAAAGATGAGAAAAAGAATCAACCTACGGCTGGAATTGTATTGCACGAACATGTGCTTAATGTGAAGTTGCCTCGTACAGTCCAGGAGAGGCAGGATTGGATGGCAAACAGGCTTCGCGTGGCGGCTAAATCACTTCAAAATCTGCTTCATTGCCATAATCGTTGGGTATTCTTCTCTAGTATATTTTAACCAGCCACACATGGGCAAATAAAAAAAAAGGTCATACCTAACTTAACTATTGTTTAGGTCGTTTTCACATTATCTACATAACATGTTTAAGAAACTGACATAAGCAATCTTTGAAACAGATCCAATAGATAGCCATATACCTGTCATTTACAACATATGAATGATAAAATAAAGGCTATAGCAAAATTTGCAAGGGTATGCTGAACTGTACTTCATCAATTAAGAAAATGACCTATAAATGTATGCCAAGTAGCTTCTTTTACATGTTTAAATGTCAAATCCTGGCATCGCAAACTGAGAAGCAAATGTTTCCACCAGGTTTCGCAGCTCAATGATATCTTTATTGCTCTGCAGGCCCTTGACAAAATCTTTCTGAAGTTTTCCATGTTCCCTTTGCACAAAACTTGCAATCTGAGCAGCCCTAACAAGGAAGTCTGCGATCATCTCAAAATCAGCCTCCAAACAACCTCTTGATGTCATAGCAGGAGTACCTGAAAGAGAACAGAATAATGAGCTAACTGGAAATTGGAGAACAGACCTGACTTGGTCAGCACAGAACTGAGCTGACAATTAGAAAAAAGGACACATTCACAAAAGAAAAGTTTGGACTCCTCTTGGCATTGGCTATAAAGTAGTACCCAGAATCCGAAAACATTTACAAATAGTACCTGGATGACATAAAACAATACTGTATAGATATATGTAAGTTCTAATTTTATAGATATAAATAGAGAGCGAAATACCCACCAATTCTCACTCCTCCAGGACATATAGTACCATTGTCTCCAAATATAGCAGTTTTGTTCAGTGTGATGTGGCAGATTTCACATACCTTCTCATAATTTTTGCCTGCAGAAAGTAAAAGAAATACAGTGTTATGAAGTGAAAAGGGAAAAACTACAGAGTTGTGCCATTTTCAACTTCCTATAATCTTAAGCATATAAACATAATTCTACCCTAAAATATCTTTAAATAGGACAGTGAAGGATGTTTACTTAAGTGCACATAGAGATACATGGAGTGAGCAGCAGTGAAGGATGTTTAGTTAAATGCACATAGAGATACACGGAGTGAGTAGATATGAGATCACTTTATTGTGATTTTGGCATCAACCATACACATGGACACTGGTGCTCAAAAGTCAAAACAAGATACTTTTAACTATTTTTAAGACTTTGTCAAAACAAGATACTTTTAACTAATTTCAGGAAGGAACTTGAGATGCAATCCTTATCCTGAAACATTATGCTGCATAGAAGTTTTGCCATAATTCTCAGGGTCCCAACCAAAATTTGGAAAATTGAAAGAAAAAAAAGATATCTAACCCTAACACCAAAGTCTCACTGTAGCCAATATAATACAGAGAAGACAATGGACAATCTGAAAATTTGACTTAAACTCGACATGCAAATCGCACAGATTATTCCAATAGCTATACATGTGTAGCCGTGACCCTTCCCATATTGGTAAAACTGTTCACGTCACATAATTGCTCACTCACTCTTATGAATTCATATTGTACAGCCAAACCATGGAATATATTATTTACTAGATAGAACACAATTATCTACACATTATGCTCCAATCATTTGATAAGACAATAAGACGAAACAAAAATGCAGATGAGAAACATACTGAACAAGTAATCCAACACTAAAACTGAACACAGCTGTCAACTAATAATATACAAATTTTAAATCTGAAGAAGTAAATAGGACAATTCAAACTAACATCATGTTAGTTTCCTCCATTGGATCATTAGTTGACTTTAATACCAGAGCAAGTAAATAGCCACGATGAATCAACGGGATACTTTAACAGCATTAAGAAGAAGCATTTAATTTAGAAAGGTTAAAGGAAACTGCACAGTAGGAGAATCCAATAATTCAAGTGATTATATGGTCAGTGGCATATATTTCGTATTAGCCAATCTATATTATCAATCTAAGTACCAAAGAGAAATAAGCAAGTAATCACGCATGCGAATTGCTAAACTTTCATGGGCCAAATAAAAGGTACTTGCATGCATATACAAATAAATAGCACACAACTAGCAACTTCTTCATGCATTATGACCTTAAACCTAATGCCTGGCATGACCATTTATAATTGCCTGAGGTCCTACAAAGTGCAAAGTAAATCCACTTACTCAAAATCGAATTTAATGACCCAAAAGATAATTGAGATGTGAGACTGCATCAAGACTTCAGGTGTGCTTACTTTTGGGTAAAGAACTCAGGCAGCTGGAAGCTTGAAATACAAAAGAAGCATAGCCACAAACTATTATAATGCCTAAAAACCCAAACCAAGACAGCAGAAAAAGCATAAAAGCTATGAATTAACTGTTATGTACACCATGGTTTTTGGTCGCAGAAAATAACAGACAACAAAGTAGAAATGCCAAAGATTCAATGCATAAGGAATCACTTAATATCCAAGAGATTCATTTAGAAAAGGAGCGTTGATTAAGTTTTTACCTGTTAAACCTAAAGTAGTAAGATCCCAGAGCAGTAAATGGTTGTCAGTACCCCCAGTGACCAATCTGCATTTCCTTCGCAGCAAAGCAGTCGCTAATGCTTGAGCATTCCTCTTTACCTGTTGCATGTATGCTTTGTACTCTGGAGTACCCACTTGTTTTAAGGCTATGGCAAGAGCAGCAATGTGATTATTGTGAGGACCCCCTTGTAATGATGGGTGGACTGCAAAGTTTATCCTTTCCTCAAAATCATAATGGCTACTAAAATCACCAAGACTAAGATGTGTGCCTTGCTTCCTTGGTTTTGGGCCTTTCCTGTAAAATATAATTCCTCCTCTAGGACCCCTAAGGCTTTTGTGAGTTGTTGAGGTAACTATATCACAATAGTCAAATGGACTTGCACATTCCTGCACAAGACAAAAGCCAAGCTGTCTGAATTAGCAAAGCCTATCAAATACCAAATAATGTAAATCAGTTTGTGCTTTCTGCAAACACGAAAAAAGAAGAAAAAAAGAAGAAAAATGATTATAATTGGTTACAAATATATTTATCAAAGCTCTTCCCAGACCATTAAAGAAGATATCAAATTGCTGGGCTACCAAAAGTGTTGGTAGATTATGGTTAAAGAATGACGACTAACACTCAAGGTTAGTCAGCTTCAAATCAACAATTAAAAAGACCATAGCCAAAGACTTGGTCATAAGCAAACAAAACTACAAACAGTATGATGCAATCCCAGTTAATTCACCAAGCGTTGAAAGATCACCAGAAATCTTAAACAACTAAATGTAATTTAGTATACGAGGCTGTGAAAATTAAGTTAATCCATCAAAGTTTGGTATGACCATTCCTGAATTACTTTTGTAACCTAGTTTCGCCAAAACATGCTTATGCCTATTTGTTAACTTGATTTTGTGAGAAGTATGACAGATACAACCCAAAGAATGCTCAGTTCATGTATTAGAAGCCAATAGAGTAAATATTTTTCTTATTAACATAGAAATCAATACATAAGTATCAAGTATGTGGACACATTGGAAAAAAGAAACGCCAAAAGAATATAGGGAAACAACAGGAAACAAGAAATAGATACGCAGTGCATAATGGGCCCAGACAAGAAATCCAGCCAATTTGTATTATACCCACCCTCTTCTAGTATTTCAATGTATCATTTAAATTAGGATTAGATATCAACTAAAAGCTAATATCTCAAATTAATCACTTACCAGCAAATTCACGTAAGGAATTCAAGCTATTCAAATCCATTTTTCCGTAATCCACAAAGGATTGCAGGATACTTAAAGAGTTCTAAATTTAACGCATCCAAAATTCTCAAAGTGAAGAGAATAAATCTCAAATTAAAATCTTCACAGTGTATATTCAAGTTAAATTGATCACAAACCTTGGCTGCCACAAGACCACTAATATGAGCCATGTCACACATCAAAACAGCTCCAATCTTATCGGCAACTTGTCTAAATCTTGCATAATCCCACTCCCTGGGGTAAGAACTCCCTCCACAAATAAGTATCTTAGGCCTAAAGTCAATTGCTTTCTCGTCCATCTTCTCATAATCAATATACCCAGTTTGGGGATTCACTTTATAAGGCAAACTCTCAAAAAATATCGACGAAGCAGACACCTTTTTCCCTCCCGGAGTGTAATACCCATGACTCAAATGTCCTCCAGAAGGAGAGTCAAGCCCCATAATCCGATCCCCGGGCAACAAAAGGCCAGTGTACACAGCAAAATTCGCAGAGCTACATGAATACGGTTGCACATTTACACTCCATTTATCAGAATCAAGCCCAAAAGCAGCCAAAGCACGACTGCAGCAAAGAGACTCAATTTGGTCAATAAATTGATTCCCAGTGTAATATCTCGCCCCAGGATATCCTTCAGAGTACTTATTCGTCAAGTGACTGCCTAAAGCCTCCATAACTGCCCTGCACACAAAATTCTCAGAAGCTATCAACTCTATCCCTTTGAACTGCCTCTGTTTCTCTTTCTCCATCATTTCAAAAATCTCCGGATCTGCTACAGGAAGCGTCTGATTGCCCCAAGCCCGAACCATGGATCGCCGAGACTCAAGCCCCACTTCAACGGCTTGTCGTTTCGGAGGGTTCGTTGATGACGTCGAACATGACGATTCTCTCTGCCGTTTTAGACACATCTGGTGTCCCAACAAGCTAAACTGCTGGTCCTCAGTTTGATCGTCGTCTCCGTCGTCGTTCTCGATCTCCACGTCCTGAGTCTTCTTCTCATCGAGTAATTGCAAGGGAATCGGACAACTCGACGACGTTACATGCGAGTTGAATCCTAGAGAGAGGCCCGATTGTGCTTGTGTAAAATCCATATTAGTTATAAGACAAAACCCTAAACGGGAACCCAAGTTTAAGGACAACAACAACAATTTTTGCAGATAATACACCGGAAATAACGAACTCTCCTGCTGTTGCCTTTCACTTCCATATACAAATTTCAGGGCACGCAAACCCTAATTTAAGGCTGCAACCTTGAAAAAATGGTTACTAAATATATTAGTTAAAAATGAACGAGAGTGTGAGAGGGGTGGAAGAAAGAAGGCGCGTGAATTGAATATGCCGAGCGTGCTTAAATGGTTGAGGACGAACCTGGGCTTAATGTCGAAGTTGGTGAATAGCCAGTTGTTATAGACAGACAAGACAGGCTAAGGTAGACGGAATAGCGGTTAGATTCAGTTGAGTTATTTACTAAAAGCTCCAGACTCATTCATTAATTAATTGTTTCTGGACCTAAAACGAAATTATATGTCGGGTCATGGACTCTGCGGAGCTCCATTGACCGCGACTCTTTTAATTTAATACAGCACTCAGAGACGTGTCGTGTCGGTAGCTTTGATCATGGAACCGTCTTCTTGTTCGTCTTTGCTACTTTCTGATTGGGGGTATTTAAATTTGGAAAGTTTCCGTCCGGTTCCAGCGATCAGCTTCGTGCTCGTTTTGTTATGCATCGGTATATGTATGATAATAGACAAGAATAGAATTAATACGTAAATGTATTGTTTTCTTGTATATTGATGAATAATTTTACATTGTATTTATATAAGTCTTGCCATATCTAAGTTGTTGAGATAATAATAGATAAGATATAGAAACTAAATACAAATCAGATACAAAAGATAAAACGGAATATAAGATAATGCAAATCATAATAATGCTGGTGAGATTGTAGAAGATCTGCATATGTTTATCAGCCTCCCTCAAACGAACAGGAGTTGTCACAGTGAGTTTATCACGGAGAATGTGAAAGCCAGAAGAATATAAAGCCTTAGTCATGATGTCTACAATTTGATCACAGAAAGATAGATGTTGAATAGTGAGCGCCTTCCTGGTAATCAAATCTCTGATAAAGTGAATATCAATCTTGATGTGTTTTGTTAGATTATCACACCAAAGAGTGGGTATGATGTGAGAGAAATCAATTTCACCAAGAAGAGACGTAATCCAACAAATTTCAGTAGCAGCATTAGCTATACTGCGATATTCAATTTTAGTGCTAGATCTGGCAACAGTGAGTTGTTTTTTTACATTCGAAGAGATAAGGTTTGGTCCCATAAAAATACAGTAACCAGATGTGAATCGACGATCATCAGGACACCCAACCTAATCTGCATCACAATAGGCTTGAATAGAGAGAGAGGTTTGTTGGGCTAAATGGATACCAGAAGTTGATGTGGAGTGAAGATAATGAAGGATCCTTTTAACAGTGGTCCAGTGAATTTTGGTAGGACAATGAAGAAATTGAGAGACTTTATTTATTGCAAATTGAATATCATGACAGGTAAGACAAAGATATTGGAGGGCACCAACAGTGCTTTGATATTCAGAAGGATCAGGGAGAGGGATACCATGATTTTTGGAGAGGGGAAGAGTTGGGGTGATTGGTGTGATGTCAGGTTTAGATTGGACAAGGCCTGTGCGGAGAAGAAGATCTTTAGTGTACTTAGTTTAGGTAAGAAGGAGTCCAGTGGATGTGGTAGTTGCTTTTGTCCCAAGAAAGTAATGAAGGAGATCAAGATCTTTGATAAAGAATGTAGTGTTAAGGTCTTGAATGAAAGAGGGCTAAGATTCGATAATTAAAATATTATCAACATAGACGAGGAGATATGTGGTATGAGAAGTAGTGGAATGAACAAAAAAGGAAGTGTCAGATTTGGTGGGGGTGAATTTGAAATCAAGCAGCTTTTGACTCAGGTGATGAAACCAGGCCCTTAGAGCCTGTTTGAGGTCATAGATAGCTTTATGAAGATGATAGACATAAGATGGTTTGCGAGGGTCAATGAAGCTAGGTGGTTGAGACATAAAAATTGGTTCATTTAGATTGCTATTAAGAAAGGCATTTTGGACATCAAGTTGATGAACCGGCTAATTTTTAGATAGAGTAATGGTAAGGATGAGGCAAATAGTGGTGGGTTTGACTACAAGGCTAAAGGTTTCAGTGTAGTCAATGCTAGGAGCCTGATGATAACCTTTAGCAACTAACCGAGATTTATAGTGATCTAGGGACCCATCATAATTTCTTTTGGTGTGGAAAACCCATTAACATCTAACAATATTAGCATTAGAAGGAGGAGGGAAAAAAGTCCGTATGTGATTGCGATATAGAGTTGTGAACTCATCAAGCATGGCTTAATGCCAATATGAAATTTTGTTTGCTTGGGTGAAGGAGGTAGGATCGAGGGTATATGAGGTCTGTGTGCTTGTGGAATAGTTGACATAGTCGGAAAGGATCTGAGGAACACGAGTGTTATCACGTATACGTGTGATCATATGGTGCTGAGGTGAAGGGGAAATAGGCAATGGGTTTAACGTGGTGTTTGGTAGGTTGGAGCAAGTAGTGGGAGCAAGATGGTAGAGGGAGAGGATATAGGAGAGATATTAGGGGTGGAATTTGCATAAGTGAAAACAACTTCAAGAAATTGGACATGTCGTGAGATGTAAAGTTTGGAGGTGATAGGGTCAAAACAATGATAACCTTTGTATTGTAATGAGTACCCTATAAAAACACATTTGGTGGACTTTGGAGTTAGTTTGTCTGTACGAGTTGCCCCAAGAAAAGGAAAACAAGCACATCCAAAAACACGAAGGTGTGAAAGATTAGGTGGATCGAGAAACAGGGTTTCATGAGGTGACTTGTGATTGGGGACAGGTGTGGGGAATAGATTAATAAGGTAGGTGGCTGTGGAGAAGGCTTCGAACCAAAAAAATTTAGGTAGAGAGGCATGAAGGAGAAGAGTAAGTCCAGTTTCGATAATATGGCGAATTTTATGCTCAACAAGTCCATTTTGTTGTGGGGTATAAGGGCATGAAATGCGATAAGATATGCTATGGGAGGCAAGGTAAGCAGTGAAGGAACCTTTGATGAGTTCAGGAGCTCCATCGCATTGGAAAGTTTTAATTGTGGTAGAGAAGAGATTTTCAACTTTAGTTTTTAAGAGTTGAAATTTAAAAAGTGCTTATTTTTATAGGTTAAAGGAAAAATCCAGGTATAGCGACTAAAGTCATCAATGAAAATAATAAAATAATGATAGCTAGAAAAAAAAGGAGATGGTGACGAACCCCAAATATGACAATGAATAATTTGTAATGGCACAATAGAAACATGGGATGATAAAGTAAATGGAAGACATATACTTTTGCTTAATAAACATGAAGTGCAATTATTCAGTATATGTGATGACAATTTAAAGGGAAGAGATAATCTAGAGAGTATGGATGAACAAGGATGACCTAAACGTTGATGCCACAGGTTGAGTTGAGTGGAAGTAGCATAGAAGGAAACAGGATTTCTGAAGCAGAGTCGGACCTTCATAGGATAGAGATTATTATGGATGGATCCCGCGAATAGAGGTATCTTGGTACTGAGATCCTTCACAATGTAACCAAATAGGTTAAACTCAATAAGACAAGAGTTATCTTTAACGAACTTAGCTACAGAAAGTAAATTAGCAGTAAGATTTGGAACAATTAAAATATTATTGAGGTGAAGAGGATGAGTTGTAGTAGGTAAGGTGACATTACAAGTGGAGGATATAGGAAGAGTTTGTCCACTACCGACAATGTTGGGCCTCGTTTTCGAAGCCCAACAATCGAACCGGAGTCAAAAGCGTGGCTTTGCAGGGTTATCTCAACGAACCCTCCCTCCCTTGCAATCAATCAGTTTAAACTTAACACCAACAGCTATAAATCCCTATGGGAGGGTAGATAAACGTGTTAGGAATCCAATGATTCAGGAATCGACTTAATCGAGGTCGGACGAGAAAAACTGGTCAAACGAATCCAACATGTTCATAACTCTACTCATATCGTACATGCCTTGGTGTAATGCCCATAATTCTCACTACAGACGTCGGATTAACCCCGTTTTAGACTGTTTAAGGGAAAACTTCTAAATCTACAACTTTCGTGAAGGACTCTAAGCGAGATTCGACCCCTAAAAGGATCAAAGATGGAAGAGAATATATAAAATGAACAGTGCATAAAAACTAAGACGAAACAAAACTAAGACGGAACATAAATGAGACGAAACAAAACTAAGACGAAGCATAAATGAGGCGAAACAAAACTAAGATGAAACAGAAATGAGATGAAACAAAACTAAGACGAAGCATCGTCGAACTAAGACGAAGCTGGAGTCAAACTAAGACGATGCAAAACTAAGACGAAGCGTCTTAGGTACAAAACTAAGATGGAGGAAAAACTAAGACAAAGCAATCTGAGACGAAGCAAACTAAGACGGAGCGTCTTAGGTACGAAACTAAGACGGAAGAAAGACTAAGACGAAGCGGGGGGTCAAACAAAGACAATAGGAAAGTCAAACTAAGATGATAGAAACTAAGACGAAGCGTCTTAGGTACAAAACTAAGACGATACAACTGAGATGATAGAACTAAGACAAAGCGTCTCAGGTACAAAACTAAGACGAAGCAACCTAAGACGAAGCATCTCAGGTACAAAACTAAGACGAAGCGTTTTAGGTACAAAACTAAAACGAAGAAATCTGAGATGATACAAAACTAAGACTTAACAAGGGTCAAACTAAGACGAAGCGAAAGTCAAACTAAGACGCAAAACTAAGACAAAGCAAACTAAGATGATACAGAACTAAGACGAAGCGTCTTAGATACAAAACTAAGCCGAATTAGATCTAAGTCTAAGCAGAGGTCAAACTAAGACGAAACAAAATTCAAAGCGATGCAAACTGAGACGGAAGATATTTCAACTGGATCTTCCTCACATCCCCAAAGTTGGGACACAAATTTTAACCCTATAAGGGACCCGAAAACATGAACATAAACAAAAGTGATCATATATCATCAACAGAACCAAACACAATCTGAGCTTAACTTTAATTACAAATCAACTTGCTCATCAGAAACTTAATACAAATACAGATGGATGCTCAATGCTTGATATGCTTATAAAGCTGGCCGAATATCACCAACTTAATACAAAAGACGCCTAGCTAACTTGAAGTAACTAATTTCCTTGCAAGGATCACTGATCTTCTCGATCTGCACCTGAGGAGGAAGTGGTGGGGTGAGCTACACAGTTCAGTGACTAACATATTTATAGTCATTGATAATTGACCCTAAATTTATGCATATGCATAAATGTATATTGATATGTATACTCTCTAATTTGAGCATTCTTCATTTTGGTTTAGTACTCAAAGCACATAACAC
>JANKOE010000006.1:18241618-18257456 GCA_026284465.1 Erythroxylum citrifolium
TTATAAGTATCAAACTTAATAGTAAGTGACCTCACTTTGGTCATTGAAGCACCTCCAAAATGAGCAGCCAGTGCAGACTATATGTCCTTTGCAGTTTAAAATTTACGGAACTCGCACATGATATCATTATCCATACTGCTCAACAATGTGATGCGCGCTAAAGAGTTCTAAGATTCCATAATTCATACGCATCATGGTCCCTTCTATGTTGGGCTGTAGTGTCCTCCTTAGGAACTTCCATGGTTAGGTTTAATGGTTCAAGAGCCTCTTGCTCTTCTAGTACATATTGGATTTTCATACTCCAGATTTCATAATTGTCACCATTGAGTTTCTCACCCCTATTAAGTTTAGCAAAATATTCTTTAAAGTAGTAGCCATTTTGAAACATTAAGTTTCTATAATAAGAAAGAAATATTTATGCACGTTAATATCACATTAATCGTTTATAGAGTAAATAATTCGATCACAATTGCTTATGAAATCAAAAGTCCATAAATGTGTTCAATCATCATTCGTACAACAATTGAATCCTAATTACTTTACTCTAGACGAATTCCTATATAAAATTCATGTAAACATATTACACAAGTATTAAGACTTAGTTCTTATTAAACAACATATTGTATTAATTGTGCTTCAACCTACGAACAGTCTATAGGTAACAAATCCTACGCGGAAATGAGTTCACAAGTTTGCGTGACACAGTTTGCGAAGCTCGATTTACAATAGCTCTTACTATTTCCATTGGAAGACCTATAGGATATAAAGTCCTAATCAACTTCCTTCTACGCATCTCTTTAATAAATGTCATCATTAACAAATTATAAGTCTTCTCGTTAGGCATATTAGTCTAGAGCATTCGTAATAGTTCGCCTTGAGGTTGAGGTAATGTTGCAAGCAAAGTCATGCACTTTACTTCAACATTTGTATAAGCTCCACAACTTCCAAAATATAACTCTTGCATCATGTTATTAACTGAAATAACATGTTGTATTAGATCGTCTACAGGCATTAAATGCATGTTAACTAACTTTACATACATGTTGCTAATGCGTCTCTTCTGGGCCTCACATCGAATAAACTTAGGTGTCTGCTTAATAATAGGCATTTTTCTGAAAAACAAATTTTCAGAAATCAGAAGAATATACAAAATAACAAATTATTTTGTCTAACGCATAACGAACTAATGCTCATATATGGAAATAATTTAATTTATTATTTTTTATTATATTTTTATTAACAATTTATTGAACTAATCAAATTATGCCTTTAATATCTAATCAATTAGAAATTTATTTCTAATTTAAAAATTTCTAATTTAAATTATAATTGAACTAATCAATTATCTTGGTTTAATTACTAATTTCTAATAAAATTCTTTTTTTAATTTCAACTAAATTTCTAAAAAAATTCTTTTTTTAATTTCAACTAAACAAATTAGTTTTGATTTTAATTAGAAAACATATGTCTAATTTTAATTCAACAAAACAATAAAATTAGAAAACTCATTTCTAATTTTGTTGATTTTAGAAACTTATTTCTAAATTTATTTTAACTAAACAAATTAGTTTATTTGTATTAAAACAATAATAATAATTTCTAATATTTTATATTAATTAAAAACTAATTTAACAAACTTAATTATTTGTGTCAATTAAAAAACGTATTTCTAATTTTTATGTTACATTTATTTTAAAACATATATCCAAAAACCTATTTATTAAGACTTCTGCTTTCTTTAACGATGTAATACATTAATAATAAGACAAAAACCATTGAAATTTACACGTGCCTCTTTGTTGGTAAACCAATGCTTTACCAATGCAACGTTTGAGACAAAACAACACGTGCCTCTCTGTAAAGAAAGAAGAAGAGTCTTCTTCTTGCGTTTTGTTTTTTTTTTTCATTCGTTCGTTTTTTTAAATTTATGTTCGTCAACAACGCAACAACAAAAAAATCTGGGTGACTATTCACCCAGCGGTGTTAGTGTGTTACACAGTGGTGATACCAAATCGGTGGCTTCACCAACCCATAATCACATTTTGCCGCTGGTTTTGCCGTTATCTACCGTAACCTTGGACCTAAGGATGACAATGAGTTTTTAACTCGATTAATATCCGCACTACTCGACCCAAAAAATAGATATGGAGGCTAAAAAATATATTTTAAATGGATATTAAAAAATAGATGTGGATATGGATTTGGATATGAGTCTAGTGATAACCCAATACTTATATCCTACCCGTTTTTTATTAACTCTATTTTTTCTTAAATATTTATGGTTAAATATAATAAAATATTAATATTTTATGAGAAGAAATAACTTTGAAATCTTCACTTTACTCCTCAGTACTCACATTTTTCATCATATTTTATTTTCTTATACGATGATAATAATGCAAATGATATGGAGATGGAGTTTTGCATGTTGTGGAGTTCATGCAAAGACAATTTGAAGCTTTAGTTATTTCAATCTTTGTTCCAGTTCTAAATTGTAAAAAATATATGTTGTCTTTGCTCCAACTTGAACTTGATTTAAACTTCGATTATATCACTTGATTTAAACTTCGATTAGATATATTCAAACTCAAATCAAACAAAATTAAACATATATGTTTTTAATTTCTTAAAAACATCATTTATTTAAAATTTTAAACTTTAAATCAAACCGATTAATTCAAACTAAAATTCAATCCAAAGCTTAAAATTTTTATTAAAAAAACTTAATCCTAATTTAAAGTTCAATCAATTCAAATCAAATCTGAGTCAGTTTGAAACAACACACTATTTCAATCTATTGATCACGTTATATATATATATATATATATATATATATAATTGCCCATTGCTAGGCACGATTACGTAGCAGTTTATATATATATATAAAGTGTAACATTATTTTCTGGATGAAACAGCATTCTCCAAATTCCCTTCTCAGAAGAAGAGGAAACCACAATTAAGTTCGTAGTGCTTTGATTTTGAAACATGAAAATTACATGAATAGAGAAAATCTGACAACCGAACTAGGGGAAGACAACTTGTGGCAATCTCATGCAAACTATGCACATTCCAAAAACACATCAAAATCCCATCTTAAAATGTATATATCAGGTCACAATTGTCTGAGTCTCAGTTGCCACTTCGGCCAAATGAAAATTCTTGCGTCACTAGTCCACTACCCTAACATCTAAAGAAGAGGTCAGCTTCCAACTGCTAATAGTACCTGCAAGCATAGAGCAGCAAGAGAATTATATTTAAAAAATAAAAAAAAGATTTGCTAATGTAAATATAGCAACTATTGCAGAATTCGCTCAAGCTCATTTACTTACTGTTTCCTCAAAAGAAATATGAAGAGCAACAATTAATCTGACTGATTTTAACAGAGCATTAAAAGAAGAACGCTATAAAGAGTAACATGAAGTAACGCATGTCCATCCTCCATACATGTAAACCATGATTAGCTTTCAGGAACGAACATATGTAGAATGGCTTGTCCATAATGTGGAATGGAAGTTTTTGAAATAGGTAACTAATACAACCAAATGTAAAGGGTGTAGCAAAAGTTTTTGTTTGCCATCCTCACTTCTGTTATTCAACTGAGGCAAACTTCCTAAAAGCTTTGCCTCTGATAATTTAAACGAATGTCACTTCAGAAATCCATTCATCCAATAAATCTTTGAACTTGAATATCAAATATAAAGTAATCAGCATAATCATGGCAGGTCAAATAGTATATCCATCTTGGCAAGCCAGGCTTACTTCTGCTGTATAAAGAAGATAGTGATGATACGCACTTTGTGATGACATACTGCAACAAGTTTTAACAAGTTAAAGTGTCATTTTGAGACCATTATAGATCCTAGTAGTGAAGAAAGCCAATTCAATAGTTAAGATTACTCTGCAAATGAACTAATTCAACCAATTCTTTCTTTAATATACATCTTAAACTGATTATACAAGTCACAAAATCCATGACAAACTAGTCATTTCACATAAGGGTAAAAGTTTTGGAAGTAAGCTACCTGTACAGA
Organism: Erythroxylum citrifolium; assembly: GCA_026284465.1. NCBI lineage: Eukaryota > Viridiplantae > Streptophyta > Magnoliopsida > Malpighiales > Erythroxylaceae > Erythroxylum > Erythroxylum citrifolium. The sequence continues at coordinate 18,245,650 of JANKOE010000006.1, forward strand.
TACTTAACTGTGTGACGGGATGCAAACATTAGTTCACAAGGAGCAAGCTTCAACAGCTGAGGCTCTTTGACATCCATCGTCAATTCTGCTGAGTAGTTCTGTATAAGATGAAGTTGTATGAAGATCTTGGTCACTGTTTATGTCTTCTGTTTCATTGTACCCCTTACTGCCACTGTCTTCCATGGATCCAATATTCTCGAAACCATTTTCAACAGGCTGATTCATGTGAATGATCTTGCCGAATAGCTGAATTGTGCTATTACCAACTTTTACTGGGTTGCAAAACTGGTTTCCAATAAGATTGCCAGAAGAATGCACACTACTATGACTATCTGGTGACAAATTCTCAGATTGTGAACCCCCAATGTTCAGCTCAGTACACACGTTTTTCAACTTTGGCACCATATTATTGCCAAAGGGCACATCAGTTCGCATCTGAGAAACATTGTCATTTAAAAGGTTGGAAAAGCTCAATATAGAGAAAGGATCTTGCCTGGCTCCCTGCATGCCAGCAGGAAAATTGTGGTTATTCAACAAGGGTGGGGTCATGTTCCCAGTTGTTGAATTTGTTAGATCTGACAGTGGGAAAAAGAGTTCTCGCTCTCTATCTGTCAGCAATCCAGAATATTCAGGAAATCTGAATTTCTTTGAGGGGTGAAAAGTGACATTAAACTGTGATGTGGGGGAAACAACTTCAACTTGCCAAGGGCTCACTCTCTTTGCATTTTGAAGAACTTCAGGTTCATCCCAAATAACCTGTATCACACGCGCGCGTGCGCACACAGGAAGAAGTGAATAAAGAAAAAAATACATTTAAAATAATGTATAAACTAGTAAAATTAACATTCACAAGTTCAATCAAAAAACAAAAGAAAGAAGAATAAAAGAAAAGAAAATAAATCAAATGTTTCGTTTTATTTCCGTAGACTATTTAATTATGCAAATGTGTGACATGAAGAATCAAGAACATCAATATCATTAAATCCATATTCACTTGGTTAATGCAGGCAAGTAAAATCTAGCTTGAAATAATTAAACTTTGTTTTACAACTGTTTGCTAGATTATAAAGAACACATGCTTGTACGAAAAGTTGCAGCAAACACAAGTAATATCCACTTACTAATGCATATGCAAATTCTTCGTGTTCAAGAAGTACTGTAAATTTAATTTCAATTGATTGAATTGTTTCCCAAAAAATTCCTTACCTAGCGATTCTTAAAATAGGCCACTATAATCAGCAAGCAGCCAAGCACATAGTTGCCATGTAGCGACCTTGTTTCACCAAAGTACATCTTCATATACTCCAGAAAATTTACACGACAAACGTTTTCAGCAATGAACAAAGCATACAGATATCAAATTTTTTCCGTCACAATGGTTTTCAATTCAAGAGAACTATTTTTGGCCCATAAACATGCATATACACGTGTATATACCTGAATCATGCGCCAAGGAGAGCCATGCCATGGCCCACAATCGGGCGTAGAAGCAGCAGCAACCGTGCCCTGAAACCACGTCATTCTCGACGAGTCCTCTGTCTCCATCGCCATCTTCACTCTCATTCCCGGACTCCAGAAAACGTTCAGCGAAGCCTCCACCACCTCAGCTCTCACCACAAATTCCGAATAACAACCCACTCTCGGGTAATACACCACCTCAAACGGCAACCCCTGCGCCGCCCTCTCCGCCGCCTCGGCCACAGCCTCCGACGATACCCTTCCTCGTCCATTCCTCGAAAATCCCTCCTCCTGAACTTTCACTTCGCGCTGTCCACTCGGTCCTCCTCCACCAATCTGCTCCTGCCACCTGGAGAAATCCCCTCCGTTGTTATTGTTGAATCTCAGAGACCTACGCACTCCGATGAACATCTGCCCCCTGGAATTCCTCATAAAAACCACAGAATCACCAGCGATCAACTTTTTGTTGTTCACAAACTTGCTCCATCCAGTAGTCAACAAGTGCCTTCTCGGCGTCCCGCGATAAATGTGCCTGAACTCCCAAGTAACTCCATGAATGTCGGTAACTTGCAGCTTCTGTACAGGCGGATCCGCTTGGTAGTTCAATGGCGGGAAGATTGAATCAGCGCAAAACCTCGGGACCGAGAAACCGCCGCCATTATTGGCATCAGAAGGAGTTAGGATCTTAGCGAACGCCACTATTTCATCGTCATCAAAGTCTCCAACGCCATCACGTGAGAGGCTAGGAGAGGTTTCTAGAAGGCCGACGGGAGGAGAAGATAGAGGAACAAGGAGGAGCTTAGTGTAGACCTCGTCGGTGACAGGATCAGCGAGGAAATAGACGTCGGAGATTCGGCAAGGAATGAAGGGTTTAGAGAGAAGGAGATTGGACAGAAAGGGAGTGGACGTGGGAGAAAAAGATTGCTCCAAGTGGCCTTGGGGGAAATAAAAAACCCTAGAGTCGACGGTGGGGATTTGGAAGCAGGAGCCGGCACAGGCACGCCAGATCCGCGGGTCGATTCGGCGGACGTCTGAGGCGGGCGGCTTTGGCATTGGACAGTTAGGGTTAGGAAAAGTCGAGAGATAAGAAGGGTTTGGTCAACATATCATCGAAGCTCTCTGCAAGTGTGTGCCGTGCCGTCCGGGGCTGCGAGATGAGGCACAGCGCATCACAGCACAGGAGGCAGGACTCAGGAGGAGCAATAGTAGTTGATTTGGTTATTTATTTATTTTTATTTTGGGATACATACATTATTACTTTCTGTTCTGTTAAGTAACTCTACTCACCCAATCTTCCTATTTGCTTCTCAAATTACATTGTCTTAGTTATATAAGTAGTATGATAATGTTTTTCATTATATGTTATTAAAAGACTCCATCTGCATGTTTACATTTACACTATATTTTAAAAATAAAGATTTTTTTGGCCTTTCTACTTGAATTTGCACACATTCTAAACGTCCCGGTCTGTTAGGTCAGTTATGTAGGCCCACATTATCCTTTGTTCAAATTTTCGAAAAAGATTTAAGAAAGAAGAGACGACGTCTGTAAGTAGTATTCTGAAATAAGAAAAGCTTTAGTTTAAATAGATGTGATATTTTAACGGCCTTTAGTGAAATTCTAAATCAAGTTCGAATTACAAGAAAAGATTGTAAGACAAAAAATTTTAATTATAATTTAAAATTTTCCCCTCAAAAAATATATATATAATTTAAAATTTTTCCATTGCCAAATCCATAAGGCTATATGATGCCAACCAATTGCGGTTTGCTTTCTGAAAATATGTCCCACAATTGAGTTTAGATCTTTTGTCTAATATTATAGTGTTTTATTTTATTTTATGAATCTCAGTTTTTTATTTATGTGGGTCCTACGTAAAATTCGTATAAATAAATAGCTAAGATTTATGGGACTGAATAAGACATCATAATATTGGACAGAGGATCTTGTCTCTCTCATAATTTCCCCACTTAAAACAAGCTCTTTTCAAATAGCATCTATCTTCCTGCAGAATTCCAATTTACTCAACTGTTTCTATTAGCTTGGAAACGAATTGTGACAGCACCAAAACTCAATGAATGGTGAATTTTGTTGTGTTAAAAGCTTCTTTCTTCCTCATTTAGCGAAATAGAGAATTGGGCCAATGGGAATCAAACGAGAGGCGGTTCGTTCCACAAAGGAAAAGACTCCAAGATTTCGCATCATTTATTTTCGATCGGGAGTCAAAATGCCACCTGGTTATTGACAAGTTACTTAACCACCAGCAGTCCTAAGACAAAACGCAAAGGCCAATCTATTTGCACAACACAATGAAACACATTAGCAACCAGCTAATGTAATAGATGATACGAAATAATCTAGACCTAAATCCCATTTGCAGTAATTATATGTCTCCAGATTATGTAGACTAGAGCTCCCATCCAAACATTGTCGAAGATACCTTCAGAAGATCCATAACGCATACAGGTTTAGATAACAGTTAGACGCTAGAGGAAAAAGAGATTCAGAACGCAGATAGGTTTACATAACAGTTAGATTCATATTCGTTCAAGCTCAAAAATCGAAATGGCAAAATTTAAATCCAACGAAATGAACAGGGACAGGGGGAGTGAATTTGGGAATATGTAACTCTGATTAATATAATGCTTAAATTGGAATTCAAAGTAAGAGAAACATGCTCGTTTCTAAAAAAAAAAAAAAAAGTAAGAGAAACATGCAGTACTGTCAGCCCAAGGTTGTCCGCATGGGATGAGAACAATGACGACATTAAAAGCTAACTGTACTTGGGAGATACTGATTTAAAAATGTAGAAACATTAAATGAAAAACATTAGTAAGAGACACCCCAAATCTTTATCTCGAGAGAATTTGCCTTATCACTAATTATTTAAAATTTTAGTTATTTATGTCACACATTAAATATATTATAATGTAAATAAAAGAATATTAATTTACATCAAATTCTAGATTATAAGAATTTTTATAATGAAAAATATTAGATATCCACATAGAAAAAAAAATATTAGAAAGTATTTTGATATTTGTTAAAATTTTATATACATTTTTCGTTTTGACATTGACTTTTTTTTTTTTATTCATTACAAGTGACTTTCGTTGTGTTCTTTTACGAGCTTACAAAGATGATAAAACGATAAGATTCAAATCAGATTGTTGGATTAAATGAAGTTCTAACTCAGATGATAACAAAATATAAGTATTTGGTGATATTAGTAAAACAGCTTGTCAAAGATTTAATAAAAAGGTCAAAGATCAACTTCAATAAAAGGACAAAAAGTGATCAAAGAGCAAGAACAAGTAAAGTAGAATACCAAATATAGCTCAAAAGGGTTACAGTGAAATTTAAGTAAAGAGTTAGGAATAAGAAAGACTGCAGGCACTCCATATGTAACAAGCATTGTATCTTTCTTATAACCATGTCTTGCTTATTAAATGGATTGAGAGTTTACTCATGATCATTTAGACGTAAAACATAATACATAAATCCTTTTACAGTAAAGACAAATTTTCTTTTAAATTTTAAATAAAATATCTTGTTCTTTAAATAAATTTAGAGAAACTTTTGTTTTTTTATCGTAGTTTTTAATTTTTATTTTCTGTTTTTAATTTTTAAATAAAAGCAAAAGCATGTTTGGTTGTTAATGTCAATAAAGTTATATTTTTTATTATTGATAATAATTACATATAAGATAAAAATTTAATGATAAATTAGTTTTAATTAATTAAATTTATTTTAATCTCTTATATAATATTTATTAATGAATTATTGATAAGATTATTTTATTATATTAAAATAAATAATTTAAAAATTAATATTTATTTTAAATATATTTTAATTACTAAATCAAATTTTACTTGAAATCTATATATTTTGAAGATATTTTAAATTTAATTATTTATTAATAATTATGAAAATAACTTAATTTAATTATAAAATTAAATAAATTATTAAATAAAATTCAATTATCATAATTTTATTTAAAAATTAATTTTAAATATTAAATAAAATTATTCATAATTCTTTTTAATAATTAATATATTAAATAATTCAATAATATATATTTAGTTGATAGTAAATTAGATAATGAAAAAAACATAAATAGAAAACAAAACCACTTTTTATGGTTTTCCCAAAATTTGAAAACTGAAAGAAACCAAAACCAAAAACAGAAATTAAAAACTCAAACAAACAAGACTTTTTACTAAATTTGAAAGCAAAAATAGAAACAAATAGACCCTTAGAGTTTGACTAACTTAAAGGTTTGGCTCACATGGCTTAACCTAAGAAAAAAGCTACAAAATAAGTTTAGTTTGTTAGGTTAGGGGATAGGCAAGTCGAACCTTAGCTAAACTAATATAGGTCGAAGGTAAGTGGTTAGCTAATTGGATTCTCCTAGAAATTAGCCATTGTAATGACTAATTTATATGGCTAATGTTTGTTTGAGTTAGTTTTTAACTATAAATAAATTACATACAAGTTTTGAAATTATCTTTGGCACTAGAGGTAGTCTTGAGAAACTTTTAAGAGAGTTTCATTACGTTTATATATGTGTGAGCATGAAATGAAGCCTTAATGTATTTAATGATTAATAAATGAGTTCTTTAGATCAATATTACCCCTTCTGTATGATTTCTACATCTGGAATTGCTTATATAAGTCTGCTCTCCTATTTAGGATTTCTGGGATATATACAATTTGATACACAATTGTGTAATGTACCATGTATAACCCAAAATCTCTAGAATTTGTGATTTTGAACGCACTGAGAGACGTACACGACCGTGTATCCCTTAATTACTTCAAACATTCGTTTTATGCTACATTTTCATATGAATTCTTCTCCTTTTAGTTTATGAAGGCAATTATAACCTATAAATGCACTTATAACAAATTAAGTACCAAATATACAATACGAGTATAAAATATCAAGCAAAAATTATAACATCCTGTTACCCATATTAAGGCAAGAATAGTGAATTATGAGAAATTAGAAAATACATATCATGCTTTGCATATTTTTACACATACATGACAATTTTGATTATTACACATGAATATGATTATATATGCATTCATTGACATTTTCCAAGTATAATTGATTTATAAATGTGATTATATTGAGAATTGTGGTTTAAATGTGTTAAAAACTGATTTGGTGTTGCTACTTATTGTTTCGTAAATTTTGGTAAATTTTAGGAAATTTCGAAAATTTGGGGTTCATTTGGACTAGGACAAACGCCAAGTGGTAGGATAAATTGATACATGAAAAATTTGAATGATTTAGCATAAAATTGAGTGACATTTGGCATAGTTGAATTGGTGACAAATGGATTAGTAATTAAGTGACAAATTGATCAATCATTGTGTGACAAATGGGCTGGTAAGTTGATGACAAATGGCATAATTGATTAATGGACAAGTGACCTAGTTAGTTGGAGACATTTGGTAGCACCTATGCTTGATAAGTGCTGAACATGCCATAAGACATGGCCATTTCATTGGATGGCACCTAACACCTTAGGTGTAAGTTTCAGTAAGAGCAATTCCAGCTATGGTCATTGCTCTTCTTCCTTCCTCTCACACACCACCGAAACACTCTTCCTTGCACCTCCCTATGCTTTTTTATGTTCATGTCTGATAGTTGCACCAATAATTCATGCTTCACCCTCACAAAATTAAGTAGAGAATTAGAACATAGTTGCCTTGTCCTAGCTGAAATCTTTCAAGTTTCCACCTTGAATGTGTGATGATTTTGCATGTTAGGAGTACTGATTTAGAGTGACTTTTGAGCTGGGATTTCAACTAAACAAGTAAGTAAATGATTAGTGTTTATAGCATGTTATGATAGAGAATTTATGATGATTGAATTAGGGAAGATTGTATAAGATATTGATGTGGAAGTGTGCTGGAATATTATGAATTGGAAAACTTTCATTGAACATGTCTCGGTATTCTGATTATAATTTGATATGTGTATTTCTAAATAAGTTGATTCTTAATTCAAATTAAATTAGAGACATATGTCTACAATGTTCTTGAAGAAGTCGAATGTTAATTCTATCCCTATGCATTTCAAAATCTTCCTGGAAGTAGAGTTAGGAGTTCTGTTATAGTTTAAAAACAGTCTGAACTGTTTTAGGCATAACTTTCAGTACACTGAATGAAATTGTACAATTTTGGTGTTGTTAGAAACTGGAAACATAGTGGAACAATTGTCTAGAAGAAAGTGTTACTGAAATACACCATTTGTATCATGCAAAGTTATCCCGAAAGGGGGTGTTAGGATGAAAATGCTGAGGTGTGCTGGAATTTGATAATTGGAATGTTTTTACTGAACAAGCTTCGGTATTTTGGCTATATTTTGATCTGTAGATTTCCAAATGAAATGATTCTTAATTTAAATTGAAATAGAGACATTTGGCTACAAATGTTAAGAAGAAATTGAATTTGAATTCTGTCCTTAAGGGTCTTGAAATTGAGTCTTGGCTTAGGTAGTAACACTACAAGGGACAGAAATCATGTCCTGAGTTTATCAAAGAAACTGAATTGAAGTAGGTTGAATCAGACAATGGTGTCTTCACCAAAGTTTTAGTTCATTCTCTTAGCTTTCAATTGGTACTAATTTGTAATTTTTGGATATCTAAGCTAAAAGATATGAGTTGTACAATTAGAGGGTAAGATCATGTACTAGCCAAAAGTTCAAATATACACAGTCTGTGGTATTATGAGTATAACTCATAGAATACTAAATCAAATTATATGATCTTAGAGTCATTAGAAACTTAAGACATGGATGAACAATTTTTCAGAAGTAAGTGTTGCCAAATTATTTTATTTTCCTGATGATAATGAACATACAAAGTTGACCCAAAAGTATATTGTTAGAAAAATCAGAATTGATCAATTGGGTTATGAAATTAGTTTTACATTGTTTTATTATGGTCCAAACCCTAAGTACAAATTATTAATGAGGGTTTTGATATATGAATGATATGGTAATAAGAATTTGATAAGATACCCGGGATTGTTATTGAACATGCATTGTGCATTTTTGATATACATAGATATGCATAAAGGCATGCTTATACATTTGTGCAAAATGTGATATTTGTAAATGTGTTATGTATGTTATAGAGGAGGACATCGGACGCTAGTCCGATATTGCCAGACCATCTAGGAAATAGCTTCTTGGAGCGTACTGTGAGTCAACCTAGATGAATTTCCTAGGATTGATTTGATTTGATTTGTTAAGCTTCAAATTACTGAACTGTTGCAATTTGTTTTTGAATTCCGGACTTCAAGAATCATTTTTCCTTTTATGTTATAAAGGCTAATAAAATCATTTATTTTGGCTTTTTGACCCCATATTGTAGGGTAGATCTTCAAAGATCCCGTCTAGAACATTTTTCAAATACAAAATGTCAGTATCGTCCCAAAAATTAATCAATTTAAATTATAGAAAGGATTTTTTTTGTATAGAAAAACAAAAGAGATGCGACTTTGCACTATAGTTAGTTCAGCACCAATCACGAACCCCTAAGGAATTCCAAGAATTCTGGTTATATACTTATTCAAAGTCCGAGGAGTATATATTTGGGACTGTATTGGAAGTGCTCTGATTTATTTGGTAATTCTAATTGTAATATGCTATGTGAATTCTCAAATTATTGAATTGTTGCGATTTGTTTTTGAATTCCTAACTTAAAATTCGAGGAGTATATATTTGGGACTGTATTGGAAGTGCTCTGATTTATTTGGTAATTCTGATTGTAATATGCTATGTGAATTCTCAACAAAAGTTGAATGTTGGACTTAGGTCCGATGATTATGAAATTTTGACTGTGCTTTATAAATGATTGTGATATATGGTAAATTCTGAATTGATTCATTTCATAAAATGCATGCTTAGATAAAGGCGTTGCGACCAGAGTAGCCAGTATGAAAGCACATGCACGTAGAGCTTTTGCTGGATCCCGCTTCCGGAGCCCAGCATTCGAAACCATAAACTGAAACAATACTTGTCCTTGACCCTATCGAACTTGTTTAGGGACAAAAATGCATAACTTTTTCTGTAGACGTCGGACCAAATAAATCTTTGGACTGTCGAAAGAAGACTTCAAGATCTGAAATTTTCATGTAAACCTTGAAGACGAATTCTATCATCTGGAAGGTCAAAACTTTGACCAGACGATTCAATATGAACAGTGCACAGAAGGAGCTGAGGGTTAACCTTAGAGGGAATAGAAAGCAGACGAAATGAATGCGGAGCAGACGAATGTGGAAAAACAAACGAATGCGGAAAAGCAGACGAATGTTACAAAGCAGACAAATGCGAAAAAATAAACGTATACTACAAAGCAGACGAATGCGTAGTAGACGTATGCCACAAACTAGGCGAAAGATGAACAACAGACAAAGGCCACGAAGCAGACGAATGCCACAAAGCAGACAAATGTCGAACAACAAACGAATGTGGAACAGAAGAAGGTGGAGCAGACGAATGCCACTAAGCAGACAAATGTAGAAAAGCAGACGAATGCTACAAAGCAGACGAATGCGAAAAAATAAACGTACACTACAAAGTAGACGAATGCAGAGTAGATGTATGCCACAAAGTAGACGAATGCCGAACAACAGACGAAGGCCACGAAGCAGACGAATGCCACAAAGCAGACAAATGCCAAAAAACAGACGAATGCGGAACAGACAAAGGTGGAGCAGATGAATGCCAACAAGTAGACGAATGGAAAATAACAGACGAATGCTACAAAGTAGACGAATGCAAAAAATATAAACATATACTACAAAGCAGACGAATACGGAGTAGACGTATGCCACAAAGTAGACGAATTCCAAACAACAGAAGAAGGCCACGAAGCAGACGAATGCCACAAAGCAGACGAATGAGGAATAGACGAAGGTGGAGCAAACGAATGCCACCAAGCAGACGAATGCAGAATAGCAGACGAATGCCATATGGAAAACGAATGCCACAAGGCAGGCAAATGCGGAACAGATGAATGCGGAGCAGACAAATGCCACAAGGCAGAAAAATGCTACCAAGTAGACGAATGTGGAATGGATGAAGGTGGAGCAGATGAATGCCACCAAGCAGACGAATGCCATAAGGCAGATGAGTGCAAAACAAAAGAATGCAGAGTAGACGAATGCCACAAGGCAGACGAATGGCATAGGGCAGACAAATGCGAAACAACAGTCGAATGCAGAGCAGACAAATGCTACCAAGCAGACGAATGCGGAACAAAAAAAGGCGGAGCAGACAAATGCCACCAAGAAGACGAATGCAAAGCAGCAGACGAATGTCACAAGGCAGATGAATGAGGAGCAGACGAATGCCACAAGGTAGACGAATGCGGAACAAACAAATGCGGAGAAGACGAATGTAGCACCCCACTCCCGCAAGACCCGAACCCGATATCGACGGTGATATCCGAGTCCGTGACCCGCGAGGGTGGCATGCTAGCGAATTCAATCCCATTTCAGAATACATTTTTTTAAAGCAATCCTCGTTAATCATAAATCAATTCACTTTGGGGCCATTGGGGCCCATTTCAATGCACAAATCACTAACAACCATTATCAATCGATACACAATGATATACCCAATAATATTCCCATTTAATAAATCCCATTTATTTAGAATCCCATATTTCAACACTTATTACAAATTGAAATGTTCACACAATTACACTGCACAAAAATTGCGGAATATACTTTATACAAAAACCCTAAGGCAGACACGAACTGATCCCGACCGCTAACTTGCCCTGCGAGCAGTAAGTCTACTCCCGTTGCATAACGGGGTAATCTCCTGAATCCTGAAAAATAGATGCAAATTTTGGGTGAGTTTTGCGAACTCAGTGAGTGACCATCATCGATGGTTCACCCAATCACATAACACATAATTGCATTTCCATTAAGATACATTTCACAATCACTAATCAATACCATTTCACACTCACATTCAATATAATGTCCCATTTCCATTCAACCATTTCACATTCACATGCAATATAATATCGTACTCTCATTCGATACAATATCACACTCCCATCCATTACAATTTCACATTTATATACAATACAGTTTCACATCCGCATACAATACCATTGCCCATTCCCGTCCAATGCGATTTCACATTCAATATAAGCAAGTCAATCCCATTCAATACAATTATGCATATGTATATGCAATTCGCTTCCCATTTATTTCTTTGTCGTAACCGAGTGCCTAAACTGTCCCATATAGGGCTCATTGATAACTGTCCCATATAGGGCTCATTGAACGTTGAGCCTGAGGCTCTGAATCAC
>JANKOE010000006.1:18556911-18569123 GCA_026284465.1 Erythroxylum citrifolium
TATGGGTTTAAGTTTTCTAAGATTAATTTTGGTGATTGCATGGTATGTGATGTTCAATTTTGGATTCCGATGGATTAAGGTTTTTACCATTGATGAGGGAGTTTAGGAAAGGAAAGAGAAGAAGCATTGACAAGTATTCAAGCATGGATATGAGGTGGGCACCATGTTTATAATGTGATTTATAAGCTAATTATAAGTTTTTGAAAAATCAAGAATAGAAATGCTTTGCAAATTTGCCGTTTTCAAATAATTTGATAAATAGCTGATTGCTTTTAAATGATGTAAAGAATTTGCTTATGTGTGTATATGCTTAATTGATTGGATATGAATTATGATTAAGTTATGCCATTGAAGCATGTCATGGCATTTTGTGTGAATGAAAAGTATTAAAACATTTGATGAAATGATTTGAGCATGGAATGAATATGTGCTTTGTTTGGGTAAGAGAGAACCTGTTTCATTAGTCACGTGCACGATGACCCGGCTGCCCGCTTGAGGCCACGAGATCTTGAGAAATCGGACTCGTTTTGTTCACGGTGTAAACAGTTTCGTTTATGGAACTCTTGAACCATTATGTGTGCATTTGCATTTTGAATTGTCATGTTTATTGCACAAATTGAGTGCTTTGTATTGATGGTTAACTGGATATGTTGTGATGAGGTGATAATACTTTAACTATGGGTTTTAAGTTTGAATTGCAAATTTTGACTGAGAATTTGAGAACGAAGCATTTTTTTTATAAATTCATTATGATTTATGACGTTTATAAATCGCTTAATAAGTTTTGAATTTTGGGAAACTTAAGTTGCACGGTTTTCATTGTAAATTTTGCAAAGGAAATAAATATTTCAATGTTTTTGCTTAATTTCGGTTATAAACTTGTTACCCACGAGCGTAAGCTTACCCCCCCTTCATTCCCATCCACAAGTGATGAGAAGAAGATCGGGTGAAAGAAAGTGAAGGTTTTTATTTGTTTGTATGGGTACATTTGTATTGTTTTAAGTTAGACTGTTGTTGAGAATTTTGGAGTTTTGTATCTTTTGTATTCGGCTTTCGATATTGATGTTGTAACATGGCTTGGAATGCCATTAAGGTTTATAATCATTTATTGCAAAATAGTAATGAGTTATGTATTTGTGTATGAAATTGGGATGTAAACTTATGTATGGATACGGTATATGAATAGTTTATGGATGAGGTGAGATGATTGTGTTGGTTGATTTGACTTATTGGATGAAATGATATGAATGTGTTTGATTGTGTTGGGATCCCGGACAGGAAGTCCGATGAATTGTGATGATTGAGCTGAATATTTGAAGTGCTTTTGTGTATGAATTGATGAGATTTGAGTTACGTTTGCATATGAGGGATTAAATGGATTAAGGAATTGGAATTGATGAATTTCCAATGGGAAATTGAGTTGCTTTGTATGAGATTGAATAAAGATGAATAAAATGAAAATGGAAGGAAAAAAAATTATACCGATATGGATTAGTTTAGCTCAGGATCGTCTTAGAGTTTTCCAACGCGACGCTTTTCTAAAATATTTGTTCAGGATGTCGGAAATTTGTCTTAGTTCGGTTTGAATTTGATTTGCTTTCGATTCTTTCTCTTTGTGATCCGTTCTTTCGGATTTAGATTTCCTTTGTTTGCTTCCGCATGAGCTCCGATTTGATTTTCTTCAGATTTCGCTCTCTTTGATTTCGCTTTCACCCCTTGTTGTTTTTCGATTTTGAATTCGAGGATGGGTTCTGGAAACGGGGCCCAACATTTATGGTATCAAAGACAGGTTAATGAAGCGATAATAGTTATGGTTTTGTTAAGAGGTTGGGTTCCGAAAACGGGGCCCAACAATGGAGGTCATAAATAAGCTCCAAAATGACATTGAGCAGTTGTCGGGCGCCGTACAGACTCAGATAACCATCCGCGCTCACCAGGATAATAGGATTGTTGTACTCCTTTGGATTGAATTTCTGTATAATTTAATGTGTTTGTTTCAATTAAGAAATCTTTTTCTGATAAATGATCAATTATTTTTCTGTTTAAACAAATTACACATATATACCAATAGATAGATTATCGTTGTTGACATTAAAATCAAATTTTACGTTGTCCAGATTGTAAAAACATTTCGTATACAACATGAAATTTAGCGAAAAAAGTACGGTAGCACTGGTAAATAGCAATGTAGGTTGAGTTTTGATGAATGACGATCGTTACCGACGAAATTATGGTACTACCAACGGTTTCGTTGGTAATTGACGTTACACGTACCGACGGTACATATCTGATAATTGTTTTGCCGGCTGAACTATTAGTATACGTATCCACTCTCACCGATGAAAAGAACATTTCCATCGGTATCTATCTACCATTGGTAAATATACCAACGGAAGACCATTTCATCCTTATATTTGTTGACGGAAAATAAGTATCATCGAAAAATTTACCGATAGCTTATTTTACGACCGTTATGTCCGTCGTTCTTATTCCGTCACAAATGTATGGTACCGATGGAAAGTTCCATTATTCTGTTGGTAATTACCGTCAGTAGTTACCCATTTTCTTGTAGTGAACTTCCTTCTTTTGTCTCAACCTTTATGACCTTCTCCTCTCTCTCACTCTAGCATTTTTACTTCTTTTAAAGCTCCTCTCAAAGTGTTATCCTTTCTTTCATTGGTTTCTTCTCACTGAATTACACAAATTGGAACTTTTTTAATTGTGTTCTCTCCTAAAGCTCAATGGTTGAGCACTTCTATTACCATTTTTATCAAGTTTTCTTCATGTCAAGTGGTAGTAGGCTCTTCGATATTTGAAAAATTAAAGTTTATTCTCCTATTGTCAAACAATAACACTTACATTGTTTCTTTACTAGTGGAGGACCGGAGGTTCTCCTTACTAAAGCTTCAAAATGGTCAACCAATTTGGTAGGTATTTTTTTTAGGGTAAAGAAAAGACCCTCCTTTCATTAAGTCCAATTGTGGGTAACATCTAAATGGAAAAATTTAGGAATTGAGTGTGCCTTTATAAATGAAGATGTTTTCCTCTTTAGACTAATTACTAAATCTAGTGTGGAAATTCTTGATCCAAAGCCTTAGGATGTAAATGGTAATCCTCTAATATTCTAAATATGGGGACTAACATGGAAATGCTTTGAAAAAATAGATAAAAATATCTTTATTTTGGCCAATTTTCAAAATGCACCTCTTGAATATTTCTCTATATAGGGGCTTAGCGACTTACATATTTTTTTGTGTAGGCCAATTTGTATAGATTAATAAACTATTACTATAAAATGATTGAACATGTGTATATTTGTGTAGAGGTTGGTATGGATAAAGAGATGCATAAGAACCTAAGAATAATGAAATTCAGATGAGAAGCTAATAGACGCTGAGATGACCTTAAGCTGCCAATCAAGGCCCTTCAAATTACTTTAGGTTTGAAAATAGTAAAAACACTTAAAGCAGTAAAAACTTGAGAAATCATCAAAAGGATAAGTAATAACATTTGTTTAAGTATTGAAGCCTATTCAAGCCATCACCACTAAGGAATAAAAACTGATGGATTATGAAAATGAAGAAGAGAAAAGGAATGAAAAAAACAATGAAAATGAGCAAAATGGTCTTACTTGGGAAAAAGAACTTGCTTCTTAGCTCCTCAACATATTTGAAGGTAATAAAGGATCCCTCTTAAAGATAAGCAATAAAAGGTTTTTTAAATCTTCAAAACTATATTCTATTAATTCTAGAGTCTGCTATTTCGAGGAATATTAAATTAGTTGAGAGTATTGGGGCCACCTCTGAGAAAAAAACCAAGTAAGAAATTGAGGAGTAAGATGCAAAATCCATCATCTACTTCATGATGACCATAACAGATTGGAACCTTAAAAGTTTAAAAGTTTAAATCCATCTACTTCTGATATGAAAAGTAGCTCATTAGCATCTGATTATTTAGATTTAGGATATAGTGAAAGATGTTGCAAGTCTTTGTCATGGTTAAGCATTTTTACATTTGCCTTTTTCTATTTTTTTAGCTGACTCATCAACTTATAAAAAGAAGTTATTTTTTGTTGGAAAGAACATTTGGACTACTTTGAAGAAAATTGTTATAGGTGGGTTAATGAAGAGAATTTACCAGCGTATACTAGAGCCTAGTGAAATTGGAATTCCAAACTCAACTAGTGACATTTGACTTTTAAGTTTTTGGTATAAATATTATTATAGAGCTTACTGCAAAATCAGGTTTTGAATAATTAGACTTATATTCCCTCAAAAATAATTAGACTTATTATTGTAATGAAGCTCAAGTGAATGAAAACATTTGTCTCTATGCTCATAGTACAAGAGCAATAATAGGTTAAGTTCTTAGAATCCAAGTACTAGTTGCTTTATGTTTCATGTACAAAGCATTCTTATAAGTTTTTAGAGTCTACTTACTCGTTACTTTATCGCATTTATATGTGGGGTCTATCGGAAACAACTTTTTTATTAGATAGGAATAAGACTATGTATTATCTGAAAACTTTTTTATTAGGTAGGAATAAGACTATGTATTATCTGTCCTCTCCAAATCCCGTATCTCATCGGGACTTCTACTAAATGTTGTTGTTGTTGTTAATGTTTCATTTACAAAGCATTTAAGATAATTTTAATTGTAAGAATTAATTTAATGTAATTATATTAAATATTTATATTTATATTAATTATGAGAGTTAATTAATTTAAGAATATAATTTGGTATATTAAAAGTAAAAGTAGAAGTAAAAGTAAAAGTTAAATATTAATATCTAATAATATAATAAGAATAAAAATAAGATGATAAAGTTTATTTTTATTTTTATTACAAATTTTAATTAAATGGATCCTTATTTTCAATTTTTAATTTTCAATTTTATTATAAATTTTAATTAAATAAAAATTATTTTTAACAAAATCAAAAATCAAAAATCAAAATTTTCAATGAAAATAGGAACAAAATTAAAACACGTTCAAATTTGTTGATTGTATTAACTTCCTTTATTTGTTTGTTTTTTCGAAAATAGGTACGAGAGTGAAGAGTTGAAAGACACCTTAAAAAGTAGCCTTTTATTGCAAATTAATATCTAAAGGTAAATGGTCTTAAATGTTTATGTTACCATATTTGACCAATTCCAATATAAATCGTACAGTTAATAGTTTGTGACTTAGCATTAAATCGTCATCTTCCTCTTGAATTGAAACCCTAACCCTAGCTCAACCCTTTAATTCTCTCCATACCAGTAGTTTTGATTAGGTTGAGAGGCGATGTCGATCCCACCAACTTCAACTTCAATGCCTTCAACTTCTTCGGCGTCGCAATTCACTTACGGAGCAACCGCAACGACTGCTTTGTATTTTCCAACACCGTTTCACCTCCAGCAGTCTGATCACTTGGCCCAGTACCCCAAACCCTACGTTGCTCCTCCTCCGGTCCAACCCGTCATAGCTCCGGTCTACCCAGCCCAAATCGGCCCGGTCTACACTCTGCCTCAGTACCAACAGGTAATCTTCCATACATTTGCA
The DNA here is from genome assembly GCA_026284465.1 of Erythroxylum citrifolium. Classification (NCBI taxonomy): domain Eukaryota; kingdom Viridiplantae; phylum Streptophyta; class Magnoliopsida; order Malpighiales; family Erythroxylaceae; genus Erythroxylum; species Erythroxylum citrifolium. Next base: position 18,562,455 of record JANKOE010000006.1, read on the forward strand.
CCCTTTTTGATGTATGTGTATATGTGTGCTTGTGTGTGTGTGTATATGTAAAATGTGTACAAAAAGGCTGTAAAATTTGTGGGTAATCGACAATGTCCGGATTCAATTGTTCCGAGTCTTGTTGATGATGATGATGATGGCGTTGTTGAATGCTTTGGAATTGGTTTAATTGGTACATAATAGGTGGATTTTGGTTTCATGTAATAAAATCAGGGGTTAGAATCGGTCATGTTGTGTAGGTTTTGATTTTTGAGGAGTGATGATGTGATGGTTATATATTAATTGTTGTTTGAATGTAATTGTTGTTTGTTTGAATGGAGAATTAAGGACTGAGTTCTTAACAGGCACAACAATTGTTTCAAAGGGATGCGCAGACAATTACCCCTGAAGCTCTTGAGAGTGTGAAGGCAGCCCTTGCAAGTAGTGAAATGGAGCATAAAGCTGAAACCAAGAAGAAAGCGATTCCTCGTAAAGCAGCTGGCCAGACCTGGGAGGATCCTACACTAGCAGAATGGCCTGAAAGTATGAGTTTCCCCCCTTTTCACTTGTTGAGCTCATTTGTATCTCATGAGTTGGGAAATGTTTGGATACAGGTCTCTATATTGTAACTGATTTCTGTGTTCATTCTACAGATGACTACCGTCTTTTCTGTGGTGATCTCGGAAATGAGGTGAACGATGATGTGCTTTCAAAAGCCTTTTCAAGGTTCCCTTCCTTTAACATGGCAAGAGTAAGTGTTTCTTTCAGTGCTATTTTTGAGTTTGATTTTGATAAGAAGCTTTTTGCTTGCGGTATGGACGTATATACATCTTGTCTCCAATAGAAGCAGTATCTTTTGCAAAAATAAGAACTAAGCAAATTACAGTCGATCTGAATGTCTCTTAATTAATATCAATGGAAAAGATTAACTTTAAAATAGATCACCTAAGATTTACTAGCTTCACACTCGCAACTCCTAAAAATACATCCAGGTTTGTCAAAAACTAGGCTTCACACCTAGTATCTACAAATGACTTCAGGAATCTAAGAATAACTCTTATATTTGAAAATGTAACACTTGCACAAATCTTTACATTGAAAATTCTCTCCATTGTGATCGAAACATCCAATTCATTTTAATTCTACTAAAATGAGGACTCTAACTTAAAATACAAAAATAGAACGTGAATCTTAATAAAGGATCTTTATTATTTCATAGTAGACTTAGATTTTGACCAAAGTTTTGATGCTCTATAGCACCTTTCGCTTCATGTAGCCTTTATCAAATCAAATTTTTGATGCCAAACTGATGTAGGATCGATAGAGGATTGCCATGCTAATTGAAAGTTGAAATGGACAATATCATATGGAAAGCAATAAGAATGAGGCAAAGTATATATGATTTCAACATACCTTTTTCAATATCTGTTGATAAGAAAATTACAAAGTAGGTTGCATAGAGATTTACTAGTTTCAACTAGCAACTCGTAGAAATTATGTCGCTTATAAAAAAGACTAGGCATACCACATAGCATCTACGAATCATTCCTTGAATCTAGATATTACTATTAGATGAGAAATATCACACTTCCACAAATTGTAACTTGAAAATTTTCTTCTCTTCATAATTGGAACATTGAATCCTATATGTAGCTTGTTCTCTTAATTCTTGTCCTACTAAATAAGGACTCTAATTAAAAAATAAAATACTGAAATGGAACATGAATCCTACTCTAATAAGAATTTTTATTTTTCCTGAATATAATTAAATCCTAAACCAACAAGCACAAACTGAAATGAAAATACTTCAATTCCTTTTCCAGTTAAGGAAATTAATGGCTAAGCAATAACTAAACTATTTTTATACGTCTACAACATAATTTCTGAGGCTGTCAAAATTAAAATTTTATGTACAATTGCATATAGGGAAGATTTAGGTTTTTATGGGCAAGGAGGTTGACTGGGCATATTGGATGCCATTGTCGTGCTCAATATAAGGTAGATATATCATGTTTGACCATTGAACAGATGGACTTGACATCTGGAGCATGAATTGGTTGTTTTCTCATGATTGATGAACTCCTTGACTGATATAGCCGATTGACTTGATTTGAACAAGTTGAAGTCAGGTCAGTGACCTATAAAAATCTAAGGCTGTTACTTTTTGCTAGTCGTTTAAAAATCTCAAACAGTTTGCAATGTCTTGTGGAGCTATCGCTGTTAATTTTAAAGCAGTTGATTGTCTTGTGAACTTGTTGAATTTAACTTTCAGAGCATAGTGCACTAATATATATGATGAGGGTCTCTTAGACCCTTTAATGCTATTGTTTTGGTTCTGCTAATAGATCATATAAGGTTTATTAGCTCTTACATTCTTCTTTATGTTTGCTTCCCTCCACGTTGAATATATCTTCTAGACAAATAATCTTCATTTAAAAGTCACTTATTATGAACTTTTCTTTTGTATGGTTTGGGTATACCCTGAAGTTTTTACTGGTGACTGCTTCATATATCATTGCTGGTATGTGTTATTGTGCATCACCATGCAACAGAAGATTGGTTATGCATTTTTTTCTTTTTATTGTCTGCATTATTTTTAGATTCCATGTGAAAATATGTCTACTTATCATATCTTTGATAATGTTTTGCTGGAATTGATAATAGGTTGTAAGAGACAAGCGGACTGGAAAAACAAAGGGCTATGGATTTGTTAGCTTTTCCAACCCTACTGATCTTGCAGCAGCGCTTAAGGAGATGAATGGTAAGACAATTGCATGTTCATTTTCTGTTCTTTATTTGCTCCTAGGACAATCTACCCAAAAATATGCTGTTGGTGCATTCTGAACTTGTGGCTGAGGAGAGAGGCTGTGGAGCAAAGGCAGAAAGCTGAGTAGGAGCATGTGGGCGTGTGCTGTTGTATTGAAAATTTTAACTTTCAGTTATGATTGATGTCAAACTCCTGTAACACCTTACAACAGTTATTTTCTGTCAATGATTCTGAATGGTTTTTGCTGTCAGTACTGGATACAAGGTTCTGGAAATCTATGAATGCAGTTGATATATATAAAGTGAAGTGCTTATATTTTTAATAACCTTGATGTCAGGAAAATATGTTGGAAATCGTCCAATCAAACTACGTAAGAGCAACTGGAAGGAAAGAACAGATTTTGAGGCATTAGACAGACAAAAGGTACGTGTCCCTGCATTCTCTAATGCATTCTCTAATTTGTCTTATCGCGTGTGTACTAAAATATTCTTATGTGACCTTGGCAGAACCATAATCCGAAGAAACTAAAACCTTCAAAGAAGAGTGTATTGCACAAGTAGGCCTGAAGAAAATTCATGTTATGATGGCTTTCAAGTTTACTAATCTTAGAGCATTCTTCTTTAGACTCCTGTTCTCTTTTGCATTAAACTTCTAGCCAGGCGGAGTAAACCAAAGCCTTGTACAATCTGACTTTAATATGTTAACAAATCAAGCATATATTTGATACCGTCGTATATTTGTGCATTGTATGTAACTTCTACTTCTCTACTATTCGATGTCCTCTGGACGAAAATGATCTTAAATGTTTTCATATTTTACTCCGTTAATGGAGAAAGCATTGAAATCGTATAGGTACTAACAACTCTTCGGGTTAGAAATCTGTCCCGTCCTCAGGATTCGCATGGACAATTTGGTGAGATGCCACGTAGAATTCGAAATCATCCTGGGAACAGGCCATGCACATCTTACAAAGTTTCGAAAGTTCATTGCATTCTATCTTTTTGTTGTACAATAAAAGAAAGTCTAGGTTGCCTTACTGTTGGGCGGCAGGCTCATGTACCAAGTTAATGTTTTACTCTTGAAAAAAATAAGTTTGAATACATTCTGCAGTTTAAAAATAATAATAAATTTGAAGAAATAGATTAAATCAAAACCGTTATTACAAGCGAGCTAGTGAAAGCTACTAACGCTAGGTACATATACCAAATCAACACGAGCTCAAAAATACATCAAAAGGTAGCTGGAAGCCTAGGGGAAAGCATACAACTAAAGTTGGACAACATAACTGCGTTGAGAAAAGAAAGTTAATGTGAGTCAATGAGTTACGGAGCTGACTAGCCTGAAGAAATTCTTAAATAAACAAATTTCTTGATCCAACATAGGATATCTCATATGAAAGAACTACCATTGTTGGTAGAATTGGAGAAGATCTTATGGTTCCATTCTCTCCACATGGAGTACATCAAGCAGTTGAAGGAGATTCTAAAAAGTTGTTCCTCCAACTTGTTTCTACATTTGATGGAGCTAGCCCAAGTAACTAGCTGTCCTTAGGAACCAACATTACAATGTAATGAACAGTTATAGAATAATTTCTCGTAAGTGGCCTTGACATAGACACATTTAAATAAGAGGCGATCAAGGTTCTCTAGACATATATTGCAGAAGGGAGCATGTTTGGTTATTGGACTAGAAATATAACCTGCCTGAGTTTTTCCTTAATTACTAACCAAATATAAAATGCAACTTTGAGGATCAGACTAGATTAGACCAAGAGCCACCTTAAGAGGTTTATCCTCAAATATTCCTGCACGTAATCTTTTAGTGAATAAACCTGAATTGTGCCTCACCCGTATGAACTTGTCCATCTTAATAGAATCAGGTAGGAAGTTGGACATGGAATTAGAAATGGTAACAAAAGAGTTTAGGTGCATTTGTGGCTAATGCCAAGTGTTATTGAGGATGATTGTTTTAACCTTGGAAGATTTGGGGATTCTGAGCATTAGATTAGAAGCATTGAGGAGGAGATTAAGAGCACCACTAGGGTGCCATAAGCCATACCAAAACTATGTGTTCTCCCCATTTATAACTTTGTGCTCGATAAATTAGGATAATTTCTCCCCATTTCTAACTTTGTGCTTGATAAACCAGGATAACTTATCCCTTAATATAAGCATTTGGACTAAGGACTAGGACGAGCTAGATCCAATAGGAGCTTTCTGCCAACTGCAACTTCTTGAAACTTGGACATGAATACACTTAACCTATATAATGATTCTTGATCTGCAAATAGTCTAAAAGTTCCTTTGGCTTAGAGGACATTATTCATTATTTTTAGTGCTTTGATCCCCAACCTTCCATGCTCCTTAGATTTACAAACTTCCATTCATTTTACCTTAGGTTTGGAGCTATTGTTGAGATTACCACCTCATAGAAAGTTTTTTCAACAATCTCTTTGATTGGGTTATTGAAGTCCTCAAATTTAATTATGATTCACTAAATTCTTATTGTAGTAGTGGAGCCAGGTTGATTCACAAGAGAATTAACAATTAATTTATTAATTTCAATTCTCTAAACAAATTAGGGGTTTATGACTAATTAACTAATGAATTAAAATTAACAAAGAATCATAATTATTAACTAAAAATAAAATTTGAAAAATTCAATTTTAATTAACTCCGATTCAAGAAAAAGGCCTCACCCAATCGTAACTTTGATAATTGAATTAAAAAGAATAATTTTTGCAATTTAAGCAATTGGTCTTAAACCTATTATGATAGCCATAATAAGTCTCAAACCCTAAATTAATTGGTTCAAACTCAACATTTAAACCAAAACTTATCATTAACTATTTGGGTATGATAACATTCCATATAAATTAAATGAGAACAATAAGCTTAGTAAAAAAGACTAAACCCTAAATTAAATAATTAAGATAGCTATAAGTATTCAATTTAGTTTTTTTTTGTTTCTCATAAGTCAAATATGCAACTTCGTAAATAAACTGTTTGCTACTTCTACCAATCCTTCATGACAATTACGGATGGTTGAATTCATAGATAGCTGTAGAATAATTAGAGTTGCACAAGGCTCTCCGCTTTGTAGGAGTCTGGGGAGGATGTATGTAACTTTCCCTTTGTATTTTTACAAAGAGGTTGTTTTCATGACTTGAATATGTGACCTTATGGTCACAAAAGATCAACTTTATCAGTTGCTCTAAGGCTCAACCTCTACCAGTTGAATTAATTCTTTAGATCAATCAATATTAATTATTTATGTAATATATGAACACAAATACTTGAATTAAAATAAAAATGTAGGTTTAGAAGAAAAACTCACAAGGTTACAACTAAAGTTTTGAATCTCCTTGAATAAAAATATTTAGAATTAATTGCGTATAGATTTAGTTCCAACATTAAAAATAGAAGAAAAGATGAGAGATGAAGAGAAAACACAAAGAAAACAACTTGGGGGTGATATGGAGAAGTCAAGAACGTGTTTTTCTCCTCTCTTCCTACTCCCAAAAACGAGCTTCCTCTTATTCTGCCAAGATCTCTATCTAAACAAATCCAAATCCCTACATAATAAGGCAAGAAATAAGTTTCTTAATTGAATTCAAATTCTTGGGGTGAATCTAACATTAAGCGTGATCACTCCTTATCCACTAAACAATATCTCATCAAATTCTCCTATACGACACTCATGCTTGCTGATAAATGCATAATTGACTATATTTATATATCCATTTTAGTGTGTTTTGCTTGTTATTTAATAGTTATAAAATATTTTTTGTACTTATTTTGCTTCAAGTGTGTTTGTAAGTGATAATTGCCTTCATAGACCAAATAGAGAAGAATTTGGGTAAAATTGTGGCATAAAACGAAAATTTTAAGCAACTTTTATGATACACAACCATGTGTAGCGAC
>JANKOE010000006.1:18745003-18759790 GCA_026284465.1 Erythroxylum citrifolium
ACAATGTCTCTAAATCATGATTCATGTATAGATGCGAATATGATGCATACAAATGAAATGCACTTCATGAATTCTCATATGATATGAAAAATCCTTAAATGTAGAAACAAGTTATTACATTCTCTATCTTCCAGTATAATTTTACAAACCTCCACTCTAGCATTAGACCTAGCATGCTGAGATGCAATCCACTTATTACTTGTAAACATTTGCTTTAATTCTTTCTTCATCATAACAAAAGACTAAAGTGATAAGAAATTTGTTGCAAATTCTGTCACAGCAGAACGACACAAAATACTACCATTGGTAAATTCCTTTCTTATTAAATTCAACACCTATGCACAATTATAAATGAACTTGGTCACCTTTTTAGCTTTCTGCATAGTCTCATCAATAATAGGAAAATACCTAGGATCTCCTATATTCTCTAATATTAGGTTAATGCAATGTGCAACACAAGGAGTCTAAAAAAAGAATTATACTTATCTTGCAACCTTTTTCCTACTGCTTTATAAGCGAAATCATTATCAGTAATAAACTAAACAATGTTTTCTGGCCCTACTTCATTCACAACTTTATCAAATATAGCAAACAAAGACTCAATATTTCTAATAAGGCCAGATGGATCAATAGATTTCAAAAACATAGAGCCATTTGTAGAATAAACCAAAAAAATTAATAATAAGCTCTTGTCTCCTATTTGTCCAACCATCACACATGATTGAACATCCATAAATAGCTCAATTCACTCTTCTTTCTTCCAAATAACTTCTAATTTCAGAAACAAAACAACTCAAAGGTTTACCTCTTAAGTCATCAATCGAAGGATCTTTGTATCCCAGACTATAAGAAGCTATTGCATCCATCATAGGTTGATAATAGTAAGACTGAGAAGCATTGAATGATGAACCTATATCATACCACCATTTAGCTACTGTCATAACAACATTATGAGTCACATTTTTTGGTTGCATTGCACTACGAATTAAACGTTGGGTTCTAGAAGTTGTTCGTGGTGTAAAAAATTGTCACTTGCCTTCTTCTCTTCCTCACATTAGGTACAGGTACTTCTTCAAGGGCTTAGGACAGAACCTAGTACCACTACCACCTTCAACATTTCCACATCACCACAGAAACTAGAAAATGAACTCTACTACCAATTTCAAAATTCAACATTTTCCTTCTATCTTTCTCATGTTAATATTCTTCAAGCAATATTTTCATTTGCCACTTCACATCATGACTTACTTTTTTATAAGGTTATACATCTCCTTTAACCCAGCTAAGTGCTTCTTCAATTGGGCGATTCGTCCACCTTTCAAATGCTTGTTACAAAACAAACAAATTGTATGATTCTTCATACCTAGGACCAATATAGCATGAGCCCAAGCTGAATTGTTATATCTTTCTGAAGTAGTTTGATCAAGAGTAGTTGAACTTTCTTCTATTTATTTGTAACAAAAACTGAAGATATTAGTTTTGTAAGAAATTAATCATTTAGTAGTTTCATCAACAAAATTAGCAGTGCTAACCTCTAAGTCCTTCATGAGGCAATACAACATAAATAGTGTATTTAATTCTTTATATTAAGCCTAAATAAGTAAAGATTCATGAAACTAGAGTAAAATTCATAAATAGATAGACTTTCCTATTGGAGAGTAGTAAATTCATGCTAAAATTAAAATCAAAGTATCGTTCAATGATTTAAGATGAAGGCTTAATGAATCAAAAATTTCAAGTCATGACTTAAACATCGTTAACTTTACTTTCATCTTTATTCTTGTTTTTTCAAGAATATGATTATTGTCATTGACATATCTTCATAAATCCTTGCCTTTAATAAATATCTTGAAATAGAATGCACAAGCTGAGTAATTTTTTTCATTAAGATGAACTAAAAAACTTTCACACTTATTCGAAGAGTTAATGCCAAAGTACAATAAATGAGATTAAAATGGAAAAAAAAGAAAATCAGATTTTGAATATGCAAATGGACTAATTTTAGGATAAATAAAGGTGGATATGCAAGAGACTTGAATCCTTAATGAGATGGATTAATTTTGGGAAAAATATTAAAGACAACTTAGAGATATAGAATAATTACAATTACAAAACTTCCTATTCGGCTTTTCCATAAGACTACCGAATTGTTATTATACTCAATTAATTATTTTCTCAATATCCAAATACCATTTCAATAATTTTAAGATTATTTCATTTAATTATTTACTTTGAATTCTTTTCAATTTACATTCTCGATTTGTTAGTTTTAAGTTAAAACTTGAAAACCTTTCTAACTTTTAAATCATGCATCATAAAGTTAAGCTGAAACTTGAAAGTCTTTCTAACTTTTAACATGATGCATGCCGTGAATGACAAAAAAAAATTAACATAAATCAAGATATCCATTATCAATCAACCGAACCACAAATGAACCAAAACCAAACTCCTTTCATTCAATTCAACTCCAAATCCAATCCATTATCCAACTCCAACTGACAACAAATCACAAATCTTGCACAATTTCATTCCAAGCCTAACCTATTTACAATCACAACACAAATGCAATTAACCAGAAAAATTCAACAGAAAAGTGAAAACACACCCAAACAGAAACTCACAATCGATATTATTCCAGATCGAGTTGGGTTGGGTTTAGATCTGGATATTATTCCAAATCCGACAGTTATGGATGCATGGAGGACAGAGAAGAGTAGCCAATGGTGGTGTGGTGCGTTGGTGGTCCTCATGGAGGAGGGCTAAAACCTGATGGAGGTTCGGATGAGGCTTGGTGGTGGTGGGTTCACGTGGTGGAGGAAGATCCGAAGATAACCACTAGAGAGGGTTCATGTGGTGCATCGATGGAGAGGTAGGACGTAGTAGCACCACCAAACATGGAGAGGAGAATGAGAGAGAGAGAGAGAGAGGAGAGGATGAGAGTGCGAAATAGAGAGAGGATGAGGTGAGTCTGAGAGAGAAGAAAATGAAATAGCAAAGCCAGACGTGGGGTGGGGGGGTTTGGTTAATAGTTTTTGGTTTTGATTTTTTCAAAAATGCCCTCAATTTTTATAAAAATTACAGTATCGATCGATATATGACCGATATTTTAAATACCTGCCAGTACTGGCCAATATATGGCGAACACACCCCATACTAGCTGGTATCTATAGTCAGTACCTAACCTTTAAATACCGTTATGTTTTCTTGCCAGTACCGAACAATATTCGATTGCGACGCACAATAAATTGGCCATATGGAAATGTCCCGTCAGATGGTAATCAGCAATACCTAACATTTCATAGTCAAAATTTGCTATCGTACCGACAAAACAATATTCAATCACGACGTGCAGTAAATTGGTCACACGGAAAGGTCCCTTTAGATGGTAATCAGCAATATCTAAAACTTCGATCCGGGAGTTACCTATTTTGCTACTGCACCCATCGAGTGCCACTTGATCCTCCTTGAGGATTTGTCAGGCCTATGTTGCCCCCATTTTGTTTCTTAACTTGTATTTGTAGTTTCCCCGTTACAAAACTTCAAAGTCGAAATTTTGAATATAAGGGTAGACGTTAGAGAAAGGGAGCAAATAACCTATTCCACTTTTGTTGTTCCAATCTTAATCCAACTCATTTCATCCTCATAATTAGACAAGTCCCCTCATATTTACATAAGATCCATAGATATGTGTAGATAAAATAGGTTAGAACAGCAAAAGTGGTGATTTCATTTGCATAGAAAAGACACATTGGACGAAACTTGAGATCTGACTAGAATATGAAACACGAACAGGTGCTTGACCAAAAAAGGAGAGCCCACAGAGAGAGAGAATAAACTGAAAAAGAAAAATATTGATTTCCTTTCATTTTTCCCCGTAAAAACCGACCAAAAACATGATAAGCATTTTTTTTTCTTGTAGAATCAAGCCCTCTTGAAGAAGGGGGGAAAAAAAGAACAAACAAAAAAAGGACCAAAACAACCCCAAAAGATGCAATATCCCCTGCACCTTCCATTGCAGACAAAATAGCCCCTACCCTAAGCCTGTCCCGACCAACCAACTCTGAAAATTCGCCTCCACAGAACAGGTATGGATTAAGGCACCTATAACTTATTTCCCTATTTGCAGATGCAGACTTCCAACCTAATTAATCCAACAGCTTCCTTTTGTTACGCATCATATCAGCTTTTCCCAAAAAGAAAAGAAAATTAACCATCTGCCTGAGGAAAAATCACTTCGATCTACTAGCTGTGAGCTAAAAGAGGATCAAATGCCAGATCCAGAATCACCAGAGCTCAACTTGGAAGATACTCCACCAGAACTTGTTGAATGACATTCCAGCAGCTTTTGTTGCACTCCTGGGCATGTTTTCAACTTTGCAGACGACAAGTGCTGCAAAACAGAGAAGGCAACATGTTAATACCTCAAACAAAAACAAAAAGATTGAGAGAAGCACAATAGCTAAATCTGCAAGGAGAGCCTTAAAGTACCCTCCTGACCCCAAAAAAAAAAATAGAAAGAAAAGTTCAGCAGTCATCCAATCAAAATGAAACAAAAAAATACAAATGCACTCACCTTCTGAACGAATGCACGGATCTCCTCATCTGTAAGGCCCTCATCTTCACCAGAATGTTCTTCCCATCCAAGAGAACGGAGAAAAGCAGCCTCTTCTTCTTCAGAAAATCTGTGAATCTCTTCAAAGTCAGCACCATTGCTTGTCAACTCAGCACCATTCCCAATAGCCTGAAGACTTGCTTGAGAATCAACTACAGTTTTCTCTACTTCACAAGACTTCTCCTTTGTGGGAAGTGAAACAGTTCGTGGGATCATTGAAGATGTATTCACAGACGTTTTCTTCTTTAGATGATTGAAAAAGTCACTACGGCTCTGACCTTGAAGAGGCCTCTTTTCCACATTGAGTCCTGAGATAAAATTCAAACCTGACTTGCGATCCCCAGAAGGATGCTTTGTGTTATTTGGGCTCTTTGGAGGAGCAGTTGCAACTGCAGGTGCAGGAAGTTGGCCATTTGCCAGTCTGGTGGCATTGCTAGTTGGACTAGCAACATCCTTGGCAGAAGGGGTAGCACCATTTTCCCTTCCAGGTTTGAGGACAAAAAGTTTGCTATGAGATGTCTTCAATACATCTGGTTTAACATGCCCCACAAGAAGAGACTGACTGCCAGAAGTGGGTTGTTGCTGCATATTCTTAGCAGCTATATTCATGTCACCAGCTCTGACCACTGTCTTGGGCTTTGATTTGTCAGAAATGAGAACCTGAAACAAAAGATGAAATTAAGATAGAATTCCAGAAAAGGCAGAAGTCACATATAGTAACAGATCTGTTGGAAGGAAAATCAGGGGAATGTCTTTCAGCAAGATATTCGCAAAAGATAAATGAAGACACAAGTTCAAACTCAACTGAACACTTGGAACACATTAAACTCAATTGCAGTATCGCAATCTAACTCTCAAACAAAGAAGGCATCAAAGAACAAATCAAAGCATAGATTTGGCACAAACAGCAAAAATAGCTCACTGTGGTAACAAAGATGTCGACCTCCAGTTAAAAAGTATTTGTTTCTTCTTTGATGCATTCTTTTATTTTCAAAAGTCAAACTCAACCTCAGCCATACTTAACGAGTAGCTCAATTCCAATTCAAAATTTGTCATCCAAACAAACCACATAAGGAAATCTAATCTAAAATCTGCCTCTAAAACTAATCTCATAATGCAAAGAATTAGACCACATGTGAACGAAGCTCATCCACAACTGGCTTCCTAATAATATAATTCTCATTTATGGGCACATTGTATCAGTAAACGTATCCTCTTTCAATAACATATACACATCTTAAGGGTGTGGAACTGCAGGGTTCCAATCCATAATGCCAAAATATGTGGAGCAGAGGTCCTAACTGGTCGAGGATTTTTGGGGGAGTGTACAATACAAACTTCATCCCAAATGTTTTGAGCGATTACCCCATCTCACTCACTATAACAGTTATTGAGCTCTCTTAGAAGCTACAAAAATCATACTTGGCAATCAGAGAAAGTCCACACTATACTGCAGCACAATGGGAACTGATGGCACACTTAAAATGACACCATAATTAGTAAAAATGTACATAACAGAAAATCCTATAAGCTAAAGAAAGCCAATAAGCAAAAGAAAACAGAATGTAGGAAATCGAACTGATGACATCTCAGGAGCCAAAGTTGAAGAAAACAAAATCACAATCTAATTGCAGGTGTGGGTCAATTTCAGTCCATGACTGATAAGCCAAAGAGAAATGCTTTGACACAAACAATTAAAAGCATTTGGCAAACAAGTGTATGGATGAAGTACCACGTAAGAAGTATTTAGAGGGATACACAGCATCAAGCAACATAATAAGGACCACTAGAAACAGGAAAACACACACGTTTATATATACAAGACTCATACAATTCCAGAATATCCCCATGAATACCATATAAAAGATCCAGCTAATCATCAAAGATTTCCTGTGAAGCTATAAAAGAATCTTCACAAAAATAACATCTACCAAGCAACAAAAAAGTAGATTTCATTAGCTTTTAATCAGCATTAGCAACTCACAGTTCTTCAAATTTAAACAGCATTGGCAAAGAAATGAACATCTTCAAATTCATTAATGACCTTCAAAGTTGTAAGTATCCATTCAGAAGGCAGGCACAAAAATTTGAAAAAATGTAGCATCCAATGAATTGAGTAAGTGGCTCACTTCAAGCAAATGAAATCAGAATTGAAATTGCAAAAGTATGTACAGTTAAAAGAACAGTGTCTTACTGGTGTTTGACGCACATTTTTACTAAAGATGGCATTATCCACAGAAAAACAGAAGAATAAACATTAAAAATTGGAAGAGGAAAAACTCCTATGTATATTGAACAAATGACCCTCACCGAACTTTTGGTCATCGAAGGTGTCACTGGTATCAACTGTCGTGATTGTTTTATAGCCAATTCCTCACGCCTTTGTATTTGGACAGATACCTATAAATAGAAGAATATGCCTTATTTAGATCAAAGTTATACACAACTAGTTAAGAGAAAGAACAAGTAATAGCTTTAACCATTCATTAAGATACAATCATTAGAGCATATGTGTATATGAGACCGAATTCAAGTATTGTTGAATCACCTGTGGGGTAGCACGAGTTTTTAATGGGGCTTGGGTCAATGCCTCAGCCATGTTTAGACCAGTTATTGCAGCTGGAATTCCAGGTGTAGCTGTAGAAGTAGATGCAGATGGAGAAACAGTATTTGAACTTGGCAAGGAAACTGTACTACTGGTTCCAATCACAGCGGGAACCTCAGCCAAAGCTGATGTCCAACCCTCCCCACCTATCAAGGAAGAAGTAGTAACTGGTAAGCTCTGAACAGCAGTAGATAAACCAGGAGATGAAACCCTTCCCATCTCCGGCAATCCCTGCTTCTCTTCACTTCCAAGTGAAGGAAAATCCTTTTCAAAAACTACCTTCTGAATATTACCACTAACTGTAGCAGCAGATATCAATCCATTTCCATTTGCAAAATTTCCACTGCTCCCATTTTTCAAGTCCACTCCAACTCGACGGCACAAGCTATCACCTTGCTTCCTGGACACCATTGAAACTGTACGTTGCATAGTACCCTTCTCAATCCTATTGGTTAAAATGCTTCCCACAGGCTCAGAACCATCACGGTCCCAAGAGTCTCCAAAGCTAGACCTCTCTTTTTCCCATTCTCGATCCCTGTCTCGATCTTTATCACGGTGATTTCTACTAAAACTACTGTATGCATGCTTTGCAGACCCATTGCTATAACTCCTCCTTGAATTAGAAGATGTGCGATCAAGTAAAGCTGAACGAGGTGAATCAAACTCACTTACAGTCTTAGAATTCTTATTTCTAGTGTGAAGTGTTGAAGAAGAAACATCTACAAAACAATAGAAACAAAATTATCATCCACTTGGAATAAAAGCTAAAGTCAATTCAATAATAACCCGCAAATGCAAATTAGTATCCAATGTAGTTACCAGCTTGAGAAGAAGACGAAGGATGGTGGTGGGCTGAATTGCCACTCCCCAAAACATTTCCAGAACTTCTCAACCATTCCGGAACAAAAGTTGGTTTACTTTTTTCCATAAGTACGAGCACTGTACATCATAAGATTTCAAAAGGAGAACAGAACACTTCTCCTAACTTCTTCTTCTTCAAACCCCTCAATCACACAATTGTTAACTTCTAACACTATACCAAAGTTTCTTTCCCTAAAATAAACCAATCTCAGTCCAACAGCTATAGCCAACGAAAAAGTCTATAATTACCGACTAAGTCAGAAGTAAGACGAAGAAGAGGGTACTTGATAAATGAATTCTCGTATATTTGACAAAATTTGGCTTTATATTGCCCTACAATTGATTCAATTAAGGTAGAAATCAAAGCCTGCGCAAAATCCCCAGAAAAACTACAAAGGGATGTCAATAACAAGATGATATCAAACGATAAACTCTTCAAGTCCCTCTTTCTCTCCCTCTACTCCCCCATCTTTAATGAAAAGATGGATTTGCAGATTAAACAACAAATACACTCAATAGAACTCCATTTGCAATCACTCAATAAACACAACAGCGAAATCAAGAAAATCTACGGAAAGAAGGAAACAACGACCAAGATTCTTAAAAAAGAGTTCACACCCATCAAAAGTTACAATTCAAACAAAATGGAAAACCCTAAAATCAGACCCGACAGGAATTCAGGAAAATAAAACAATCTTGGGATCAGAAACCCTATTCCCTAAACAAAGGCTTATGAAGCTAACTCCAAATTTCTAGGGTTTGGGCAAACAAAATTCCAAATTGAGAACAATGAACAAGGAAACTCTAGTGCGAGGACAGAAACAGATAGCTACAAGAGCAGGGAAGAGAGAGTGATTTTAGGGAAGAACTAACCCTAAAACGCTATGATTGAGACTAAAATGAATCGTAACCACACTGATAACCGCTCAAGGAGTAGTAATATATCCCAATCTCTGATAGAGTCCGTTTGGAGTTGCAAACAAAGAGAGTGCGTACGTGTTAACGAAAGCGAACAAGTGAGAGAGACTAAAGGTTAATGTTGTTGTATAGGGTGAGGGTTTGAGGAAGAGAAAATTAGGGTTTTGGATTGTTATGTGAAGCAGAGAGAGGAGTATTGGTGGAGGAGGAAGAGGAGGAGGCGTAATCTGTTAGTTTGGATTACTGGAACGAGACGTAGGAAGAACAGCTTTTCTTTCTTTCCTCTTAATTAAAATATATTAAGTTTAATTTGTGTTTCATAGGCTTACAAAATATTTGGGCCTCCAGCATATCTGCGTGGGCTTTCCGTCGTTGCAATTGGTCTCTTCTTGTTATTTGGATAAATGTAAATATGACTACAGGAGATATGTGTGTCTATAAATAAATACAATTATCTTTGAAAATTTCCATCTTCTGCATACAAAAACAAGGGTTCTTTAATAGCTTGTTGTTATTGCCTATTATGGATGCTTATAATACGGTCACCTTATTTGATAATATTGAGATGTGCACGTGCATTTCACGTAGATAAGGGGGATAGTTAATCGTGTGAATTCAGTGACTAGAAGATGAAAGTACGTAGGAGCTGACTAGCAATTGCCCTTCACTTTCTCCAGTAGGTGGCTAAACTAGCCACCATCAATCACTTCATGTATTACGAGGAATTTTGTATTGGTTAAAAAAGGTATACAACAACCGGATTATTATACTAGAATATATTTAAAATTTTCCGACATGGTTCTTATACTAAAATACAAAAAAATATTAAATTAAATTAAATTTTGAAGAAATAAAATTTAAAAAGATATATTTAAATACTTTTAAACATATTTTTTAAATTGTTAGTATATAATAAAAATATTTATCTAATAGAGATTATATAAAAATAATTTTACTCAAGATCCTAGTTATTCTAGCCAATATATAAACTCTTTCTTTTTTCAACGGGCATCAACTCTTAAGGCTCGGCTCTTAGAGATCTGAACTGACTAATCATCCATATAATATTCTAATATCTAACATGATTTATAGTCTAAAATTTTCTAATACACAGGATCCTCGTAAAAAAGCAAGTGCAGAATATACTTGTCTGTCCATATGAATGTTACTACATTATTCAAAAATCAAGCTTTCAGAAGAGAGCAAATTTAGAAAGAAGTCATAGGATATAAAATACTCATATTATTGATGAAATTCCAACCTGATTATAAATAAAGGAACACCTTGCTTTTATAGACAAAGCAAGGAAGAACAAGGCAAACAACTTTGTATAAAGATTCCTTAGGGATAGGAAGAAATCTTTAACAAGATGTTGCTGACAAGGTTTTGGGCCTACCAATGTTATCTTCATCTAATATGTCATCATTTATCTTTTCCATTTCTTTAATGAAATGGTTCACTTCATCATCAGTCCAAACTGGGGCCATGGATCTTGTGAGTCTTGGAAATAATCTGGAAGGTCTTTGGGCTTGGGTTTGATAATAGAGTTTTCACTAATCTAAAAAATCCTTTTAGGCGCAAATCCAGGAGGACATGGCAATTCAACTTCCATAACATTGAAACCCATATGAGCAAATGGATCTATTGAAGACCAATATCTACTACTAGGTGAGATAGGTTCAAGTAAAGAAAAATCTTTAGGATATGGACCTAAAGAGGTGCTTATTTGGTTGGTTTGCTAGTTTTGGATGATGGATAAGGCGATCAAGGAATTGGAAAAGATCATACACTAAGTTTATTTGATTTTTGGGCCAACCAATGAAGGTTTTCCAAAGTTTAAAATGGTTTATAGTGTACACATAACCATTGTCAGTAATACTGTATAGGCGATGGAGCATAAAGAAGAACTAGGCTTGCTATTTTTCCAAGGGAATACTTTACAATTGATAACTATTAAGTATTCGGCCTAATTGAATGCGCCATTTGATTAGTAGTTGAAACCATTCTAAGAATAGTCCATAATAGGGAATTCTCATTGGTAAAATTAACCAAATTTTGGTAGACTTATCAAGGGTACAAGGTAATAGGGCATGCATAATAAGCAGATAAAGCCTAAATATGCCACATGGTTGGTTCTATCAACAAGTCATATAGTGCATAGTATGGTAGGGAGTATGAATATCAGAATGGTTGGGATGTGGTGGAATTATTAAAGTAGTGAAAATAAGGTGAAGATAATAATAGAGGCTTTTTCTGAGGATAACAACAATCTCTTCAAAATTTTTACGTGAATGAAAGGTGATAAGTGGAAAAGATCTTTTCACTTTGGCAAAGAGATGGAGATCCATAATTGGGAAAATAAGAAGAGGGATTGGTTTTTGTATGATAGGAGTAAGATTTTGAATTGGTTTTCAAGGTATATAAATGAGATTAGCAAGCACATTATGATCGTCTTTGATGTGGCAGACTATGAAATTGTAATGAGAAAAACAATCTTTCCACCGAAGTAATCCATTATTAGACAAAATCTTTTTAGTAGCCTTAAGGATTTTTAGGAAAGATATGTTGTCCATTTCTATCACAAAATGATATGGTTTGAGTTGGAAATTAAACTTTCAATGCCTTTCTTTATTGCCAAACTCTCCTTACAGATTATATGATAATGCTTCTTTGACTCTTTGAATAGGCCACTAGTATGACCACAATAATGGCCTTTCCTATCAAATTCTTTAATTAAAATGACCCCCCATAAAGATCGCTTGCTTATTTCTGAAGGATATATTGCCCTTTATCATGAATTTTTAAAGGGGTGGATGTTGACTCACTTACTTTAAATACTGGACAACTTTGGTTTGCTCATTACTCCATAGTGGTGGATTTTTTCTTAGCAATCTTGATAAGGAGCTCGTATAATATGGTAAGTGGGGAATAAAATCTTTGATGTAATTGACAATGCTAAGGAATCGTTGAATATGCTTTAGGCTGAGATTTTTATCAGGAAAATGCAAAAGCTTACTGGCAGTATATGGGCTAGGCTAATAAAATCCTTCATAAAAGTTCATACTTGGAAATTCTATTTTGGTTTATCCAATATGACTTTTCTTGGTTGAAAGCATGATCCCTATTGTTTAGTAAAATCCAAAAAGGATTGAAGTAGTACTCTATGATCATCATAGGCCTTAGAATATAGTGAAATATCATCAATATAGATCAAGGCATTAGATAGAATGGGCTCATAAGTTTTTGTTATAGCCTTTTGGAATAATGATGGAGCAACTTTAAGTCTAAATGGTATAATAGTACATTGGTACTAAGCATTCAAGGTACAAAAGGATGTTTTGTACCTTTCCTTTGGATCAATACCTAGTTGCCAAAATCATACTTTCAAATCAAATTTTGAAAAAAAAATTTAAATCCTGAAGAAATAAGACTTAAGTATTGATCTTTATTAGTAGGAACTGGCCATCTTAAAGGAATGTATTAAGAGGTTTAAAATCAATGACCAACCTCTTTATACCTCTTCTTTGTTCAGCCCTTTTATTCATATAAAAAGGTTTGATAAGCCCAATATGACTTTAAGGGCTTAATTAATCCCTGTTGAAGTATAATAGCACACTCCTCTTGTTCTAACTTTAAGTCATCAGGATTCATTCCAGGATGAGTGGCTTTGGTATGATTAATATCCTCATTCTTTTAAAGGGTAATTTTATAAAGAAATATGAATTTTTCCAGAGAGGATGAGGATGTGAGAATTATGTGTGGTTCTCAAGACAATACTCCAAAAATTGATCTCACAATATTTCATATTAAGGAGGCACTTAAGTAAGTTCAAAGATTTTATATATATCAATATAAACACTAAAATTAGCCTAACATTTGATACCACTAGCTAAGACTTATAAAAGAGATGCCTTGTAATAGAAATCCGTGCCAATCAAGATATCTGTAAAACAGTTAATGTCATTATAGAACAAATAGTGTCTCATTAACTAATAGAGAATGTGATCAAAAAATTAGAATATTTGGAAACTCCCATTGGGGCATTAAAATAACTAAATAAAACAAGTGATTGATTACTCAGTTAAGTCTTTAGATTACTCCCTTGGAAACTGAATCAAAAATTTAATTCCAATGATTGCAATATAAGATGCAACCTCGAGTCGTCTCACTTAATCGGAACCTAGCGCAAAAGATCTAAGTTAGCCTAATTGTCAAAAATGCAAACTAAGTTAATAAAAAGGGGGTTTGGATATTGATTAAAATTAAGAAAATTGAACCAAATGAAAGAAAAATGTATAAAAAGGTATTTTTGGATTTTTGGGAAATGAAAAGTGAAAACTTAAACAATGATCAAATATGATAAAATCCGCTTAAAAACGAGCTTTGGCTATCATTGTTCAAAACAGATCTTTTGGGAGTGAAATTCACTAAGTTTTCGAATGATAAACCTTAAAGAACTCTTTAAGTCCAAGGTTTTAATTAATGAACTCCATTTCTTAAAACCTTGTTGAATGCATCTTAGTGTGTGCAACGGGTAAGTTAATGCAAGTGGTCAATTTGGGATCAAGCATCATCTCAATATCAAACACAACTAGGTAGATAAAAAAGAATTAACAAAATCACAAAAAGACATATATGAGACTTCATATATTAAAGCTCCAAGTTCTACATCAACAAACCCAATAACACAATACATTGTCCACACTTGATTAAACTATAACCAAGAAAATCCAATTACAAAGCATAAATCCTAACTAAGGAGTTCATAAATGTATAGTTAAACATGAATAAACTACTCCCCTTTGAAGCCCATTGAACTCAAGCCATTGCTACATCTTCAAGAGGAGATGGTGCTTAGCCAAACATTGCTTCGGAAGCACTCACAACCGAAAACCCACCAATAGCATCCATGGCAGCAGCAGCAGATGATGAAGGCGGCAATGAAAAATGGAAGAAAATGATGGATGAAGGTCAAGTTGAGTGAAAGAGACGAGAGTGTGTTTGTTCTTGATTTTTCTATCGCTCCCTCTCTCTGTGTGTAGTCGGCTCTCTTAATGTTGGATCCCGTTCCTGGAATCTAACTCTTAACAGCCCAAACGTATCGGATCCCATCAGAACTTCGAAGTTAAACGTGCTAGGGCCAGAGCAGTAATAGGATGGGTGACCTCCTGGGAAGTCTATGAACCATCTAATGATTCCTAAAATTTCCTTCAATCTTAATGATTGAAATTATGTTATATGAATTGGTTTGATGTGATGACTTTGTAATTGTTAATGTGTCTAGTATGACACGACAGAAAAATTTGAATTTTCGAAATGTGCCTTCGGGCAATCCAAAATTTCAAACATTTTCGTAAACAAAATTTTCTAAACACTTCCAAAATATTCGGAAATCATAATATTCAAACATTTTCGTAAACAACATTTTATAAACAATTTCTAAAGTAATAATTTCTTCATTTAAAACACAAAGAATTTCTTAAATACCAAAATCAAAGAATGCAATACTTTTCATAAATTATCAATTCATTTATAAATAAAGAACTTCATAAATGTTACCAATTTATCAAAATCGTTCAAACACAAAGTCATTTAAACAATTTTTGCAAATTCCTTAATTTAATCATTTTCTCAATTTCATCAAATAATTTAAAACTCAAAGAAAGCAACAATTTTCATAATTCTCCAATTCTTTCATAATTAAAGAATTTCGAGAATTTCATCAATTTTTATCAAATGATCCAAAACGATTGGAGTAATTTATCCACTCATTTCTAAAACATCAATTTAC
>JANKOE010000006.1:18840923-18854116 GCA_026284465.1 Erythroxylum citrifolium
GGGAAGGTCCCGGTAACAAAAAAGTTTTGTTTTCCGCTGCCTGTACATGTGATGTACGTCCCGGGATTTTCCTACAGTTATCCAGCTCTTTCTTCATCATTTCTTCAATTTTCCTATCTCTACTCATCATCAAACATGTTAAAAATCCCCTAAAGCATACAATTAAGATCAAATTCTTGCCCTAATCAATAATAATCAAACAAAACACACAAAGACACTAACAAGAACATAAATATCAGTCTTAAACACATGATTATCACCTAAGAAAACACTTAAAAACTCATTCAAAATCTTATAAAATACAATATAATTCACACATATCATACTAAAGCTACTAATTTAAAGCTATGAAGCTTTTACCTATGTAAGGAAACTCCATGTAATAAAACCTGAGCTAAAGACCCTTGACTATAATAGGAATTTTAGTACCAGAATGAAGATCTAATAGAGCAGGGAAACCCTAATCCTTATCAAAGCAGAGATTAATTTTACCTTGAAAAATGAGCCCCTGAGAACCAATGATAATCAAACTCCATCTGTCTATACCCAAGCCTTGAGCAACCACTATTCCCTCCTCAAGAAAAATCAATAATCTAGTGGTTAGAAAAAGAAGACTTGAATCCTAAATTTTCCATAATGTTATAATCTTCAAGAGAAATTTAAATAGGGTACACTATCTTAAAGGTCAGAATGGGGAGCTAATATGGAAGCAAAATGATTTGCTTAATATAATTCATAATTATTTCAAAAAATCCTTATGTGAAACCACTGGTTCTTTTTTTGTTTATGTAGACACTTAGCTTATTTACCGATCAAAGCATCACCAGAGAGCAAGATGAGGAGCGTATAATACCTTTTAGCTCCGAAGATGTTCAGAAAATGCTTTTTTTTCCATTAATGCAAATAAGGCTCCAAGGCTAGGTGAATTCAATGGTTTCTTCTTTCAAAAGTCGTAGGGCCTTATGAAATAGTAGGTAACCAAGTGAGTTTTGGCATCTTCTTTAATGGAGTCATATTAAAGTAGTTAAATAAAACATACATTACATTAATGTCAAAGGTTTTAAACATGAGTGATCTTAGGGATTATAGACCCATATCTTATTGTAAACTCATATTCAAAGTGATCTCTAAATTTATAGCAAACAGATTTGAGATTGTTCTAATCACAATTGTTAACCCATGTCAAGTGCATTTATAGAAGGTAGAAATATTAGAGATAATATCCTCCTTATTGAATAATTTTCCAAAAACTATCACAAGAAGAATGATCATAGTTGTTGTGCCATAAAGGTAGATTTCCAAAAACAATTTGATTCAATCATATGGAGGTTTATTCAATAAAATTTAAAGCATTTGATTTCCAACATAAGTTCAAAAATTGGATCCGTTAATGCATAGAAACTACCTCACATAGTGTTCATAAAAAAAGTCTTTAAAATAACTAATGTGCTCAAACAGGGGGAACCTTTTGTCCCCTTATTTGTTTATAGTTTGCTTAGAAATACAAAAAAAAGAAGAAAAAATTTACCAAAAAAAAAAAGAAATACAAAAAAAATGTTATCTCACAATATTCTTAAGGAAAAGAGTTCAGTTTATCATCATAAATGTAAGGAATTAAATATTGTTAGCCTTTCTTTTATAAATGACCTCTTACTCCTATATGAGGCTGAAACATCCACTTTTATGTTACTCATGAACTCTCGTAAAGGAATCCAAACTCATATCTTGCTAGATTGTTTCAGTTAGTTTAAGTCTCAATATTAAGGATCCACCTTTTAAATACTTAGGGCTGCATATAAAAACAGAAACATATGAAATGAAATAATATTTTATCGAGATTCTGTCGGCCATTGTAGGATTGTGATTTTTCTGAATTATCCCGGCAGATTGTGAAAAACTACTACTGTTACTAGTCTATTAAGTGAGGATCATCTAAGAAATTCTGCTAGCGACAAATTTTGATGTAACGGACAGAGCACTTGTTGGTCCCATGTAGCAGACATGACAGCTAGAAAGACGGAAGATTAAACAATTCAAAAAGCCCATGGGAAAGGACAGTGAACGACATGAGGATTCTTAAAAGCTAGTCAAAGACGTAAATACAGAAGGGTTAATTTTAGAATATTATTAACTGGCTGAAAAGAGACAGAGAGAAAAGTGAAAGAATCACTAAAACTAAAACCTGCCAATGTTCTTGGAGGCATTTTCCAACTTGTGTGGGACTCCACTACTGTTGTTGTTCATTTATTATGAGCAGCCGTCACCAACTAACACGCACTCGCATCCACAGAAAGTTAGTATGTTTTTGCTTTTGACGTTTAGTAATTGCCTTTATGTGCAAGTTTTTTAATTAGATGTTAGCAAGTGGTTGTGCATTTCTATTTTAAATTGGAACAAAATTTAAAAAAATATACGGTTACTTGGTATAAATTATTGACAGTGAGGTTTAGCGACTCCATCGATTTACGCATGTAGCATTAAAGGCAAAATTTGAACGCATATTAATTTAAACACAAATTGCTTGTTCTAGTATATGTCAAAGGGTAAATATTATGTGTTCCTATAAAGGAAGAGAGAGCAGCAAAGCAAATTTCTTGAGAGTTCAACATAGATATTGTACTACTCGCACTTTGCATGGGCATTCTTACTTGAACTTAATTTTTATCGGATCAGATATTACTTGATAAGAAACCTTGATAATTAATTAGGCTAATTAGTAGACATGCTATATACTCTTATCTTTTTGAATAAGACATATACCTTCCACATTACTTCATGACCAAAAAAGTGAACTCTTCTCTGGTATCCAGGAAAAGGGGAAAATGTGTAAGGTGTTAAAGATAACGTAACTAAATGAGAACAAAATTGATAAACACTTAAATAAAATATTTTAAACTCAATATAATCGTGATGGTGTATATATATCATTATTATCAATATCTAGTTAAAGTCTTACTAAGACGTGAGGATTGAATTTGCCCACGCACGCGCGTGTGTGTATATATACATTGCGTACAAATTAAATCGTGAAAAGTAGGCTCGTTCACCTATACTCTCAATGTAGATAATTACATAATTTAAGGATGCCAAAGTGATATTTGTCAAATGTCGTAAAATGTTCCAAAGAGAAGATGATTTGACACCCAACTAAAAAGGTTCAAAACAGGGACTTGTCCGTCGATAATACCAAGGGAATCTACTTCTAAATTACCCATTGTCCATCACGTACAGAACTTAATTGGATTAGACGTGTGCATCTCAACCAAAAAAAACGAAAAAAAGAAAAGACACACATATTATCGTTTCCAAGGGTGGTGGAAGAATAGCGCGTGAACGATTCCCTTTAGCAAATAAGGTAATTATTTAATTCATTAAATACTACAAGCAAAGCAGACATGAACTAAAAATACTTTTAACATAAAGGTTGCCAAAAGAGGAAGAGGCCCAATTAAAGATACGTAGTTGAGTCGAACCGAAAACTCTTATGATGACCCTTCCATGCACCAAACGACACCCTTCTGCTTTGCCTTGCCACTACACCTGCAGAGCAGACGTCTGCCCCTCTCTCTCTTGGATACGTTGTCAAACTTTGAAAACTTTTGGATTTTACCATTTATTTCTCTCTATATATGCAATGCAACAACAATTTTGAACAAATTATTATTTTCAATTAACGTGTGTTTTATTAGTTCTTTCCAATTTATTGATACTTCAATAAATTATCAGACCCAACCACACCCTTTTTATTCGAGTCCTTCCGACTAAATAATTGCCTTTTTCCCACTTATGCTAGAGGCTTGCACGATTAAAACTTGTTATTGAAACCAAATCAAGTCAAGAAATTTGTCATCTTTTGAGACGAGTTATTTACTTGTTTTTGACCTTGTACGTGGAACTTGGGCATATGGTGAAAGTAACTGCTACCTACAAGGAATTGTAATTATCTGTCTAAGCTTCTATCCATTCTAAATTCATCCACAGTATTTGAAACATTGAATTATATAATATATTAGATTAGGACCATATCAAATATAAATTAAGAAAATTTCATTTAGTACGTTGCTATCAATCTAACAATGAAACTGCATCTACCGTCCCGAGAATCACATGGCTTGCAGCGACCGCTTGAGCAATCGTTAGCTAGCTTCTGACAGCAACGCCGAGGGACACGCTGCTATTGGCTCTATTGGTCTCGGCCCTCCAACTCCAACCCCCGTACGACATTTAATTCACACGTCTAGCCAATGGCAATGTTTAGATTAGGACACTGGAATCAAGAATGCCTGACTGATACTTTTATATGCTCTTAAATACAATTTCGTCCAAAGTATCATAGTTATGTATCCATTCCATTCACACCTTTATCTCTTATCCTGATCACTGTATTTTCTCACTGAAAGGAAGCTTGTCATTGGTTGAAGTTTCCACACAAGAGGATAAGGAAAATCATGTTTATATTCGTATTGAAATGTAATTATTCGGTGAATTTAACTTATCCCAGTAATTGTTTTTGAAATAATCTACAAAGAGAGCAAACTATTTGCTTTTACGTTGAAAAGTACCAATAGCTATAATATACTCCCATCCAATAACTCTTTATTTCCAAAAAAGAAAACCGAGGCAAAGATGAAACAAATATATATATGCCTATGGAACTAATATTAATATGTACATCATGAGAAGTACATTTTATTCTAAGACACCCCACTTACACATTTCCATTAGAAGACTAACAATGAATTTTGGATATCATAGTTCATCTTCTCCAGATTAGGCTGAACAGTGAACTGAATCATCGGTGGCGGTCCACAAGCCAAAGCCAAAATGTCGTTTGATCCTTCAGGGACGTGCTCTCTTAGGATATTCCCAGTAATGAAGCCAGTACTGTATTGCCACCCTTCCCTGATAGACTCTTGAACCATATACCACACTTTTAACCTCTCACTATGCTCCTTGGCCCAACCATCAAGCTCGTCCCTTAGCAATATGTCGTCCTCTGTTCGGTTCGCATACACCACATAAATCTCTGTTTCATCTTCAGGATCCTTCAAAATGGCTTGAATAACCTGATAAATTGGTGTTACACCTGTCCCGCCTGCGATCATTGTCAGTTTCTTGGCGAATTTGGGCTTGCCGTGAACGGTGAAGTTGCCACGACCAGTGTACTCAATGTGACCTAACGGACCTTTCACGTCCACGACTGCCCTGAGTGGCAGAGAATCGAGGTACTGTGACATGAGGCCTCCGTTGGGAAACTTTGGGTGCACACCTTTGAAGTAGATTTTGACGACAAGATCAAAGTAGCCCACCGCATCAAAGGTGCTTGTGGGAGTGTAAGCTCGCATGCACAGCTTGTCATCAATGGTTACACTTAGAAAGATGTGCTTCCCTACTGGTAATCCGAGCTCTTGGTCCTCCATTGGAAGAGCAAATCGAAAAAGACGCACGTCATGAGAAAGTGACTCCTTTTTCACCAGCTTGCATGGAACTTTCTCTCGTGGAACAAGGGCAACATTTTTTGTCTCCTTAACATTAGCAGTAACACTAATCACTTCTTTGGTAGGAGCCAAGTGCGGAGGGGCTCATGTTGGAGGCACCATGCATGGAGTTGTTAGGCGAGGAGGCATTCAAGTCAGACGTGTCTGCTGCTGAGGAGACCAGCTCTCCAATCCGGTACTCTTCAAGCATTTTCTTCGCTTTATCAGAGTGTATAGCATCAAATTCTTCTGTACAATCAGTGCCAGCATTGATCAGAATACTGTCAACGCCACCAGGATGGTCTTTAAGGAAGCGAGTGCAATCGTAGACGTGACCGTGGACGATGATCCATACAGAGTCAGCTGAATTATGCTTCTTCACCTCGGACAAGGAAAAGGTTTTAGTAGAAGTGTTCATGAAAGGTGTTGAAACACTTTTTTTAAGAGCTTGGTTGTTTTCTGATGATATCTCTAAATGTCTTTCCTTGGCCATCCAGCCGCCGGACTGGTTGCCTGGCACGGTGGGGTGCTCAACCACAATTCCAATCTCGCCCCTATGACGCTTGCACACATTTGTTTTTACGCGGAACCAACAGTTGTTCATCATCCCCTGTAAATTAACATGAGCAGTTAATACAATCATAAGCAAGCATATAACTGTTTCTAATTTGTTTCTTTATATATATATAAATCAATAAAGTTATTTTATTTTTCATTTTCATGTCTCATACAAATAACATTTTGTAGCACATTCCTCTAAAACTACGAGCTATTGACTAGCAAAAGAAAATCAAGGTGAAAACTTTTTTTTTATTTTACAAGGAAAATTATAAAAGAAAAATCAAACTCTAGAATACAGTGGAAACTTTCTCATAAAAAAACGCAATAGATTCTGTTATAAATACCAGTCAACGCAATTTCGGAAATAAAACATAATTAATCAAGAAAGGGTCCTAGGAGGGTAACTGACTAAAGGACCAAGTGGGCTTGAGCGCCCCCAATTCCCCATTCTGTGGATCCTAGTTTTTCGGCGTCAGCAGCATACAATACAATATAAGGTTTTACGCCTACCAATTTATCAAAAACCTAAGGTCACTTTCAGCCCACCCCTTCCAACAAGTGGTAAAGTCGTACTTCCCCACTTGGCATTTAGTTTTTTTGTCCCCAACTTGCATTACAGATATTTCCAGACTTAAACACATAGGTTAACTATACGCACCATCACATTCCAATTGAGCTTCTCAGGCTGGGTGTTGAGTGTCTCGTCCCAGGCTCGAACCGCTATCTCTTTGGCTCCAAGCAGGTCAAGAACTTCCACCTCTAGCGACCAAAAGCACCAACACCAGTATTTGCCATACTTGTTTGGCTTCTCTTGATGGTCTAAGTCACACACATGCCACGTGTCACCTCTGTCCATAGTCACCTCCACGCGTGTCACTTTTTTACCACCACCTATATAGCACAGAGAAGCTCGTAAAACAAGAAGGTACTAATTGTCAACACCAATGTATCTTTTTTTGTTTCCGAAGAATAGCTTAGACACAAGTTGAGGCAGCAAATTAACAGAAGCTGGTGTTCCTATGAAACATAGTGGATTCATTCTCTGACGGTTAAGGAAAATTTTATTAGAAAATTGGAGCACTAGTCTAATTGCTATACCAAAAAAGACAAAACAACCCAACAATTTTGTTGGCACGAGGGAATGCATGCAGGCCTTGAACAACCCCGTATTGACTTGTATAACCTTGAAGATGATACACACCTGAATATGCGTATCCCCTCATAGTGTATGGCCTTTGGGTAGTCCAGGAGTTAATAGGTATGATCTCTTCGTGGGAGGGCATCGTTATCACCGAATTTATATTCAACTCATTGATGATATACTCTGGCTTATACCACCAACCTGCGCACAGGACATATAAAAGTTAGCATTTGTTAGTTGGTCCTTAGAAGAGCAATAAAGTTGTTATTTGTTATATCCTTAGAAGAGCAATTTAAGCTGCCGGACATAATAATTTTTCTATAATAGGAGGAGATTTCACTTAGAAAAGAAAATGTCATTCTGAAACTCATAGCAATATTTAGCTACCTTCAGCATTAGCAAGTTCAGCATTGACGTGAGAAGGTAAGACCCTGTTGTCCTTGTAATGGTAATAACTATCTGATTCTTTTGTGGTCACAATAATTCTCCTCAACCATTTAACCATACGACCCCCAATGAAGCCAGGAATCAACATCCTTACTGGGAAACCGTGGTCCGGTGTCAAAAGCTCACCGTTTTGCATATAGGCCAAGATAATATCTCTTGATGGGTCCATAGCGTATTCCTTTCTAATGCTCGTCCCGTACTTGGACCCGCCGCCACCTGGCAAATCCTCGTCTCCTTCGAAGCACACCATCATGGCTCCACTTTTGCGGCTGTAGATCCCACACCCCTTGAGCACCAAATGCAACGGTACACCGCGCCATACCGAAGTGGACACCCCGGCAGCCCCCCAGTTGAATCCTATGGTCTGTTTCACCATGTTTTGTTCTTTCCGTCTGTTTCCTGCGCATACCAAAGTCGCTGGGAACTCCCGGCTCGGGAACTCTGTCACCAGCTGGTCCATGGTGAACCGGACAGGTCTTTTAACTAGACCGCAAACCTCCACGGTCCAGTCCTGCCACGTGGCTTTGGGAACCACTCCGTGGTTGCGAACATAGTGGAGCGGAACCGGTGTGATGAAACCGTGGTGCATGAGCCGGTCTAATGAGGACTCAGCATTAAAAGGGTGTTTCCCTGTGAGCCGGACCATGGTTGGGTTACGCTCCACCCAATTATCGGCGGTTCCTTCGTCTCTCGAGTCTAAAACTGATGGCTCCAGCTCGCTGTTAGTTTTACGGATTAGATCCTTGTAATCAGCCTCGTCCTCGCTCGACGAGTCATCCTCCATTGTCGGAACCGGTTTCTTGGTGTACCGGGAAAAGTCTTGGTTAGAAGAGGGCAGGTTGTAGGTTCGAATGGGAGAATCAGAGCGGTGAATGGAACTGGATTTAAATGGACTAACCACACCATTGAGGTGGAATTGACGGTTGTCGACTGAGGCCGCCATTAGGGACTAAGAAAGAAAGCAACCGAAGTTTGCAGTATTTTGGCTCCTTTTTTTCCACTCTCTCTCTCTCTCTCTCCCCACCCTCCTGTTTCGCTGCAGCGACGATTTAGTGGAATGATGGGGACCTTATATAGGACTTGCAAACTGGGTCTGAGGGCAAAAACATGGGACCTATCCCATGGAATCAGTGACATCATTTCATTTGTTTATATTTCTCTTTATATTAATTTTGATAATGTTAGGGGAAGAGAAGATAAATTGAAAGAAGCAAAAGTAACATTAGTCTCTCTCGGGTTAGGTTGGAACTGCGGCTCAAGTGGACTGAAAGGGACTGCTAGGTTTCCACCGGAGCCACACAACATTTCCAGACGTTGAATAAAATATGCACCACGTAATCGTTTTTTCAATTGAATTAATGAAAATGCCAAATATTGAAATATTATTCCTCTATTCCAAAAAGGAATTCCCCCGCTTGTTATAGTTAATGCCGAGTCACTAAGCCGTTAAAAATAGATGAACTTGGGCCAAGTATAACGTCCCTAGTAGGTAAATGGGGGGAGGAGAAAAACAATTATAGAGGAGACGGCCAAAAAAAATGAACTAGAAGTTACTGGGCTTACCCCTACTTTGTGTACTTACTAGTCGATTTTGAAATCATTACGAAGAAACTATATATATTACTCTCTTCGATTCATAATAAAAGTCGTTTTAGAGGAATGTACACTTATTAAGAAAGTTAATGAAATATCTGATATACCCTTATTAATTACATGTTAAATTGCCTTGAAAATATAATCTGTGTAATTAAGATGTGAGAGAAATTAAAGGTTAATTTTGGAAGTAAAATTATAAACATGCATATAAAGTCAAGAATGACACTTATTTTGAATAATTAAAATGTATCTAAAACGACAATTATTATGAATCAGAGTATTGTATAGGAGTCCCTAACTTCCAAAACTTTAGCACGCTAAAAGGATTTTTGCTCAACACCCATTTAACACTAGTTGAATGATCAACCCTAAGAACAAAATATCTCTTTCAATAAGGTATAGCACGACTTTGTATCAACTTGACTCTCTTTTTTCTTTTCCAATACAACTGTTTTACTACTTTTCACGTCGTAAAGAATACCGCATTCGTACTGCTGTAATAATTATCATCGGAGTATAACTTATTAACAATTTCTATCTTGCAAGTTAGATTATTTTCTTTCTACATGACTATTAAACTGATTAATTATATGTTTGTATCAAATTGAAAGGTGATTGATATTTTGAGAAGAAGTATAGCAAGCATGTAAATGCCAGTGGATCATTTTTATACACATTTAGAGTGGCCATTTCATGTTCATATACATTTATCTGAGTATCATCAAAAAATAACAGACCCAGTGAATTATGAAAAAGATAATGCTTCCTTCTTCACTTTTTCTTCCTTTTTAAGTTTGAAATATGTTCTAAAACTTTTCCAATTCCTTGAGATGACTCGATTAGATGTTACCAGTCCAGTTAACTAGAGAGGGAATGGGACTTAGCCACTTAATCCAAAAGACTTGTTTAGTGGGAACTGGTGGGAATGGGTTGAATAAAAATAGGCAGAGAATAGTTCGCCTAAATATC
Source organism: Erythroxylum citrifolium (assembly GCA_026284465.1). Lineage (NCBI taxonomy): Eukaryota > Viridiplantae > Streptophyta > Magnoliopsida > Malpighiales > Erythroxylaceae > Erythroxylum > Erythroxylum citrifolium. The sequence goes on from JANKOE010000006.1 coordinate 18,851,115, forward strand.
TACAGGTCATGATTAATGATGGACAGCTAAAGTAATAAAAGTTAAAAATGTACTGAATGGCGATAAATAGTCAAGCCAAGCGATAGGAAAGAAAAAAAGAAATAACGAGTATAAAAGTTTAAAGAAGGAATGAGAAGTGGCGCATGGAACCTCCGAATGGCCAATGAAATGAAACATGGGGCGGAGTTATTTTGAGGAAAACGAAACCAGTGCTGCGAAAGAGAGATGGGACATGGCTGTTACTGTTATGGTAACCAAAATAGAAAGGGTCACAAATTCACGTAGGTGGCAACTGGGGGCGGCTAGTAAGAGACTGAGAGGGTTAAGCACATACTGACCTTTAGGTGAAGCTTGGAGCCACCTTGGTATTTGGTGGCTCCAATTTCTCTCTCGGTCTTCTTTCACGAAGGCTGGCAGGAACCGTACACAGTTTTGTCAAGATTGAATGAAGTCCATAGATTCGGGGCCAACTTCCCAAAAGCAAGTGTCACTTACGATCTCCTGCCTCACATTGAAAAGCTGCGGCTCTCATGCTGTAATCGATCTCGTATTATGTTGAGTTCTCTTAACTATGGGAGCGAAAATAATAGTCCTCCAAAGAAACAAAAAACAAGAAGAGGAAGAAAAATAACCAACCTTATCCTCTCCATGTTTGTCCCTATCGTGTGTGACATCTGAAAATGGAGTGTCCTGAAAGATAAACAGTATTTCAACCTTATTGCCTTAACACAACAAAGACAGAATACATAATAAACTATGCGTTATCAAACATATTTAAAAGTCTTGTATTAAACCATATATAAAAGGTGTATGGATTAAGTGGGTTTTAAGTTAATTCAAGTACATAAGCAACAAGGAAGAAATAAGTCATTTCCTATGTAAAAAATCAATGTAAATTCCTTGTAACTCTTTTTGTTCATCTAACATTATAGGAGTTGAAGTTGCATAAACATACCACATTGTGTGTTTAATGTATAAACTTTATCATAATCAAGAGGAATTTTTCTTTGAAATTTAAAGAAAATCTTTTGATCTTTAAACTACTTTTTGAGGGACTTCTAAATGTATCTGAGTGCGGTTCCCATGGCTTCTCTCTGGTTTTCTTTTCCTCCTAGCACCTAACTCCATCCTTCTGCTTTGCTTTACTAATATCTGATCTCTGATATCTTACTCCTCTGCTAGCCTCTTTTTTTTCTACTCGCCTCTCCTCTAATTTGTTGCCTATGTTTCCTATCTTCATTTCTCACTTACTTCTTGTTGGGAAACATGGTTGAGATCTGATCCCGACCGCAGTAAAATAATCATGAAACTTTTTAGTAATTTTTGATTTCCTAAAAACCAATATCTATTTAATTCTATAAAATGATTAACACAAATCATAATAAAGCGAAAACTTAATTCATACCTTATTCCAAAGTTTGATTTTTATCTTGTTAAATCTCTCGAACCGTTTCCAAAACTGATCCGTCTCAACCACCATAACCACACAAATGTCTGACCTTTAGCGGTATCCACATAATGAGTTGAGAAAACTCTGTAACTCTTACAGAAAGGGTTAAGCAAGAAGTGCTAGCTCCATAGAGCTCAAGCCTATTTATAAGCTTAGGAGGTTTTAGTAAATTAACTTAATTAAATTATAATTTCAATTAAACTTTAATTAGAATTACAAATAATTCTAGTTAAATACCAATTATGCCCATATAAGATTCAACTAACTAAGAAAACCATAACTAACAACAAAATGCTTAAATTGGTATTTAGTTGCTCTATATATATAATTTGAAAGCAAAGAAATAAAAGTATTTTTCAAAATGTATGTAAAGGGACTCGAGAATGGCAGGAGGAATCTATCAACTAGATCAGTCAAATAGTACATATTAAAGCTTCAAAAGATGGGATCAATATGGAGATGGTCGACAACTGGAACATCCTCTCAAGTCCTATATGGCCAGGATTTTGAGGAAACTCTATATTCTAGTAAGAAGAGAACTATTGAACTAGAGAGGCAATTGATAAGTTTCCTAGACCAACTCAATTACTTAGCTAAAGATGCAAGGATTGGCAAGCTTTAATCCACAACCAACAATTTACCTCTTCAATATTTGTTTAGATCCTCTTGGGTATTGCTAGCAAGTTATGGATGTTAGTTCTTGATCGAAGAACATATTAAACATTATAATTCCTTTTAGAAATTAATATATCTTTTTAATTTCTAAAAAAGTTAAAATTTTATTTAATAAAAAACAAATGTTAAGTGTTAAGTGTAAACATATAAAAACAGAAACATATGAAGTGAAATAATATTTTATTATAGAATAATAATAAAATAGATAATTAATATATTTGGAAATTTTAAATATAATTCCTTTTTCTTTTCTTTTGATCAAAAGTTATCCCAATTTGATAATAATTTACAAATATAGCATGTTGATCGTACAAAAGGGGAATAATTGATAAATTTGAATATTGTTTATAACACATAAATAATCAAGATAAGTAAAAAAACTTCAAATATTAGATTTTGTTTAACTTTGTAGAAGTCATACGAGGTAAAAATCTCATACAATTGTACAATAACGGTAATCTCAATTGACTATTTTCTCTAACAGAGTTATGAACTTATTTATAAGGATTATTATTATTATCTTTATTATTATTATTATTATTATTATTATTATTATTATTATTATAAGGATTATTATTATTATCTTATTATTATTATTATTATTGTTATCATTATTATTATTTTATCTTAATGTTATTATTACTGTTATTATTATTATTATTATTTTCCTTTTATTATTATTATTATTATTATTATTATGTTATTATTTCTATTATTCTTATCATTTTATTATTATTATTATTATTATTTTATCTTTTCGTTATTTTATTATTATTATTATTATGATTATTATTATTATTATTATGTTGTTATTATTTCTATAATTCTTATCCTTTTATTTTTATTTTTATTTTTATTATTTTATCTTTTTGTTATT
>JANKOE010000006.1:19104595-19118077 GCA_026284465.1 Erythroxylum citrifolium
TATTGTGATTTAATTCTGGACATGCATAATTCGATAATAAACTGAGAGGGTGAATCGAGTGAAAAATAATTAAATTGAACTAATGAGAGTTAAGTGATTTAATATAACAAAAATTAAATCAAATTGGTAAATTGTGTGAAAAGAGATCTTGCATACATTTTCGATAGTTTGTTAGACAACCTCATATCTAAATAGTGTTTTGGATAGGTTGTTAATTGAGAAGTTACAACTTCCATAATCTGATTAGGGTTTATAAATTAGGGTTAATGATTATAACTCGAGAGAGAGTAATCAACCTTAGGATCATCTAAGACCAATAATCCAGTAATTTATAATCAATTAGGTTAGCGTTAAAGATAAGTAAAATTCTCTTTTTCTCAATTGGTAATTCCTTAGGTTGATTCTTGAGTGCGTGTTTTAGTGATTGATTCTTGAATTGATTTGATTGATTAAATTAAATTCTTATTTTAGTTTCGTTACATTTTAAATTTTTGTTATTTGTTTTGGCCTTAGATTTTAGGATTAGATTATCCCTCCTCGTGGGATTGACGCCTTAGGTACTACGCAAACGATCAGTGAGCTTATGGATTATCGAGGTTAATCAATTAAAACTTACGCACATCAAAATAACCCGATCAATTACCTATACAAAATAAGATTCTGTAGTAAATACCTCGATAACTAAATTTTATAATAGTATTAATTTATGAATAAAGGAAAATATAATAGAAGATACTGTATGATGCAATATTTATTTCTTCTATAGATATTTTTAGTATAACAACTTTTATGAAGTTCTTTCTAATCATTAGAAAGATTCCATATTAAATATGAGATTAAGACTTTGAAAGAATCAAAGTTAATGATTTCAAGATGTGATGCTTAGTTAAAGCATATATTACCCAATAAGTTTATAACTAAGTTGTGTAATAGAAAGTTATAAGATATCTAAATGGTTATAATCTTGCAAACCCCATTAAACAAAATGTTTGTTTCAATGTATATTTATAGAAGAATGGTTTTCGAGATAAGTAGATGAAGTAAGATAAAGTTTGAAATAATTCAATTCTCATGACAGTATATCAAAATGGAATTAACACATTGGTCGATACATTTGACGTTGAAAGGTTACGAGATGTGGAAAGATTCACTTTCATTATAAATTAAAAGAGCCTGCTTTTAGAGATAGTTGTGGATTTATCATGCTTAAAAGAAGTTTAGTGGGAGTATAGTTGTTTGCTTTAATAAGAGCTTGCAGAGACACGCTACTAATAAGGAACAATAATTCATATTTTCAATTAATGAAGATGACATATTCTAAGAACAACTCTCATTAGACATGTAAAAAACAACAATTCTAGGAATTAGATCTATAAAAATAGATACATAAGTTGTTTACCTATTCTAGTCCAAATACATAGATAATGTATAGATAATGTACTAAAGGTATTTAATATTTTAGATATATAATACTTATGAAGCATTAAAATATCCATTATTTTATATATGAGTTAATATCTAAAGTCAAGGTCATATAAATATTAGCTTTAGTTTGACAGAAGTAGGTTTTAGTTAAGATCTGTTTTACTTAAAATAGGTTTCAATGTAGCATCAATTGCTAATCAAGCCATAACATAATTTTTATTTAGTAAAATGATTATTTGGGTAAAAAAATTCTCTAATGGACTTGAATAGTTCCTCGCATTGTTCAGACAGTAATATACTTTAAAACATTAGAGTCGTTAGGCACATAAAAGGATCCATAGTATAAAAGATCCAAGTGTATATTGAAGCAATTTTTCTTAATTATGATGATAATTGAGATGAAAATTGTAAGATTTAACTAAGTGATCACTATAAAGAATCTTTCAGAATTAGACATCACACATTATATTTCTTCTTTATAAAGGAAGTGGTTAATCTTAGAGACTAAAATGTGAAGATTATCTATGACCTATTTTAATCGGAGTAGCTCAATTGGTAGTACTTGGATATAGTATAAACTATATAGAGACAAACTAAACTATATAGAGACATTTGAGTAAATCAATAAATGATTCATTACTTTTTAGTAATTAGAGAGAACGTTTCATTGTTTTCTATTAGTAGTAATTTAGAGAAATCTTTGGCTATAATGAACTGACATTTGAAAAGTTTGCTTTCAAATATCAGTTATAAATTGATTACTAATTAGTAAAAAATAATATGATTTAATTTAAATAAAGTAGGCATTGATATGCTCTATGTTCAATTGAAACATTAGACAATTAAAAAATTAAATTATATGTTATAACCATGCATAAATAGGTTAAGTCAGACCACTTTAACATTCCTAATATTTTGGTAGTTATAACATGTAGTTAGACGTCAATCTATTATAGATTATTTAATTAAAGAATTAAGAAATTTTAATTTATTTAATTCTAATTCCTAATATATTGATAATGAATATAAATTATAATTGCCTTATGTGAATTGTGAAATATGTCTCTTATTTTTGTTGTAACACTTTCTTGAAAAAGTTTCAATTGTGGAGTGCCTTCTAAAAAGATGTATCTTTTTGGATTTTAGTCCATGATGGCCTTTTTATTTATTTTAATGATTGGATTTATATTCATTGTCAATATATTAAGAATCTAATATATTAAATATAAATAGTTGTTTATAAGAGAAAAATTATTTTAAATTAAGTTGGACTTAATTGTGAAGTTTAAGAAAGTTTGGAAGAAGTCGTAACAAGGTAGTCGTACTGGAAGGTGCGGCTGAAGCACCTCCTTTTCAAGGAGAGGTCATGTTTGTTAGGTACATGATGTTTTCTATTTGCATTCATTGGAAAGAACCGCTAAATTAAGTTGTAGTTTACGAGAAGAAAGTATGACTGCTACACCAATAATTGCTCTTGGCGTGGTCAAATAAGGCTTAGCTGATCTTATTGCTAGAGAATCAACGTGAGCTTGACCCAATTTTAGGTAGGCTTCGATTTTGGTCATATATGCATTTTCACATATTCGGATCACCACGCGACAGGGACATGGGCACCTAAAAAAGGAAAAAGGGAATGAGATTTCTTTTACTTTCGACATTGTGAGCCCCCGATGAGAGGCCCACACAATAAGTTATTAACTCAGTAGGAGATATTTGATTTTATTAAAATTAATTATAATTATAATTATACTTTAATTATAATTAGTAATTTAATTTTAATTGGGAAGACCCTAAAGTCTTTTTCTATAAATAGGAAAAAAGACATTAAAGAGTTAATACTCTTGTCTTACTTTGAGTTCTTTTTCATTATTTTGTGAATATCGTTAGAGATTTGACATTTGAATAATTTATGATTGATTGCTTCAAAAGAAGAACTTTTTTAGAAATTTGAATAAAGCACGTTTCAACCCTTTTATTTATGATTCATATTTCTCAAGTTATTTAATTAAAAAGATTCGAATGAAAAATTATAAAATAAAATTTTCACTGTGCTTTGGATTAGATTACGATTCCCAACAGTTACCATTTCTTTACATATTTCAATAAGATCTAACCTTTCTTCCCTAACTATCTTGCATCAAAATGTGCGAAAGTTAAGAAAAGTTCCTTAAATTATTATATATTCATTCCAAATAGCCTCTCGTGTTGCCTTTCCTCTCTCTTTTGTATTTTTGAAACATTTCCTTTCAAAAGTGCTTTAAAAAACTAAAAATTTTGAAGTTCAAGTAGCATATCATTTTGTTTGGCTAGTGAAATACCAACTTACAGAAAATTCATGCTACTATAGACTAGCCAATATCAGCTGGTTTCTTCTTAAAAGTATTAGATAATTCTTTTAACTTTCATTATTCTCGTTAATCACTTCAATATTTTATTTCCATCAAAAGTTATAATTAAATATAAAACAATGATTGGTAATAACAACAAAATGAATATATTTGTCCTTTCACTAAATTCTCTTGTTTAAATTCATTTTATTTGTGGCCAAAAGAGCATTTTTGCCTCTAAAATTTACACTGAAGTCTAATTTCGCCTCTAACGTTCCTAATTTAACTCGTGACATTTGCAAAATATTTGGAATGAACCTACCCTAACATTTGTCTAACATTCAAAACAACCACCCCTAGATTGACGATATCAGTAACAGAGTTGGATATCCGTCAGTTAAGTACTGATGTGTTTTTTAAAAAAAAATTTGTTACATTTTCTTTTTCGTTTTAAAAGGAACTTCTACTTTTCTTTCTTCTATTCCTTTTTTGTATCTTTGAAGACCACAATTTCTTTTCCCTTCACAAGCTTGCCACCTGAAGATTCTTCCCAACTTTGGGTGTTGCCTTCAATGAATCATGTGTTCCTTTTTTGAATGCATGTGTTTTATTTTCTCCTGGATTAAGATTTTCTGCTTCTCCATTGTGCTCTTCAGGCAACATTGGTATTTTGCACGCCTAAGCTTCCTTATCAAAAGCTTCAGACAATTGTGAAATAGAGGAAGGTTCAACCAAATTCTCAAAATCTTTATTGTTGTTCTCTTGCTCCATAAACTACCAAGTTAAACAAGTTACCTAAAATAAAATTTGAAATTTCGAACAAAAATTAAAAATCGGACAACAACTATTGCAAGTAGGCAATCTGCAAGAAATATAGGATGCAAACATGAAACTATCATTTCATCTCAAGTTCAAATATACTCAAATCTCCTCTTTTAACTGAATCCCACAATAAATAAGACAGAATGAATCTATCCCATACAAATCTCTTCCATTGAAGTCTCTATTTTCCACATTATTCCATTTTTGTTGAAAAAAAAACTAAATAAAAAGCATTCATGTAACAACCCATGCTAGGGGTTAGAATATTGAAGAATTTTAGTGCACTGTATGTCGACACATACAAATTATTATAGATGCATTCATGACATTTTTTCGGGTAAAATGTGATTATATTGCGGAAAGCTCATTCGAGGACTATTGGAATTATTTCAAAATTTTTGAAAATTTTAGGATTTTCTGAAAATTTTGGAGTATTTTATATCAGAAATAAATAGACAAATGGAATTATGCAAGGTGGCATTCCTATATGCATAACAAGTGGCACACATGTAATGAGCCATGTGTCAATTAGTAACCATACACATGGTAACAACACACGTGAGTACTTGTGTTAGAAAGGAAAACCACAGAAGACAGGTTGTTCTTTGGGTTATATTGATGTTCTTTGAAAATCACTGAACACTAGTTTGGATCCTTATATCAGTATTGAACTTGGCAACTCAAATAAGTTGGTCTAGATGGTAGTTTGCTTCTGCTCCTAATCTTGCTCTTTCAACCATCACCAAAACCCTGGTGACCTTCTGAAAAACAAGGTTAGTAAAGTTTTAGTTTTCTGAGTTTTATGAATGATTATGATGATGTGTTAGTAATGGAAATAAATACACGCATGAGTTTGATGATGTTTTATATGTTGGAAATGATCAGATGCATAAGTTATGAGTGAAACTAATACGGTAACAGTGATAAAAGATGAGTTGATAATATTGTGCAGTGAAGATTGCATGTAGCTTAAAGAGAAACTTAGTAAAGTAGACCAAAGTTGAAAATGAGGCGGGTGCGAAGGACAGCTTCGGGATGTTATGGATGTGTTAAGTGAGATTTTGTGAAATTGAAAACATGCAGGAAAATGTGAATCACAGTAAAGAGAGGAAGAATAGTTGGAGTTTCGGATTTGTGACTTTTGAAGTGTAGACTTGAATATGATTTGTGGAGAGATGGAATTTAGAGTTGGAAAATGGTTGTAAGATGAGAAAGATCGTCCAGACGAACTCCGCTAGTGTTCAGACCAACCCCGCTATCGTCTCTAATTGATCGCAAACAACCCTGTTATAGTGTTCAAACGATCGCCACGTCAATCCCCCTATAGTCTTCAGACGATCGCAGACACAAACGATCGCGGGTTCGGACGATCGCCACGTCGACCCCCCTATTGTCTTCAGACGATAACGACTTTGAAGATTAAGGGTTGATGCAACATCCTTCACTCTTTTGGCTAGATCTCCTTCATCCAGCCTCTAAATGATTGATTCTTTAACCAATGGACTCATAAGACATTGATCTTCATCTCCACCAAAAATTAGGACCTTCTGAAGTGAATTGTTTTATGAATTTAAGATGGAAATGTGACTATGCTAAAGTAAGATAACTGGGATTATTTTTACTGAACATACTTTGGTAATTGGACTATATCTTGATATGTGAACCTCATAATGATATGATTGTCAATTATGATTAAACTAGAGACATAAGGCTACAAATTATCTGAAGAGACTAAATTCTAATTATGCCTCTAAGAATTTTAGAATCTGATTGGAAGTTAAGATAATAATTTTGTTGAAGCTTAAGAACAGTCTAAAATCTTTTGAGTATAACTTTCGGTATACTAAACCAAATTGGATGAACTTGGTATCATTGGAAACCTAAGAGAAAGAGGGAAAACCTTCTAGAATGAAGTATTACCTAATTACCTCACCTTCCTGATGAGAATAATTGAGCAAAGTGGACCGAAAGTTGGTTGTGAAATAAATCTGGATTGAGGAATTGAGCATGGTTTCACATGATTGATAATGTGACAAGATTAAGGATAAGAAACCCGAAATTTGTCATGAACATACATCATACATATTCAGTATGCATGAATGTGCATAAATGAATTCATAATTGTGCACAATAGTAATATATATTTGTATTAAATGTTTTAGAGGAACCCTTCGAGTGACTGATTCCAGATATTGTCGGAACTTCGAGACAATAAAGTAACAGGGAGCTTTTGTAAGCAATTTAGATTGTCTTATCTGTAAGTAAATCTTGATGAATATTTGTAAGTAACTCAGTAAGAAATTTTTGATAGTTTTGCTTTGACTGTTTTGTTTTGATTTTGATTCATTGAATGATTTGCAAAGCTGTCAGATTGATATGTTTGAATTTTTTGCATGAAACCAATTATTGATATGTGAATTGAATTTCAGACATTTCTGTTTTGATTTTGTTAGATCCTAGTTGTGGGTAAATAGGCATGCCTAGAAGGGCCTGCAACTGCTTCTGTAACATTTCGGTGTCAGGACTTTGGTCTCTTCTGGACACTTCAGTGTTGAAACTTCGGTCTCTTCTGAACACTTCGGTGTTGGGACTTCAGTCTCTTCTGGACACTTCGGTGTCGAGACTTCGGTCTCTTCTGTTTAGTGATGCCAATCATGATATCTTCTGTATAAGTCCCGTTACCCACTTCTATTCATGGATTTACAGTTTAACTCGTTGTGCTTTGATCTCTGATAAGTTTTGATATGAAACAAATCATATGTTGATCTGATGGGTTAACTCCCTATTCTAAAAATTTGTTCTATATTTCTGTATGTTCTGTTCTGCTACTGAGATATCTGACTTTAGCATGCGAAGTGTTTTCATTAATAAATCTTATTTTGTTCTGAATTTCAGTATGTTGAGATGCCTTTATATAACATGATTCAGTATCTGTTGTGGTCAGACTTAGTTTAGTTATTACTCACTAAGTTATATGCTTAGCACGGTGGATTTGTCCCGTATAGGTTCAGAGAAAATGACTTAAAGACTGGGACGAGTCAACCACAATGGCCATTAGAGTCTGAGGTTTTATTCAAATGTATTCCTGAGTTTGTTTTTTGGACTTGTATATGATGTGTATGACTTTGGATTTTTGTTTGAAGGTTTGTAATAACCTTAATTCAAGCTGGTTTCTAAAATTATGATTTATAACGTATGTTTGTTTGAGATTCTGAAAATGCATTTATAAAGTGTTTCATATGTTTTGAAATGTTTCGTATTCAGTATGTTATGTTGTTTGCGTGGCGCACCGTACCTTCTCAGGAGGTATTTTGGCTTTACAATTCATGCCCGTTGATTTTGCAGGAGCGATACAGAAGATATCAAGTCACATCCAAATGCATTTTAACAAAACCAGATGAATCTTTGTTAAAATCGAGCAAGTCCCTAATAACATATCACATATGCATGCAAAAATTGTATATAATTAGATTAAAAAAAAAACTAAAGTTTGAATGGATTACCCAACTCTGTCGATGGATTCCCAGAAACCAAACAAAAGGGGGTGTAATTACGAAACCTACAGAAAATGATTAATACAGCAATCAAGCTCCTATTCAATCATTTCTTACAATAACATTACCATTTATGACTCTCATAAATGAATATGCAACTCTCAAAACTTTAAATACTAAAATTATTACCTTTAATGTAGACATCTGAATATTGGACTAACAATTATAATAGCTCATTATGATATGAAAAAGTTGAAACCTCACCATAGTCCTAATATAATACTTCATGCAAGAAAATAATAATAATGGTAGTTAGAAATGGTTGCTTGTTATGACGCTTACATACTGGCTTGATAGATAATATAAATATATGACTATGATAAATGACACAAAAAGTGTTTTTAGTGTTGTATCTATGCATTAAAGGTAAAGGTTCATAATAGCAAGCTTAAGAAAAAGGGACGACGTATTTAAAAGTGTCTAACCTTTTAAGATTTTTTTTAATTCAATGCTTAAGATTTTAAAATTTTCAATTCAGTAATCAATATTTTAAAACCTTAACAATTTAGTTCAAACGGTTATTTTGTCTACTAAATGCTCCATAGATGTCATTCTATTAGTCACATTAATAAAAATAACGTTTTTAATTGAATTACTAAGATTTAAAAAGGTTGATTACTCAATTGAAAAATTTTAAAGCGTGGACACTGATGGGGTGTTTGGTTGAGGGTAATAGCATTTCTATTACCCTTGTATTCCCACGTATTACGTAATCTGTGTTTCCGGACCAGTTAGCACCTTACTGGTGTAGTAGATTGGGAATTGCTCATTACCCTCCGATCGAACGAGGACTGCACTGATCGCCCCTTCTGTGACTGCCAAATAGATAATCAGGCTCTCGCCCTCAACAGGGCTCTGCAAGTGGGTGGACTGGTCAGATATTGCTTCAAGTGTTGGAATGCTCTTTCACATTCCTCCGGCCATTGGAACTGGATCACATTTGCTTTCCTCAAGATTTTGAAAAATGGGAGACACTTGTCCCCCATCCGGGAGACGAATCTACTCAAAGAAACTATCCGCCCGGTCAATATTTGGACTTCTTTCAAACAGCGGGGCGAAGGCATTTGGATGATGGCTTCGATCTTCTCTGGGTTCGCTTCAATCCCCCGTTGAGTAATCATGAACTCTAAAAATTTGCCGGATGCTACACCAAAAATGCATTTTTTCAGGTTCAACTTCATCTGGAACTTATTGAGGATCTGAAAAACTTCTCTGAGATCTTTCACATGCTCAGCAGTCGTTTTACTCTTGACTACCATATCATCCACATAAGCCTCAACCGATCGACCAATCTGTTTTTTGGAAGTGGCCCCTACATTCTTTAAACCGAATGGCATCACCTGGTAACAGAACGTGCCCTGGTCGATTATAAAGGCTGTCTTCTCCTCATCTTCGAGGTTCATCTGAATCTGGTGATAACCCGAAAAAGCATCCAAAAAGCTGAGTAATTCGTGTCCCGATGTAGAGTCTACCAGCTGATCGATTTTGGGCAGGGAGAAGCTGTCCTTCGGGCACGCCTTGTTTAAGTCGGTGAACTCAACGCACATTCTCCACTTGCCATTCTTTTTCTTCACCAGCACAACATTTGTCAGCCATTCGGGGTACTTGACCTCCCGAATGAACCCGGCATCGAGCAGTCTTTCAATCTCTTTCTTGATCACTTCCTGTCTCTCCCTACCGTGCGACTGCTTCTTTTGCCTGACTGGTTTGTAATCGGCCAGGATATCAAGGGAATGTGATGTTACCGATTGAGGAATTCCAGGCATGTCGCTCGGCACCCAAGAAAAAACTGATCTGTTTTCTACCAAGCATTCCGTGATCTCTTTGACTAGGCCTTTGTCCAGCTCAGAACCTAGATTTGTGAACTTGGACTGATCTGCTTCATCCAATACCATCTGCTGCGTTTCTTCCATAGGATTCATCCTTTCTGTTTCTTCATTAGCTCTCACGTCGAGAGAGCTTGCCAGAACTACCGCTCCGTCTAATGCCCCGACTTCTGCTAAGTAGCACTCCCTAGCGATTTTCTGCTGACCCCTTACAACACCAATTCCATGTGGCGTTGGGAACTTCATTGCCTGGTAGTAGGTGGAGACAACTGCTCCGAGAGCGTTTTGAGTGGTTCTTCCAATTATAGCATTGTATGCTCCCCCAAACTTGACGATAAAAAATTCAATGCTCCTTTCCACGTGACTTAGCTGCTGTCCAAATTTTACTTTCAACACGACTCGAGCGAATGGATAGGCCAATACTCCAGTTACCCCTTTGATGGGTCCGTCTGATGGCAACAAACTATCCTCTGGTATCTTCATTTGCTCGAAAGCGTCGTAGTATAGTAGGTCAGCTGAGCTGCCTGTGTCGATCAGTACCCTCAATGCTCAAAGTGGCCACCAATGCATCACCATGCGGACGACTTACACCTTTTAGATCAGATTCGTCGAACGACATGTCGTTCGGCTTCTTTTGCTTAGCTAACGAGTTTTTAACGATCTGCCCGGCATATCTTTTTCTTCCTTTATCGGTCGGTCCTCCAGCTGCGCAACTCCCGAAGATCGTATTGACAACCATAACCGACCGATCATCTTATCGTTCGGCACTACGAACATCTCCTGTCATAAACTGTACCCTACATCGGTCGCCCTCGTTGCCATGTTGTCTCCATCGGCTCGGGCTAGAATTTGTAGCCAAAGTGACTCGGTCAACCGTAATTTTTCTTAAGGCTTCCGCTAGACAACGATCGGTCATCGCACCCAGTCGCTGAGGGGTGGTCTGTTGGTGGTCCAGTCACGACTGCAGAGTTTGACGGATAAATAAAATAGCGTTATCCTCCAAGGCCACGTTCTGCTCTTCCTGGTATTGATTTTGAGACTGTGGGCGATCGTTCGGGTGTGGAGACTGTGTGGAGAGTCTGGATGTGCTGATGGGGGAACATCAGGTAATGGCAAAGCCATCCGTTGCAGTGCAAGCGCTGTGACGGCGGCGATATCAGGGTTGGTTGCCGTCGCCTAGTTGATCTGTGTGGTTCTGGACGTGGTGCCCTGACGCTGGGCCCCACGGTGGGCGCCAAATGGTTCAGCCAGATTCTGTTGAGGTTGAACGTCGTTGTTTTGATCCATAGCCTATACGATTCTGGCTGTGAGATACCTGCAAAACAGATAATGGCGGGCTGGGAATTGTTTCCCGGGAGGTCCCTCTGAAGCTTAAGTCAGTCTTTGAGAGGTTTTGGTAGCTGAGAATATAGAGGAACAGCTAGGGTTGCAGTCTCATACCTCAATCCGGTGGGAATAGTACCTTATATATGGTGTGGATGCTAGGTTTACGTAGATCTTTGCGTTTACATGGGAGTCTAACACCTGATGGGCCGAGCGGGCCGTGTACGTATAGAGATGGGCCTGGGCCTTGCGCAGCCGACCCAACCATAAGGCCCCCTACTCCTCGAGTCTGAGCCAAGGGAATGGTCGAAGGAGTATATATAAAAATTGTGCGGCCTATCTTTACGATGATCCGTGGCGACAGCTGATTGGGCTAACGGGCCATCGCTCGGGCGACAGCCGGTCGATCGATTAAGTCGTGTTAAGGAGGGGAGATCGATTGGCGTATATTGTGATAGGGCGATCGATCGGTCATTACTGTCCGGGCATAGTCTAGGTTTAATTATTACTTGACGATTTGCATCCTCTAGGCGTCGTTCAAAATCTGAAACGGTGAGGGTGCTGAAATCCAAGACGCTTGGTGTAATTGTTATTGACGGTCTGCATTTTCTAAGCGTCACTGAAATTTGGAACGTCGCATTTCTTAGGCCGCCTTACATTTATCACGCGCTGTTACGTGTGTCCCTTCGTTTGCCGCGTTGTTTAAGCCATTTAGACTTTTCCACGTGGTCAGTTCGGATTGGTGTGCTTGCTTAATTGATATTATAAATTATGGGACGGATGGTTTTTCCTCATTCTGTATGGCTTCTCTTAGCCTCCGTCCCTTGTCTTTTCATCTCCTCATTCCTTGTTGTCAGAATGCGTATTTCATTGTTATCTCCATTCCAGCTTTCAATTCTCAGCCAGACGTATCCCCTTTCCCTCTTTCCGTCCAAGATTGCCTTGCCGAAACATTGTGTTTAGTCGAGATAGAGCGAGAGGTAGTTCCTGACGATCGAGATATAGCGAGAGGCAATTCCTGACGAGGTCCTGTGGTGGTGCTGTCACAGGACTTGTCAGCCAGTCTGCCCATTCAGAACATATGATGGACAGATTGTTCAACTTTGGAATGGAGAAGCTCATTGATGATACTTGCAGCAGACTGGGTAGGAAAGATAATATTTGTAGCAGACTGGGTAGGAGAGATAATATTTGTAGTAGATCGGGTAGGAAAGATGTTTCTTTTCTAAGTGCTCATCTGGTCGAGCTTGTGACCAGGGCGAACTTATTGGAAATAAAAAGAATATTGTTTTTATTCTTCGTTTGTCCTTTCAATTTCATCGGATAAAGCTTCGAACTATCGCTGGCTTTGGATGATGGGTTACCCTCTCGGATACGTAGTGAACTAGCACGTCCAACGCAGGTCGGTCGATCGTCCATTCCAATGCGAGCCGATCGATCGGAACTGATCTTCTCAATATCCCCTGTTTCCGAAGAACTTGTCTTAGCATCCATGTCGAACGTTAATGTCGAGCGATTGGTCAATGCCAACCGTTTGGTCGATGTCGAACGATCCAAGATCTTGACTTGATTTTGTCGTTGTCGATCGGATCCAAGATCTTATCTTGGCATGTCGAGCGATCCAAGATCTTGCCTTGGCATCGCGTGGTTCCAACATCTTGTGTTGGCAACCTTGTCGATCTGTGTCGAATGATTGGTCGATTGTCAAATGATTAGTCGTTTGCCGATCGATTGTCGTTTACCGATTGATTGGTTGTTTGTCGATCGATTGGTCGTTTGTCGATCGACTGGTCGTTTGTCAAATAATCCAAGATCTTGTCTTGGCATCGCGTGGTTCCAACATCTTGTGTTGGCAACCTGGTCGATCGGTGTCGATGTCGAGCGGTGTCAAGGCCGTAGCCGACCGGTGTCAAGGCCGTAGCTGACCGGTGTCGATGGCCGTAGCCATGCAGTGTCGAATAGTGTCGTTGTCGATCGGTAGGTTACTTTACTCTTAATCCGATTTTAACTAAGCTGTTTCTGTCAAGAAATCTGAAATTCTTTATTGATGACGACGAAAGTGTGGGCCATTAAAAAACCTGATTGTCAATGTCAGGAAAAAGGTTCCCACAACAAATGCGTAAACAACAGTAAAATATGAGATAGGGAAAATAAAGCAAGCTTATCTATTGATAAAACGCCTTCAGGTTTTGAGAGCTCCAGGGC
>JANKOE010000006.1:19122952-19145377 GCA_026284465.1 Erythroxylum citrifolium
TATACCTAATGGAGCACGATTGTGGGCTTGCGCTGGATAACCGATCGGCCCAAGGCCTGTCAAGGCCGACCCAACCAGCATTCAATTGGAGTTGCTTCAAAAAGTCAAAAGAAAACAGAAGCAGTAAATGCACTGGAAGAATAAAAGATTCTGCTAGGTTTGAATAACAATACACCCATGTTCTCACTATTCGTCATACGATTACTCAAAAGTATAAGATGTAGAGCAAAGCGAAAAATTTACCTCCATTAAAGTTTCAGATTCAGTCAGTTTTAAGGGACTGGTTAACTCCAATTAATTGAAGTCCAGGTCACTGCCAAAACAATATATTTGTGTGTATAGAGATACATGTATGCTCTTCTTTGCAAGATTCTCTGCACACATGCGTGAGCTTTCATGCAGCCTAACAACATCGTCATCTGTGTGTTCGGTTAATGCCTTCTGCGGCACATTCATTATCTTTATAATAATCAATTAAATCTGGTTACGTAACTCTATTATCACAAACTTTAATAGGCCATTGCTTGTTGTAAAGCTGGCACGTACACCTAGGATCTATTCTCTTTCTGGAAAGGAAGTTAGGTTAGAAAAGTTATCCCTACTGCAAGCAAGTTTTCTTATCCTGGTTGATTCTATATATAGATGTAGCTCCATTCATTTTCCGATGTAATTTAGACAAAGTAGGCTATTATCAATGACTATTAAGGGCGAGTTTTCCCTCAACCTAATAACTATTAAAATATTAAAGCAATTTAATATATTTTATAAGAATAGTTGTTAAAAGCTCGCAACTCAAGCATTTAAGTTCCTCTAAAACGAAGAATCTTATTGTATTGTGATATATATTATCAAATATACTATATGTTGATTAGGGTTTTCTTATATGAAATCTAACATCCATTCTTTAAAAATGTTTATGTCAAACGATTCCTAATAATGTATAGGCGGTGGCAACCTAGCAATCAAATAGTTAGTAAGATTTGCATTTAAATGTGGATTAGATTCTGATTTTGAGGATGTGAAAATAATGAATATAATTTCGGGAAAAAAAGGTATATATCCAACTTCCTAATACATCCGTGACTTCCAGAACTAAATAACAAGATCTGAAATCTCTTGCCCTTACCTGCAGGTTGAAACATGCATTAATTAGCTGTGGATACGTATGATGATGTGGGGTTGTTTCAAGTAAGGAACAAAATAATAACTAGGACGATGATTACCCAGGCACCTGCATGCGATCTTATAATAAGTTAAGAGAGAGATAGATACTAGAAAGAAAGACAGTGACTTGCATGTTCCTTAAGTATGGGTGTATTTGAGTGGTTACATTACAAGCATGCATGTGGATAATGAAAGTACAGTTTCGTGGCTTGGAATGGATTGGATTTTTCTTGGGTTCAGCATACATATATATATATATATATACATATAGACATCCTGAAGTAACCGTGCATTTTATATAATATGGGAGAGAAATTCTTGGATTCAGAGCCTTCCAGCCACCCAAATGACAAGAGGGTATCAGGTTCTGATAACCTTTTTCTTTTATGTATGAGAAGTATGAATGTTCGGATTGATTTCATAAATTGTTGTATATGATATATCAGAGACCAGAACTACTAATTTACTGATACTGAAATCGCTCTCGAGACTTTCGTGTTCAATTTCTCACCTATCTATTCAAAGTTCGGATAGGCTTTCATTTAACACGAGGCTTCTTGTAGTCAAAATGATGGTCCACAAATTAGTACTTGTGGGCATGATGTCCAATTAAGAGAGTTAAAAGGGCATTTGATTTGAAGAATTATATGTACATTGCATGACTTGAATCTTCTGATGTCGGATGACTTGGTAAATTAGGGACCAATATCACATTAATTTGCTTGCTCTGAGGAGACCAATAAGATCTAATTTGTATCCAAACTGTCTTGAAAAATAACTTAGAGCGAGCTGAGAGATGCAAGAAAAGAGTGTGGACAATTATAAGTTGACGTAGTAGCACCGATCTGAAACCTTTAATGTTTGTGGTTTAGCGTAAAACAGCAAAATCAAGCAAATACCAATAATCATGCAACTCTTGCAGCCTTCTAGATATTATTGACTTGCCTGCAACTGCAACTGCAACTGGACCATTCCTTATTATTTATCAGCAAAGAAGGAAGTCAAAAGAACCTAATTAAGTGAATATTTACGGACCTCCTGGTCTTAAAATTTGGTCATGGTTGATATAAATTAGCCAATTAGGCATAGCGTTTGTGAACATTTCTAGACGTCTATTTAAAAAATTCCGTAAACATAATGGATTGGCCACAAACATTGCACCAGATTATCTTTTCTTGTTTCCCTTTACTTAGCTAACATTCAAACCAAGGTTTACGAGGAAAGAAGATTATTTTAAGGCTGATTGTATTTGTATATTCAGCAAGGACTAAGAAGCAACAAGCAAGTAGGTAGCTGATACAGGAGGTGATGTAGGGGAAGAAAAAAGGAAAAAGAAAGGTTGAAAGGAGGAGGAGAACGTGTAACAAGTGAAAACATGTCTGCCACAGTCCGGGAATGTGTCTGAATTAACAAAGACAAGAGAGTACAAATGTGTTAAATCCCTGCAACTATACCAAAGCGCATGAAAACAGATATTTCTTAGACGTAAGGTTTTGGGGTTGGAGCACCTGTTACTCTTGTACCAATTAATCTTGTTCAGAAATTCTACCTAAATGTGCAGATAAGATTTAATATAACAAATAACAACTGGTATCGGCTTTCTCCTGCTGCAGCTAGTTATGTGGCTCTCGCAGCTATTGTTTTACACGTCAGTTCGATCTGGTAGAGCTTAAAGATTTTTCATTATGAAAAATCCATTGTGCTTTTCATGAATGCCTCCTTTTTGCCCCCAAATTATTCAAGCTGAATTTGATTCAGACATGGAAGTCTATTGTTATTTTTGAGTCTCTTCCTTTAACCCCTATCCCGGCAAAAATCAAAGGGAAAATATGGTATGACTCACTTTTCTCTCTTTTTGACTGAAACTTAACATTAGTTGGTGATGGGAGCAGAAATAATGGGGGAAAGATTCCGGGAGAAAGATGACAACGACACAGACTCGTGCTGATGCGTCTGAGCCATCAGACAGTAGAAGGTCCCAACTCCAACAGAGACATATCTCCACAGCTTGCATCCGGACAACTGGTCTAGTGTAGGGGCTGCTCCCACGCCCTCCCACGCTTACACTTTGAAGTTTGACACTTTGACCTGACCTCTACAGTAAAAGTTAAACGGCTTATCTTACTTTTTATCCTTCACACCCATTCACCATATTGCCCTCATAATTTCTCAGAAATAACAGTTATGTACCTTCGTACAAGATCTGGTGTTTGTGCTCGAATTCGAAACATTCACATTATTAGCGATATAAAAGATAAGTTATTTCATTCTGCAATAAATTATTGTATTTCAAAATTTTCTGAAAAATGTTTTCCTCTGAAAAATTCCTAGCAAAGAATAGACGTGCCAGAGAATATATTATTTTATCATATTTATTAGTCTAATATGAGAAGAAATTAAGCTTTTCATTACATTTTTATTATGTAATCATATTTTTTGAAAATTATTGTGTAATAATATTAATAAACAAATTATTATTATTCAATCTTGTTTATAATTCACAATGGTTAACATATTGAATACTTAATTTGACTTATTTTTATAACTAATCACAATTAATAACTCAACATTTAGGATATTGATATAATAAAATTATTAACTAACACTAATATTGAGATAAAACATCAAAACTCAATCACTGAAACTAAAGAGCCAACATCTACTTGCAGGGAATGATATGAAAAAAATAATTATTTAATATTAATAATAAAAAACCAACTACAACAATATCTACTTTAAATCCCACGTAAAATGTGAAGTTTAGGAAAGTTCAGTAGTATGCAGCCTTATCCATATCTGATAAAAAGGTTGTTCTCAATAAACCTACTTGTAACAAAATATAAATAAATGCGTATAAATAAATATATAAAAATATGTATTGCAAAACACAAAATATGGTAAAGATTAACAATACAAGATAAAATAAGTAAATAAATATAAAAAAGAAAAAAGAAACTAAGTACGAAAATAAATCATACCAAGCATTACAAAAAAGTAATTATACCAAATAAGAAACTACTTAAGTTTAATAATAAGAGAGAAGCAGGACGGATGCACATTGGAGACAAGTGGGGGTACTTGCCCCCAGTGCCTTTAAAAATTTTCATATAAAAATATTATTATTTTAAGTTTTGATCTCATAAAAAATAATAAAATTTTTCCCCCGTTAATTTAATTCAGTAATATAAGAGTACTTTAAATATTTTGCCCCACACTAAAAAAAATTCAGTAATATAAGAGTACTTTAAATATTTTGCCCCTACTTAAAAAAATTTTTGAATCTATTTCTGGAGAGAAGTACAATGTAATTAAAATATTAAAGTTATCTATAAAGTGAAAGACTCAAAGGAATATATTTACAGGATTTAAGAAAATAATGAAAGCCTCTCTACGTAAGATTCTTTACCCCTATCTTAATATGTTAAAGTGTTCTATTACAGGTCATGTTCACTTTAATTCTTCTTAGGCCTTCTTTTTTTTTCCTATTACAATCTCTAAATATTATTTTATAATATCTATTTAAAATTAGGATGTCACTTTTTAACATATCCGTCAAACTCTCGTCTCTTTTAATTTATCATTAGTACTAAAAATATGCGCTTATTTAATTAGTCAACACTATACCCCATATAGCATAATCGGCTTAATCTCTAAACTATAGAAAATAGAAAATCAATTATATTATAAAATTAAACAAAATTTTAATTTATGAATAATAAAATAATAACAAATCTTTATAATTTTACTTAGTAAAGATAATAAATAATAATTATTAAATATAAAGTATATATAATAATCAATAAATTATCTTATTAATATTATTAATCAATTAATAAATATGTACTCTTAACAACGAAATTCTTTCCAACAATCATTTTATCATGAATTAGCTTTGTCTTTTCCTTTTAAATTTCTCCATTCTCATAAGAATCAAGGCTAAGCTCTTTCAATTCTTGCAATTGCAATTTCTTTTGCTCACCCATCTCGTCCTTCTTAATATTGCATTGCTTGATTGCCCAAAAAAGCTTTTTGCTCAATTTCTACTAGAAGATGGCATGGCTTTCCATAAATCAATTGGTATGGAAACATGTCAATCGATGTCTTACACACGGTTCTATATGCCTAAATAACTTCATCAAGTCATTGGCTCGAATCTTTATGATTTAGGCTCACCATTTTCTCAAAGATTGACTTAATTTTTCTATTTGACACTTCTACTTGCCCATTTGTGTATGTATCCAAGATAGGTATAAAAAGACACAAGAGGGCAGAGGAAAGGGAGGGCAACAAAAGGTTAACAAAGAAGGGAAGAGAGGCAAGAGGCACAACTTTCACTGCTTTTCATGTATTTGACCCTTCCAGTCAGTCATCCTCTGCCCTGCCTTTCCCTGTGAAAAGCCAAGGCCCCATTTCTACATTACGACTACCCTGCACAGATAGTTGCCCATTTCTACAGATATAAAAAAGGAATTATAGATACAGGATCAAGGATCATATCACAGACATAGAGACATAGAAAAAGGTCTAATCTCGTGCAATACTGCAAGTTAATTAGAAAAAGGTCTAATCTCGTGCAATACTGCAAGTTAATTCAAACCTTTTTCCTTTTTCTTCAAAATCTGACATCAACTAAATTCCATTAATCACCCATCTTTTCTTTTCTTTTTTCTCGTCACTATAAGCTGCTGTACACTTTCTTATTCCAAAACATCATTCCCTCACTATTTCGAATCATCTCTCTGGGAAGTAATTCCCCTGTTCCCTATACCCTACCTGTCAAATCTTCACAAATTCAAAAACAAAAGCTCTAAATTGCTAATAATTAATTTTAAAAAACTGAAGAATCCCAATTCTATCCCCATCCCCGTTGATGAATATACAGGTGTACCCCCCCTTCCGCCTTCCGCAAAGATATGGCCATCTTCAAAATTCAGCCATCATTCGGAGACATACCCTAAAAACACTTGGCTGAGATCTCCGACCACCACCAGCTGTCTCTCCAAGACCAGAAATCTTTTGAACCAGGAACGACTTAGCTCCTCAGCATGACTGATCTCAGATACGAGCTACGTCATCACATTTTGATGCAACAGCGTGGAATTCATTCTCACTACCACCTGTCTTCTATAAATATTCTTCCGATGAAATCACGGAACCTTTTAGAGTAGAGTTTTGGGTCCACAGCCGAGATGGAGGTAGGATCAACTTGTAAGGATTTGTATGCATGCTCCAATTTCTTGCTGATATCATAGTCCTGTAAGATATCGATGATTCCAAAATAAAGGACTACTTCATAGACATCACCAGAAGGGGTCAAGTAGCTATACTGATCAAAGTCACTTCTCCTCGCAATCCTCTCTGCTCTTGCTGGCATATTTGAGCCTAACCTTATCAGAGGCTTCCTGTGAGAAAAAAATGATGGAAGGAACCAAGCAAGCAAATATTTAGCAAACGATGTCCTCATCTTTGGAAAGACTACAACATTGTGAAAAGCATTGTTTTTAAGATACATTTCTATCATTCAAGATAGGTATCAACCTAGTGACCAAGGTAAAAAGAACTTGATCAAATAACTAAAATAACCTAGCTGGCAAAGATCAAACCAAGAATGAGAGTAAAGCCAGGTCTTATTACCACCAACAAAAAGTGTCGCCTACAGACCTACCCCAAACATATATAATAAAAAACCAAAGCCACCAGTAATTCCATTGGACATGATCATAATCAATAACAGAATTATTGGTATTCAGTTGGTCAAACAAATCCCAACGTCAAATTACCCATACAGCAGTATTAACTGAAAAGATGAGAACATACTGGCCAGCTTGAACTCTATCCATGTCTTGTAACTCTGCCTCAAGGAAACGACATCCTCGCATAAATTTCTCACTTTGATACGAGTCCTTTTTCCCTGCAGAAAGGCAAAAATGTTATCAGCTTGCATGCCATAGAAACTAATCTAGAAACTGATACAAATCTGAAAATCCTTTTTATGATGATATAGGGTGACTTACCAGTCCGCAAAAGGAACGGTGATAACCCCATTTTATCGCAAGTATTGTCATCACGGAAGTGGAGACCAACCAAGAGACTGTAATCCATGATTCTCTCAGCTTCCAAAAATTCACAATCTCGATCAATTTGCCTGCCCATTCATTGTAGATGTTACATCATATGTGAGCTAAAAAACTGAATTTCCAGCCAGATATAAGTCATACAGCACAAACATACAAGATTCCTATAAACTTACTTGATGAGCTCTTGATACCAATTTTGTTGGAGACGAAACACAAAATTCAGATCCAGGTCCTTGAGAGTAGTGGTTTCATCAATCTCACCCTCAAGCTTATCCGTGGTACGGCCATATGAGGATCCTTTTAGGTCAAATCTTCTGTGCATTCTGTAGTCTGAGCAGAACAAATTGCCCATAACAACAAAGCGTGTCTGGTTCCAAGAACACGAGATATGATCAGAAAAGGGAGGAAGTCCAATCCTTGGAGAAGCATGCTGAATTAACCTCACACATACCTTCTGTCCACCAATGGGTTTAACACAGTGTACGCCAAAAAATTTTGTCACAAGGGTGTTTTCATAACGACGAACATGTTGGTAATAACTTGGAAGCATCTTAAGGAGCACCTAAACATAGATACAAAGACTTGAGAACCAACATTTCTGCCAACTTATGACTTGAATGCAGTAACTAAAAGTAGAGTGGAAGCCAAAGAACAGCAATTAACCAACTGCTAATAATCCCAAGAATTTCAAATTGAAAACTATTCACTAGTCATGCATTTGGGCGACTAACCTTGACTTCTGACTTCTTCACTGTTTTGATCATGAATCTATCATCCTGAGTAAGATAAAAGAAACTTCCACTCTTCCCTGGGGAAGAAAGCTCTCTGAGGGCATCATTCCCACAAATAGCTAGCATGTAATCAGCTGTGTCTACTTGGAATAGGTCCCTCAAATTCCTGATATGTTAATAGAGAAAGGAAACAACAAAGAATATCATCACACCACCTTTCGATTAAAGATAAAGACTCAACACGGAAAGTTTAACAATTCAACACCGAGACAGTACTGACAAACCAAATGCTCACCCATAACCCATTTACACTGAGCACAAAGAAAACCATATCCAGAAGAATAAATTCGGACTGTCATAGTAACTTACAATCCAAAATTGGTGAATCAAACAAATTCCTGTAAAGCAGTACCTGAATACCATGGGACAGTAATCCTTCCACCGAAATTCCACTGACTGATGAGGAGGCGTAATCTTCGATCCTTCAGGCGGAAACCTGGTCCAGAACTTCTCCTTGGGATCAAAATCACTCGGTTTCAGTTCTCTAGTAATCTGGGCAAGCCTACCAACAGAGTACCTAGATTGTCACATAACACAGAATTAGAAAACAACTCCTAAAACAACACAGAGCTATACAAAAAGTAGAACGAAAAGATAAATACTCCAACTATCACAAACGCAAACCACCTTATGCCCAATTGCAAATTAAGCATCAAAACGTAATTCTTGTGCCCTTTAGAAATAGTCTGTCCAGGCTTCTTCACTTCGCCACCATTAAAACAACAAGGCCCCCTTCTAAACTGCTTAATCCCGTCTCGATTCAACCCTTCTCTATAAATCTTCCAAGCCTCCACAGTATCAATTATATCACATGTAATATCCCCAGCCTCACCATCACTCTCCCATATACAAATCCTCGGGAAACTAATATTACTCCCTCTCGCCGTATCAACGGAAGACCTTTTCCTTTGCACCCCAGCCAAGGAAACCAAATCACTTTCCCTACCCTTCAAACAATGCTCTTGCCCATTACCAGGATAAAAGGTTCCATTCCATTTCTGGGTCTTCACATCCTTGCTATTACTCCAACTCCCAATATAAAAACTTCCATCAGGCCATGTAAAAACCCCATCCCCTTTTGGCACTCCATTTTCCCATTGTCCGTCGTACCGATTCCCATTAGCCCATATCAAAGCCCCTCTACCCGATATCACGCTGTTTTTCCACTCTCCGACGTACTCATTTCCACTCTTCCAAACATATCTCCCCCGTCCATCTTGAAGATTCTTCTTCCAATACCCTTCGTACATGTCTCCATTAGCGTAATGCTTTTGCCCGTACCCGTGTTTGCGATCAGAGCTCCATGAACCCCGGTAAGTGTCCCCGTCGGGTCCAATAAAAGTACCGATTCCTTCCATACGACCCGACTTAAATTCCCCTTCAAATGTCGCGCCCGACGGCCACGAGAACCTCCCTTTCCCCGACGCCTTCCCTCTCCTCCACTCCCCCTCGTACATGCAACCGTCGGTCCACAGATACTTTCCTGATCCGTGAGGCGCGTTGCTTGAGAGAGCCCCGATGTAGAGATCCCCGTTTGGGAGAAGCTTGTCTACGGAGGTGGTTCTGCTGCTGGAGACGATAACAGGGTGGCGGTTTTCGTCAAAGCTGGCAACAGCGATGGTGGTGGTCGGAGTTACTCGCCGGTGTGCGGAAGATGATCGGGTCCGGTTAACGACTATGGGTTGCGGAGGCAGCTGAGCCGGCACTGGTGACGGTTGTTTTGCGATCTCTTTCTCCGTAGTCGTCACTAAAACCACTACCTTGTTGTTGTCTACCTTATCATCTTGTCCGGACCTCTTCTTCTTGGTGCAGGAAACGACATCGTTTGGCTCATCTAGGAACATTTTTCCTCATACAGACCCAGCTCTGTCTTCTCTCTCTATCTCCGTCCCGTCTCCTCCTTTTTATCAGTTTCGGAAGCTTCGGCCAGCGGCCGCAGAGAGGAGCATTCCCGGCAAGCGTTAATGGTCTTCCGACAGTCTAAGCTCGCGTAATTTCCTAGTGGTTTCTCTCTAACATCACTCTCTTTTCGCAGGGGTCTTTGTGTTTGAAGAAATAGGTAAGAATAAGAATCCTACATATACAGACACAACATAAAAAGCACAGCATATATACAGAGAGACGGACAGGAATAAATGAATAAGCCCCGTAAAAAAACAAACAAAATAACCTAATCCTGAGAAAGTTAAAAATTCTAAAGTAAAAGAAAGGGTGAGGGATGAGGCGTGAGCGTCGGCTTTTGGCTCACTATTGTATGCTACGATTTTTAAAAATTAAATAAATTGTATTTTCTTATAAATGTTTCTTAGGGATTTACATTTGCCCTAATTACATAGTGATCGATCGATGACGGTGTTACCTAGGATGTCTGGAAAAAAAGAAAGAAAGGGCAGGTACTTGCTCGATATTATTGATGTAATTTTGTTTTCGGGCTTCGTTGGAATCTCTTGGTATAAATGTAATGCTTTGTCCATAGTTACCATAAGATCTCCTTTTGCCATTCACTAGATGTGCCCGGGAACAGTGGAAAGCTTAATTAATAAAATCACCATTATTATTCCCTCTTTGGTTTCGATGCTTTCAATAATCGTATCTTTGATTAGCGGAGAGAAAGAGAGGGAACGACATCCTTATTTGTAAACAAGATGTCTTGCCAAAGTCTGTAATACTATGTGTTACCATAAACCAAAAAACTCCAAGTAGACATAGTTTGTGTAGACCGTGTTAACTTTTTGCGCGTTGAGTGACCCTGACCCACTTGGATTAATTGCCAACTAAATATGATTTATTGATTTTTAAGACATCGTTCTCAATCCTCCCTGTAGTGTAGTATATTGCTTGGACAATCCTCCAAAGTTAGTTCTGTTATGAATGGACGAAACGAAACAATCAGTAAGTTGCCTTTCTTTGTACCCAGCAATTATACATAATTAGAATTGCTTACTCGATTCATAAATAAACCACATGAATTAACAGCCACGACAACACCGTAACTCGAATCAGAACATCCACAGGTTGCTTATCTTTCTTTTCACCTTTGCCTTTTTCTCCTATCCTATGCTATCCTATGACAAGGAAATTGAATGAAATAGCAAAATAATCACGAAACATCATGTGCGATGTGCCCGTGTAGGGTAGAGGCCTTGGCTTGACTATAGCTTCTGCTGGTCTCGCAATGCATGTGTCTTCATAAATTCCAAATTGAATTCGGCTGTTATCCTTTCGTGACACCTCCAACTCCAATTAATTAAGGTCTTTGGGGAACACAGCCAATCCATGAATACCCGACCCGACCTTTCCCCCTCCTCGATCATTTTCCACCAGCTCAGCGAGCCACCTTTGGTTTCTTCTTTAAATTCCCCATTACCATATTTTTCACTTCCAACTCTAATTAGATCTTAACGTCAAATTTTATTAAGTAATCAAGATCCATCCACCTAGATTTAACTAATAATATACACATTCTCCAGAGTCTATTTCTGCCTCGTTAATTACGATCCAAGTGTTTGGATAGACTTTTTATGTTACATAAATACCAAAAATATAATTTAGTTGTGACACACGGAACAACAAAACAAAACAAAACAATGAAGAGAGGGAAAACAAGGGACGATATCAAATCTTGGCGTGAATTAGTACACACGCGAACCATATGTCCTCAAGTCGTTCTTGCTCACTGTGATACAGTTATCACTATCACGTGGCGATCGTTGCTTTCTGTAGTAATTTTGTCTACACACGTGGCGCTCGTTGCTTTCTGTAGTAAACTATGCATATGCTAATTTATTAGCTATTTCCCCGTCCTTGGGTGGTCTTGATGGACACTTATCCTTTTCTATTGAGTTAATACACCCGCAGAATGGTTTTATGGATTTGCTTCCTACATTAGATTTAGGCCCAAATCACATTGAAAGGATAAAACTTTGTTTTTTGGGATGGAAGCTGATATGCAGGCAGCTCAATCTAATCTAATTAGAGTTGTAGATATGTATGCATTTGGAAGAAAACAGATTGTTTTATCTTTAACTTTAAGGAGTGTTGAATATTTGTTGTTATGTCTTAAAAGACATATTAAGATGGAGAGTTAAATATTAGATAATGAGATTTATCTAATATTTAAATAGGATAGTATACATAATATTCACGTATAACTTTTGGCGAATTTGATGAACATTCGTAATAGTTGTCTAGTGAAATGATGCTAGATACAACATACTTACCAACCTTACTATGTCTTATTTGGATCTCTCATTTTCAAAGTCTCCCATTTGAAAACCATAACTTCTAAATTCTTGAAAGAAGGCTTGGTTAGGATTGTTTTAGAGAAATATTAAAAGTTACTATGCATGTGCAATTTAAATGATCATGTTCAAAGCTAACTAATTCCATTCAATTTTTGCAATTGACACATTCACACAATGCACACATCATGAAACAAAATGTTTACACAATACCAGCCTAATCAAAAACTAACATAATGAAAATGCAAAATTCACACAAAATTGGTATGCAATTGCATATACATCCCCACACTTGAAAAACACATTGTCCCCAATGTGAGAAACAAAATAATATGGGCAATGGAATTTTAAAACATTTTATGCCATAAACATCCATCAAGTCAATCCCACAAAATAAACATAAAAAGATAAAAATAAAAAAGCATCAACAAAATAAAATAAAATAAAATAAAACCTATCCTAATTCTTGGATTGCCTCCAAAGTAACGCTTGTATAACGTTATTAGCTGGATGTATTCTGCCTTCTACCCTCAACATAGGTCTATATGAGTAGCTTGCTTCCACTCGTTTCTCTACATGGTAGTTTAGTAGCCCATAAATAAGTCACCAATTGCAAGATAATAAGAAGAACATAATTGATCAAATAAGAAACCAAGTAAGTTCAATAATGTCTTTTTCAATAATAAACTGTCAATAAAACAAGAAATAATGAAACTCGCTGAATCGTTAATTGAATCTAACAGTTTATCCTATAAGAAGGTGAACTGCTTTTTCCTTTTGCCATCACCCTCGTCCACTCTTCTTCTGCCTCGTCTTAAACAGAAACTTCCTTATCTTCCTCAACCTCTATTTCCTCTGTCCTATATTCTTCTTTCTCTTCTTAAATAACAACTTCATTTGTGAATTTGACCTTTGTATCCTTATCACTGTGGCGCATTAATGGGCATCAATAACATACTGTATCTGGCTCAATGTCTTCAGTTGAAGAAATATTCTATTGGAAGACATGGTGGTTAGCTTCACCATTGGCAAGATCTCCCATTAAGATTAAGATGAAGTGTAATCATTCAATACTTCAGCGTAAGAGTTAGTCTACTCTAAATTATTAGTATGCTTATATAGTGTATTCTGAGGATAGTTTTGCAAGCAATATGGATGCTTCCACATATAATCTGGTGTTTGACATTGAAAATTGTAGTGGTTACCCCCAGAAATGTCACAACACAAGATGGATGTTGGTTGTGCTTCCATGTCATTTAAAAGACTACCCACATTCCTTATTATCAACGCATTGGAAAGTTGCTCCACTTGAACCTCCAAGTTATGAATAGAAGAGGAGTGGTTCTTTATTATTTGATCAAATTTAGCTTCCATCATCCTCTAACTTCATATTGGCTATAAAACTTGGAGCTTAGCACGTATATTAACTTATACAACTTTGACTCCAAAAAGTTTGACTATAAGGATCTAAGCTTATCATGCTAGAAACTTGGTGGACCTTGTGCTCTCATGTTGTCGCCTACATTATTAATCCATGAATAATTTGGGTGGTACTGCTACCCAAGATTATATGTGTTATAGTAATTGCCATCCATACTATAATGCCTTCACTAAGTTGGAAGAAAGGGTCCGCAATTTGCTCAGTCTAAGGTTGTTATAATTTTCTTTTTATATTTTTTATTCAAGCTCCTACATTCACACAAGAAAATCATCAAATATTTAAATTAAAGGAATTCAAATTGTATAATATTCTAAAATAATCCTTGAAAATGGCGCAAAAAACTTGTTGACAAGTTTTATAATATAAAACTTTCAATACTGTAAGTATACAGATTATAACTTGTTGTATAAAAGGTCCCACGAGGACTTGTTAGACAACTAACAACTTGAATAAAACTTTGTCAAAAGTACTAAAGATTTATTTGAATGAAATAAATAATGTAAATTAAAATAACTAATAAAATAAACAAGTAAAGAATTAAGCTGCCAATAAAATAAGTTTGAGACTAAAGAATTATTTTATCCTTATTTTGTTTTCCTTTATCTTGTTTATTCAATTTATGTTTGATCCTAGATATCCTAAAGTTTTGATTACTCTCTCTCGAGATTTAATCAAGTAACCCTATGGATTCAATAATCATAGAATTGTAATATCTCAATTCAAAAAACTACTCCTAACTTATTTAATTAGATTTGAAGCAATCTTAAGGATAATTAATTTCACAATTAAAATCTCTCTTTAATTGTTAATTAATGTGATAATTCCAAGCCTATTAAGCTACCAGCTCTCATTGCACACCTTAACACCTATAAATTGATTCACTCTCTTGATTTATTAATAAGTATAAGCATAACAGTTATGACAAACGTTCATAAATGTATTGAAATCAACAAGAATTAAGTTTAACAAAACAATTCAAGAATAATCCTTAATATAGATTCAAAAACCCATAATCATTAAACATCTTAACAATTCAAATAAACATCTAAGATATGAAAGAAATAAAGGGAAAAGAAATAAAAACTAGTTGGAGTCTTGACCTAGAAATCTAGAATTCTCTAAAGCTCTTATTAATGTCTCCCCTTGATCTTCTTTTGATCAGTGGCTGCTACCTTTTCTCGTGTTTTTCTTATTCTTTTATAATGCATAAGGCTTCAAAGGTTGTTTATAAGGTTTCTCCACTTAATTCAGTTCCAAAACTATCATTGAAACTTTATAAGTTAAAAAATCTTGCGAGTTGGAAAGATAGCTTGTCATAATCGTGACCTAAAGTTTCGAAGTCTCTATCATGATCGTGCATTAGGTCACGGTCGTGATAGAAGCTCCATGAACAAAGATAGTTCCTCTTATCTTTACATTGATGTTCCATACACTCACAAACATATCAAACACTTCTTGAAATATAAAATTAAGATCAAGCACTTAGAACACATAAAACATTAACAATAACACCATTTTAAGCCTATACATATGATAATCATCTAAAAAACACTTAAAAACACATTTAATCACCAAGAAAAACACATGATATCTACACCTATCATCCAACCTCTAACAGTATCCATAGAATGAGCTGAGAGAACTTTGCTATTGTTACAAAGATGGTTAGGAAATAAGTGCTAACTCCCTTAGAATAGGTTATAAGTAGTATCAAAATATAGCAATTCCTATATAAGATAAATTTGGAGACCTCAAGTAAAAGGATCACTTATACAATTATCACAATGAGAATTTTTATAAGCATACAGGTAATGTTCCAAATGGATTTAAGGTTCAGCTCAGTGAACTTTTTCTTCAACAAGAACCTACACATTTTTTAAGTATCTCCATACTTTAGCCTACAAGATCGATTATTTCCTTCATAAGGAAAAATATAATGTGTTTTAGTCTTTTTATGTTCTATTAATATCCAATCTAATTTCATTTATATTGTGTAATCATCTTATAGACTTTATCATATATAAAGATAAATAATGCTTTGAAATTATTTTGCCACTAAACTATAACCAACTTATTAGCTGTAGGGCATAAAACAATATCAATATTAGTTTTTTTTAATACTTGAATCCAAGCATACTACCAAAGTACTATTTGTAAGTCCTAGGCATTTAGTTGATAGCTTAACTTACGCCATATTTTTAGAGCATGTTATGTGGCCCAAGCTTTGTTTCCTATCTTAAAGCATCCCTTATCTTTTAACAATTGGAAACTCTGCCTTTTGTCATTTTTTAGAATTATATGTCTTACAAGTTTTCTTTTATTTAAGATGGATTAAGATTATCGAGTCTCTATATTGACTCTATTAAAGTATATTACTCTTTAAAATGCATGCTTTAATAGGCTAGTAAACCATAGGTTATTTTTTTTAATGATTTTCAAGAATTTTGGCCTGTCAACTTGTCATTATTGTGGAGCCCTACATCTCATTTCACATGACTTTTCTTTTACATTTGTATTTATAGTAGTAGAATTTGCTATAAAAGTTGTAAGATGTCCATAACCTTCTTCACCTTGATGATTATACATGTCATTGTTGGAAGTCAATGATGAAGAAGATGGAAATAAATAGTTGGATTGATCATAAAGCATCTTATAGTGTAACTATAACATCTAAATGCCATAAAACCAATCATTTAGCTCATATTAGACAAATGAAACTATATTTAGAAGTCAACAATCAACATTGATTTAGCTTTAATTTAGTCCTAGAATCATGTGTGTAATTATATGTAATTATCACCTTAATTTTACCACTTTATTTAGACCCATCCAACACCCATAAATACTCCTATTATATACACACAAAAATATAGAATTCCTTTTATCATTCCTTCTCGACTCTCTACTTTTATACGGTATGAAAGCCTCCCTTGTAAAAATGAGTAAAAAATTCTGAGGTTTTCTTTCAACTTTTTCTCTCATATCACATTATAGGTTTTTAATTTGCTCCAAAAACAATTTGCCATATACCAAATTGTTCCTTTGTTTGTATCACAAACGTACAAAGAACACCACCAAAAACTCCCTCACAAACCCCTGGAAGTCATTGTTCTCCAAAAAAACCCTAACTGGAGGTGTTAGAAAGAAGATGACAAGTTAAATAATGTCGTTTTGGATCCATTAAAATAACACATTTAGTATAAAATGACAATCACTCTACAACATCTCTTTTTAGCCACATTTTCAACCACACAAGTGCCATATCATCAACCACGTTAGCAAATAACATCTAATCAATGCTATATAATCATCCTAGTTAGAACAATGCCATCATCCTCATTAGTCCTCATTAGTCCATTAGTGCCATATCAATATCTATTTGTTATGTCAACATTATAGTCATCTGCCATGTCACTTTGCGCCATTTATCTACATGTCAGATCTATCCTTCTCCAGTTTGGTTTGGTCCAAAAAAGGTTTATCAAAATTTTGATTGCCCGGACTGACCTCTTCTCCTTTAGTTCCTTTATAAACCAAATCAGTTTCTAAGTTTTTTAACATTTTGAATCCTGGCTTTTAGGTCTAATTGATATAATTTACACTCTACAGATAGATTTCTTGCATTTTATTATCTTTTCTCCATTATGGATACCACTAAACTCCCTCAACACATTCTAAACCCTATTAATGTTATATTTGATGGATTAAGCTATAATTTTTAGGCTGAGAAAATATGCAGTTTTCTTAAAGCGAGACTCTTACAAATTGTTATTGGAATAATACTAAAGCCAACCAAGAAGGTTGATGAAGAAGAGAAATTTATAAAGTGCCTGATATCTTGGGATGGAATGAATCTTCAAATCCTAAGGTGGTTTTGAAAGAAGAGAAATTTATAGAGTGCCTGATATCTTGGGATGAATGAAATATCAAATCTTAAAGTGGTTTTGAAATACATATGATAAAGTGATTATATTTGATTTTTGACACTTTGACACAGCTAAAGAGGTATTTTTCCCAACTTGTGACATTATCATCAAATAATTAATTATAAAAGAGAGTTGACTCAATGCACTTCTTATAGAAAAATCTAGTTTATCTATTGATGTTTCTCTAACCGCTCAAACCTCAATCTCTTAGAGTTCCCAAAATTCAATCAAGAAATTTTGTAAGGGATCTTGCAACCATTGTAAAAAGCTTACCCATCAGATTTCTAAGTGCAAAAAATAGTTTCATCAGAATTCTACAGAAAGTAATTCTTCCAAGCCCTTTTAGCTTCCTTTTACTACTGTTGCTACTACCACAAAGGTACCTATAGAGAGCACTTCTCCCAAATTCTCTTTAACAATCTTCATGCTTTGTTTAAGCAACTTCTACCTGATTTTATTATTAACTCCTCATCTGCCTTGTAACATACCATTCTCATAGAGCATTTACCCAGCACACTAGAGTATATCTGAGTGCATACCCTACGGGAATGGCATGTTGGAGCATATCACATTATCTTAATTTTGGCATCACATATATCACAAGATTCTTAAAGATCGAACTTTCTCATTCCATTAACAAAGATAAACATACATTGTCATTACAATTCATAACTCATGTGTATACATTCATAACATATGAGAGTCTACAACTCCATACAAAGTATGCTATATGAAATGGGATGCTAAATCAAAATATCCTAACTGGATTCATCAGTGTTAGTTGACTAGATCTTTGAGTCATATTGTCCCCAAAACGCAGGTCTTATATCTCTACTTAATCAACTTAGGAGCTAGAACTCCGTTAGACCCGAAAAAAATGTTGTAATTTTGATGAGTTTGCAAACTTAGTAAGTGAACCATCATCGATGTGTTTATTCATGTCAGAACGTAATAATAATTATAAAGTCCAATTCATCAAACATAACATATAATACATTAATTCATAACACATCACATTCTTCAAATTTAGGTAATTCAATATTTCACCTCAGTTCAATAAGGCATGTCAATTCAATCATTCAGTAGAGCGTATTAATTCGATCTTTTAATATACACATGAATGTATATGCAAATGCCCATGTGACTCCACTTTATTTTTACTTTGTTGTGACTGAGCACCTATAGTGTCTTATACCCGTCATAGATATCGAGCTCATTTCTATCCCGTATCCGTTACGGATACTAGGCTCATTGCATCTTAGCCTGAGGCTCTTTATCACATTTATGAGCTTAAAGCTCTTTTTTGCACGTTGGCGACTCCGGTCATAACTTCTTTATCTGTTCATGCATTACAATGTAATGAGATGCGACAGTTTACAAATTATACATTCAGTATTCCTCATTCGATGCACACAAGTTATATATCACTTCCTTCGGATCTAAGTCTGATATTCGTATTCTAATTATTCACACATTCCACATTTCACATATAATTGGAAAGGACTTCCAATACATTCCTAAATATCAAGCTCCTCGGACTATCAATGCCCGGAATCATGACATTCATATAAATAAAAATTCAATAATTAAAAGTTAATAAAAATAAATTCATTTATAGTGAGAAACATCTAGATTGACTCATAGTACGCTCCAATAAGCTATTGCCTTGACGATCTAGTAATGTCTGGGTACTGACAATCAACTTAAGCGTCTATAGTCATGCAACATCTATACAATTCACACATCATTAAGTTATTCAATCAAATGAATATATAGTCATGCACATGTATATGTGTCATGTTCCATACATGCTCAATTGATGTTCCGGGTATGTAACTTTATGCAAAGATCTTAATCTATTCCTAATCCATCCATCATTCAGTTATTTAAATTCCCATTCATACTACTTTCATGTTCTTCAATATTCATTTACCCATTTAGGTTTATCTTGGCCCTAATCAACTCCAAAGATACCAAATTAGAGTGATTTATCATCATTTGTTTCAATAATTGCACAAAACTAAGCTCATCATTTCGAGGCACTGATGGGGGACCTTCCCACGATCGTGCACTTGAGAGCCATGATCGTGCCCTGCATTCTTCCCTCACTCTTCCACGAATTCATCAACCCTAAAGACATATCAAACACTTCCTACTTTCCACAATTCATACCTTCATATGCAAGTTCAATTAATGTAATTTCAGCTACCATATTAGCTATATAAATCTCCTCAAAACCCTACTTATCTGGTCATTCACAACATATCATTATACATGTAACCCTAACTTTGTCAAATTCAAAAACACTTCAATAACATCCCTCTTTAGTATAACTTAACCCTCATTTATACTTCAAATCTCTACCTAAACCACCCAGACAATTCACTATTTTCCAGTATAAAAAACAAAACAAAAACCCTCCGTTCATCCATCAAATTCCAACACAACTTCATCATCAATACTATATGCAATACATCCTAATTCAATCATCATAAATGTTATGATAACATATATCACAATAAGAAGAGAAATCACTTACTTATTTAGTACAAAGCTTCCTCAGCTACCAAACTAACCTAACTTCCAAGATTGCAAACAAAAATCATATTCCAAGAACAAGATGAAAACACAAAGGGACTTCAACAACATGATGAAGACAGCTAGATTTTGGAGTGGTAAGGTGTAGGATTTTGGGCAAAACTCAAAGTGTAAGGGTTATGTGTGTGAGTCGGTGGTGATGAAGATTAAGAGGGTAAATGTAACAAGAACAAAAGGAAAATAGTCATTCAAGTGTGGGAAAAAAAATTGTGGGTGTAGGTGTATGGTAAGAAGATAAACACTTGGCATGACACTTGTCATGCTAAGACCCAAGCCATATGTTTCATCCTTCAAGTACCAATTGTCACTTAATATTTGGTCCATTTATCACTCAACTACCCTAACATTTGTCACTCATTTGTTCTAACCATTTATCACCCAATTAGTTAGCCATTTGTCACTCATTTCTAGTGCCACGTGACACCATTCTATAGGCCTAACCAACCTAAATTTCTATGTATCAATTTGTCTTGCCATTTAACATTTTTTTAGACTAGATGCATATATCACTTCATCAATCACCCAATTGTAACAATAGATTCCAAAATTATTATAGTCCATCAAACCACAATATGGGACATATTCTGTAACATCCCGTTACTGATAGCAAGGGTATTACGGTAATATTGGGTTAGACTGATAAATTTTCATTTGCATTCACTGACTGAGCATGTTACTGGCCTCTAATCATAGAGGAACAGGTCTCTTGCATATGCATTTATTCATAGGTACATGCATTCATGATTTTTCGGCATTTTAATTGTAAGTATGAATTGATCGGATTGTGATCTGGACTGGAAACTGACTGAACTAATTGGACTGTGAACTGACTGAACTGACTGGATTATGATTGATGGGGAAATTAGAGTAAGTGTGCTCGAATGACTGGGTTAGAATAGTTTAAGAGGGATTGGCGATTGATAGTAGCCTATAGGGAATTTTCTGGAAATCCGGGAGAAAATGCCCGAACTAGAAACTTTGGAGTGACAGACTGATTGACTGTATAGTACTGAAAGTACTGTCCAATGGCAATAGGAAAATTTGAGCTATGTTGTTAGGAAATTAAAATGTTGAGCCATTGAAATTTAGAGACTGAAATTTGGACTGATTCGGAGACTTAGGTCTATAAATAGGTGGGATGGATGAGGGTTTACCCTCATTTCATTTCTTCTTTCTCCTTCTTCCTTCCTCCCTCATCGGCAGCCACTGGTTTCTCCTCCATCGGTGAGTTTCATCGATTCCTCCTTATGGTTCTTCTTTGTGCTAGGCTAAGTGGTTTATTGTGATTGTTAAAGGTTGATAAGCTTGAGAGATTGGGTTATTCTGGAGTTTGAAGGATTTAGGGATTTCCGACGGTGGTTTTCGGTGATTCTTCGATTGGTAAGTTTTAATGGCTTTAATGTTGTTATTACTGGTTGTTTGAACATCTATGGTGTTTATTGTGTTAGATGGGGTAGTTGGATGGGTTTAATGGAGGTTTAAACGGGTTTAATGGCGGAAAATCGATCGGAGAAGACGATCTGTTCTTCGCACGCCGCGACGAGCTTCAAGGCAGGAGAGCCCCGCCGCGGCGAATTAAATAAATTAATTCGCCGCAGCGAGCTCGGCGGGACGCCGCGGCGAATCGTTCGCCGCAGCGAGCTCGCTGGATGCCGCGACGAGTAGTTCGTCGCAGCGAGTGGACATGGGTCGCGGCGAGGATAGAAATTCAGATTGGATGAGTATTTGTTTAGTGGGCATAATTTAAGGTATAGACCTCCGATTGAGGTGATTCTCGATTCATTGTGAACTAGGGAAAGAGGTTTTCAATTGAGGTTAATTATGGGAGTTAGAGGTAAATTTAAATGGTATTGATTCCCAGAGAATAAAGTAAATTACAGTTTATAGCGTGACCAAAATATTGAATCGGGATAATTGGGAATTTCTATAGGGAATATGAATTGAGGAAATAGAACTGAATTATAGGATTGGATCCATTACTGTTGATCATTGAGTGAAGAGTTGAACGAGATATAAGAGATAAAATTGGGTTTTAGTGCCGGGAGAATCGTGAACATGCATTGTACATAATTCCACTAAGACATATGCATCACTGAATTGTTTAATTGGACATCTAGTAATGGGACTGTATTTTACTGTTATAGAGGCGCCGTTGGATCGTCATTCCACGGACATTGCTGGAACTTC
>JANKOE010000006.1:19251462-19269155 GCA_026284465.1 Erythroxylum citrifolium
CCTGTTGACCTTGCATCATAATGTTGGTACTAAAAGAAGTTTTATAAATGAAACTTCAGCTTACTTGTGGCATAAACGTTTGGGTTATATATCAAAAGATAGAATGACCAGATTAGTAAAGAATGAAATTCTTCCATAATTATATTTTACTGATCTTGGAATTTGTGTAAATTGTATTAAGGGAAAACATACAAAACACACAATTAAGAAAGAAGCCATAAGAAGTACACAGCTCCTTGAAATTATACACACTGATATATGTGGGCCTTTTAATGTTCCATTATTTAATGGAGAAAGTTTTTCATCACTTTCATTAACGATTTTTCACGTTATGGATATATTTATTTTCTTCATGAAAAATCTTAGTCAATAAATGCTTTAGAAGTATTTATAAATGAGGTAGAAAGGCAATTAGATAGAAAAGTGAAAATTGTCTGATCTAATAGAGGTGGTGAATATTATGGAAGATATAGTGAAAGTGGACAATGTCCTGGCTTATTTGCTAAATTTCTTGAAAAACGTGGTATATGTTCTCAATACACAATGCCAGGTACACCACAACAAAATGGTGTAGCAGAAAGGCGCATTCGTACCTTAATGGATATGGTTAGGAGTATGATGAGTCATTGTTCTCTACCATCATCATTGTGGATGTATGTATTAAAAACTACCATGTATTTATTAAATAAAGCTCTTAGTAAAGCAGTTCTGAAGACACCTTTAGAACTGTGGACAGGAAGGAAACTTAGTTTAAGACACCTACACATTTGGGGTTGTCCTGCAAAAGTACGGATATACAATCCACATGAAAGGAAAATGGATTCAAGAACCACCAACGGTTTTTTCATTGGCTATCCAGAAAAGTCTAAAGGGCATATATTTTATTTTCCTAATCATAATATAAGCATTGTTGAAATTGGAAATGCTAGATTTATCAAAAATGGAGAAATTAATAGGAGTTCAGAGTCACAGAAAGTGAATATTCAAGAAGTTAAAGCGCAAGTTTTCTTGCCTATAACTTCTTCTCAAGTGTTTGTTCCTAGAGTTGATGAAAATTTTAGCAACTTACAAGAACAACAAATGCATGACCAAGCTCTAAATAATGAAGTCACCATTAATGAACTTGTTGTAAATGAGCCATATGAAGTTGTATTAAGAAGATCTCAAAGACAAAAGAGATCAGCGATTTCGGATGATTATGTGGTTTATTTATAAGAAGTAGAAGGTGATTTAGGTATTGATAACAATCCAGTTTCATTTTCACAAGCCATTGAAAGTGAAAAATTGTAATAAATGGTTAGACGTCATGAAAGAAGAGTTAAAATCTATGGATGACAGTCAAGTTTGGGACCTTGTTGAATTACTAAAAGGTTGTACAAGAGTCGGATGTAAATGGGTCTTTAAGACCAAATATGGCTCTAATGGTAATATTGAGAGATATAAAGTTAGACTTGTCGCCAAAGGTTATACTCAAAAGAATGGTGTTGATTATAATGAGACATTTTCTCTTATTTCTAAAAAGGATTCATTTAGAATTATTACGGCATTGGTAGCTCGTTATGATTTAGTGCTTCATCATATGGATGTGAAAACTGCCTTTCTGAATGAGAATTTAGAGGAAGAAATCTATATGGATCAACTTGAGGGTTTCCTAGTTGAAGGAAAACAAAACGTTATGTGTAAACTTAAGAAATCAATATATGGACTTAAGCAAGCCTCCCAACAATGGTATCTGAAATTTAATGATACCATTACTTCTTTTGATTTTAAAGAAAACACTGTTGATTGGTGTACATATCTGAAGATTAGTGGAAGCAAATTCATATTTCTAGTCCTATATATTGATGATATCTTACTTGCTGTTAATGATATCTTGGATTGTTACGTGAGACTAAGATGTTTCTCTCTAAAAATTTTGAAATAAAAGATATGGGCAAGACATCTTATGTGATAGGAATTGAAATATTCCATAATCGATCACAAGGAATGTTAGGGATGTCTTAGAAAGCATATATCAAAAAGATTTTAGAGAGATTTAATATGGACAAATGCTCCACAAGTGTTGTTCCAATTCAAAAAGGAGACAAATTTAGTCTTAAACAATGCCCAAAGAATGAATTGGAACATAGAAATGGAAAGAATTCCTTATGCATCTATTGTTGGCAGTTTAACATATGTTCAAACCTGTACTAGGCTAGACATCAATTTGCTATTAGAATGCTAGGCAGATACTAGAGCAATCCTAGATTGGAACATTGGAAACCTGCAAAGAAAGTTTTAAGATAATTATAAGGAACAAAAGATCATATGCTCACTCATAGAAGATCCTATCATCTTGAAGTGATTGGATATTCAGATTCAAACTATACTGGATATGTTGACGAGAAAATTTACATTTGGCTATCTGTTTCTTCTAGTTGGAGGAGCAATCTCGTGGAAGAGTGCAAAGCAGTTTATCATTGCTACATCAACTATGGAAGCTGAGTTTGTGGCATGCTTTAAAGCTACGGTTCATGGTTTATGACTATGAAACTTTATTTTAGGACTTGGAATTGTCGACAGTATTGCCAAGCTGCTGAAAATTTATTGTGATAATTCTGTAGCAATCTTCTTTTCAAAAAATGACAATTATTCAAAGGGTGCTAAACATATGGAAATCAAATACTTTGCTGTTAAAGAAGAAGTTCATAAACAAAAAGTGGCAATCGTACATATTAGCACTGACCTTATGATAGCAGATCTTGTTGGACCCCATTTTCAAAGCCCAACATCTGGGATCATAAACCGAGAGCGTACTACCTTGTAGGGTTATTTTAGTGAACCCTCATTAGCCATCATCCAATAAGGGTGGTGTGCTCAAACAAATCAATCACCAAAATTACAATCTTATTGATCCAAACATGATTTTATTCTCAATCTTATTAAACCTATTCCGGGACAACTGTCATAACTTTCACTAAAGGTATTGGATTTAGATCGTCTTAGGACAGTTTCGAAGTGGACTTCGAGATCTACAACTTTCATGAAGACTTGAAGAGAGATTTTTCCATCTAGGTCAAAATCTTGAGTTTCCAATGATGTAGAAGGATTAGACGAAGAGATGCAGTCTAAGCTGGATCAGACGATGGGATTCAGTCAAAGCTGGATCAGACGATGGGATTCAGTCAAAGCTGAATCAGACAATGGGATTTAGTCAAAGCTGAATCAGACGAAGTGATTCAATCAAAGCTGAATTAGACGATGGATTCAGTTAAAGCTAAATCAAACAGATTATTCAGTTTTGGATTAATTAGATGACGGATTCAGTCAAAGCTTAATCAGACAGATGATTCTGTCAAAGCTGAATCAGACGAGGGATTCAGTAAAAGATGAATCAGAAGGATCATTCAGTCAAAGATGAATCAGACGATGAATTCATTCAATGCTAAATCAGACGGATGATTCAGTCAAAGCTGAATCAGACGATGGATTCAGTCAAAGTTGAATCAGACAGATGATTCAGTCAAAGCTAAATCAGACGGATGATTTTTTGACTGAATCAAACGGATGATTCAGTCAAAGCTGAATCAAGCGATGGATTCAGTCAAAGTTGAATCAGACGAATGATTCAGTCAAAGCTGAATCAGACGATGGATTCAGTCAAAATTGAGCTTTGACTCAGACGGAGGGATTTCTACAAGGTCTTCCTTACATCACTTAAAGTTCTAATCACTAACCACACTCTCCAAAGCATCTCCAATGGTTCCTACATCCATTCTAACATAACTTTCACTCATATTCTTTCCAAATTTGCTTCTTCTAATGCGATATCACTCCTTAAACATTTAGTTACCAATTTGGTTGTATTAAACTCTCAAATCTCAACTCAAATGACTCATCACACACCATAAATTCTCATTCGTACTATAAATGTTCTGTATATATACATCCTATACAGTATCACCACTTATAATAGCCATATCTCTTAACTCCGTTGTCCAATAATTTCATACTATACAGCTTTGGAAAACTAGAAGGATAAACTACAACTTCCCATAAGACAACTTTTAAAATTTAGTCTAGATCAAAAATAGTCTTACCCTAGAAATTAGAACACAATTTCTTACCCTATGAAAACTTGAAAATGTAATGTACAAACTTTGAAAGTCATGAGCAAAACGCAATCATATTCTATTAGCATCAAAAGATAAGAGTTTTACAATGCTTTAATGGGCATTTCAAGCCACAATATATCAATATCTCAAAATCTAAAAATTCAAAAGATACATGAACAATAATTTGCTCAAAATGCCACTAAGGCCTTGTTTTACAAAACTAGCTTAAAATACTAAAACATTGCAAAAGTGAAGTGATGCTGACTCTTGGTTACTCGATCTCATGCTCTTCACCTGAAGATGGGACGGAAATGAAGGGGTGAGCTTAAAGCTCGTGGTTAATAATTTTATAACAGGTAACAAGCAAAACCATTGAAATAATCATTTACATTGGAAAAATTCACATTAATCCAAATCATGTATGCATCACTCTTGTCAACATACCATGAGCACATAAACACATCAAAATGATTTCGGTAGATCCATAAACATGATGAACTACACATTTCCATATAATGGTCCTGTGTAGTCGTAAACTTGACGTACTATCACAATCCCACATAGTGGTTTTACGTAGACATAAACATGAGGGAGTCCATGAACGAGCTCCGTGCCACTAGCGGACAGGCGGGAGAAGCCTTTAACTTGGTCAATGTGCACGTGACATACTTGAATGGACTACACCAAGCCCACATAACATATAATTCATGAATTGAAAACAGTTTACCCAAATGGCACATTTTGGAAACTCAATTTCATAAACTTGATATCCTTTCAAAAATCATTTTCATTTTTCATTTCATAATTCAAAACACAATTCATATACTAAACATGTAGCACATTCTCAAAGCATTCAAAGAGCAATAAATGCACATTTAAAAAGTAGTTGAAATCATTTTTTTCTATTTCTTGAAAGGGACATTAATGACTTATTACTTAATTATAAAAATAAAAATGTAACCCACCTTGAATTCTTTGCTTATAACTTGCTCAAATGTGCCTCTTCTCTTGCTCCTCTTGTCTTTCTTGATTTCCTTATCATAGGCAAAAATCCCAACTTCAATAGGGTTGCAAAAATTGAAAACCCACAAAGTATATTCAATAAAATTGTTTCTAGAAAACTTAAACCCATGTATTTCCTAAACTTCATGAACCAAAACCCTTCCATATATCCAAAGTATAAAAATCAAACTTATCTAGAATCTTCACCAATTTATGAGATTATTGGCTCTGAAGAAAGTGCTTCCCTTCCTCTTTCTTTTTCCCTTCATGAGCAACCTCAAACTCTCTCTTTAAAACTAAGGAAAGATGAAACCTAGCTCAAAACTTCATTCTTTTCTCTACTTCACCGAAACCTCTCTTGCTTACTTTTTGTTTTCGTATTTCACTCCTTTCTCTCCTATTTTCTTTTTTTCTCTTCTTTAGGAAGAAGATAACACTTCTTCTTTCCCATTTTACCCTTAATGAATGAGAAAAATCCACCTTGCCCTTCCTTTAATGCCTTATTGTTTTTAACCTTAAGTAAACTACCCAAAATATCCCTTTATACATTCTTACCACTTTTAATTCAACTAACCCATGCAATAAATTCTACTAACATAGACATAAAAAAAATTACTCCCAAAAATTCATCTATCCATACCTCATAATTATTTAAATTATGTTTAACTAAAGAAAACAAATTCGGGGGCCATCACAAATATTATTACATGACTTAATTATATTAACC
Organism: Erythroxylum citrifolium; assembly: GCA_026284465.1. Lineage (NCBI taxonomy): Eukaryota > Viridiplantae > Streptophyta > Magnoliopsida > Malpighiales > Erythroxylaceae > Erythroxylum > Erythroxylum citrifolium. The sequence continues at coordinate 19,257,286 of JANKOE010000006.1, forward strand.
GATATTTAAATTAAAATGACAATCCTTGTAACTTTTTATCAAACACAAAAAATGAAAAAAAAATCAATCACATACATTATACAATATACATGCATTAAAAGAGTTGAACATTTCATCAAACCCGTTATATACATTATCTCATATTCCCATTTTTACATATAAAAAAGTTTACAAATTACCCAAATAGTATCACCCACCAAAGAACAACACAATATCCAAACAATCTATTAATAACAAACCAAATTTGTAAAGAGAGATTACCTTGCGACGGTCGACGAGGAGGAGAAGTGAAGAATAGCAAACGAACTCCAACAACAGAAAAGCAACAGCAGATGACATGCAATGAAGAAGAGCGGAAGAAGAGGTGATTGAGTGAAGCATTTGCCGAAGAACAGAGAAGCAGAACGAACGAGAAGAGACGTAAGCAATAGGCTGACGTTGGACTAAATGAAGGCAAGGGGTGACTGATTGATCTATGTTAGTGAGGAGCAAAATGACATCGTTTTGCTTCTTTTTTAAAAAATAAACAACAACAAAATGACGGCTTTTTGACGTGGACAAGTTATTTTTGATCATAACAAAACTACGTCATTTTGTTATAAACAAAATGATGTCATTTTGTCTCATTGCGGGCCAAAGGCCGCGTTAGTTAGCCCAAGCCGAAGCTCGACCTGTGATTCCACGAGCCAACCCCTTTCGATCCATGGGTCGATTTGACCAAGTCAGGCCTATTGACCATGGTCGAGTCGGGTATTTTTTGCCATTCCTACATAGGTGTAGTACTTATTGCATTATTTTATTGTCAAAATTCTCTATTTAAATCTTGGAGTTTGTAAGGGATGGGGCAGAAAAGAAAAAGTATTTTCAGACTCAAAATTTTATCCTCAAACTATTTTCTTTATGAGATCAGTAGGTTCTCTCTAATTGAACCCTTTATTTTCTTTACAAGATAGGTCGCAAAGGAAGAAACAAAAACAGTATTACTATAAACTCTATAAGCTAACTTTGGTGCTGATCACCCTGTAACTCGATTACAAGGACGGGACGGTAACATTACAGCATACCGTAAGAATACAGCATGCTGAATGACAAATGTTGCGTAGTAAGATGACAATAAATTAAACGTTTTTTCTTCCTCAAGCAGGCCACACAAATTTCATACTTCGCATAATGTGTGGATAATTGACTCTAATGGAAGGTTCAACATCTTCTGATCCCAACTGTAAGAATACCATCACCTCGACAGAAAGAACTCCTAAAATCAGACCTTTTAGTTTTGAAAGAACCTGAAGATAGGTACTCCCGATTCCCGAGTATCAAAGACGTTAATCTCATGATCATCAGTTAATTTCCCTGCAGTACTTCCTTTTGGAAAATGCACAAGCAAATATGGGGAGAATATAAGAATCACTCTTGGACAACAGTCAACTAAACATGAAGAAAGTGAGGCAAATGATAAGAGAGATTAAAGCTCTAGGACAAAATGAGAAATTTAAACTGAAAAACAAGCGATTGAATAGAAAACTACTTCAAGTTCATCAAGTTTCGAGATAACATCCTAGGAATGGAAATAAACTAAAACAGATTACTTTTTCATAAGCATCCAGTTAGTGTCAATTTCGGAGTTATGCACTTAATTTAATACTTCAACAATACTAATCTAGCAAGAGCTGAAGATCCCAGATGCAAAGTGAATGTTTACATCAAAAACAGGAGACTTGTCAACTTAAAGAATGTATGTACCAGACATGAAAAGCATCACAATTAGCTATGAAAATGCAGTCACGAAAGCAATACAAAAATGCCAAACCTATTTTCTTGATTTCCACGAACACTACCTTTTTTTGGAGAAATCCACGAAACACTACCAATCCATGAGTTAATCAACCTAAACATGAAGTTAATTTTTCAGTTGCACAACTCACTACTGAGCTTAACCTGTCTTAACGTAGAAGAAACTCCATCATCATTCAACTGCCTTTGGCTCTCATCTACCACAGTATGCTCAAGGTCAACCTTTCTGTTTACATAATGCAATGAATAACGAATTGCTTAATAGATCAAAGAAAACTGAAATGGCCCTTGTGTTGATGTTGGGAGATGAAAAAATGAAAAACAAAGAAACCTTGATTTCAAGCAATATTTAGTTATTTGCAACAACTTTAACATATCAATTTCTTGAATTTGAATCCATATCAATCAAGGACAAGAGAGTTTGCAAGATTAGAAACACCCAATTTCATTGTAAAAGAGATAGACTAAACCGTAACTGATTAAAGACTTTAGTTCCTTATAGGCTTTCACAATCCTATTTCAGAAACAAGAGGATATAAAGGAGCCTGTTATGCCCATGTATCTCAGCAGAACAAAAAAGTTTATGCATGCTGCAAGAGCAATAATATGGCCATAACGTTATGGTCTCAAAATTTTGCTATAAATTCATTTACACCGTAAACATGCTTTTTCAATCAGATTATAGAGTTTTTAAGAAGCCAGAAAAAATAAGGAAAAACAAAGGATAACTAATCAAGCACGTCATGGTGAACAGTTAGTTGAAGAGGCTACTACTTCAACTGGAACATGACAATATAACAATACTTGGCAAGGGAAAAAGCATCAGCCAAACTTATTTTGCTTCGCATTGCGGATTTCAATATCATCAGTCTTTGAAGAATGCGCATACATGTAAAGTCACTATCCCACCTACGAAGTGATGCCGATGCATCTAAGCATCGGTTAAAGATTAAGGTCTACAGCTATATAAAGCACTGAAACACACTTGAGAAGACAAGAAAAAAATAACTTTTCTAGAACCTCCTACATTCTATGGCTCTTTTAAGAAGCACAACTAACAGTTTGATTACCATCACCAAAAGGTCCATCATCACAATCATTTTTACCATACAAAAGATGAATACCATTCAACTTTTACAAAGCCCACCAATTTTCACCAGATCAATTGCTACCAAGTAAAAAACAAAGAACTCATCATTATTTACATATTTTTGGTGCTGGACAAAAGGAGAAATGCGTGAGCATCTTCTAAATCAACTACAACTAAACAACAGGAAAAGGAAGATAAAGCCAAAATTTCAACAAATGTACTATATTTGAAAATGATACAACTTTTTAAGGAACCTGCCTTCACAATGTAACTACTCGTATACAAAAATTCATGGAAGATGCCAAAAGGCAAACAGATATTGCAGAAAGCACCCACCATCTACAATTCAATTAGCATTTAACCTGTATCTTTTAAAGAAACACATAAGAATTTTCAACAGTCCTTCAAAGTAGTAGAAACGGTAGAAACAGAAATAGAAGTAGAAAAGCTCCGAGTTCGAATGGCATTTTGCTCTCTACACTTCGTTACATGTACCTCTAACTGCCGCATTTTATCAACGAGGAGCGATTGCTTTTGTTTGAGCACTACAATCTGGTTCTGAAGGGCAGTAAATTCACTGCTCATGATCTGGTCACAGTCCTGGATTGCAGCTGCACTGATGCCCTCTTCTTGAAGTCTCTGCCTCAATTTCTCGGTCGAGACAGCCACATTGTCCGAGGGAGCCATCAATTCACTATTAGACATTCGTGGGAACATGCCCTTCACTGCTTGCAACGCTTCCACCCAACTGTTGCGATCCTCGCGCGTTTCTGCTCTCAAATGCAGCCTCTTTGTGCCAGTGAATATCGAGAATCTCTTGTCGTCGGATCCACTTGCATAGATTGAAGATACCTGTAAACATCAAAGGTAACACTACCTTTTTCAGGAATCGACTGATTTCCTAATACTGATGTACAAAAAATGACAAATAACAACAATATCAATGGCTAAAAAGTACCTTTTTTTTCTTGCAAACATAATCCCTAGTCAATCGCAATGAATTCTTTTTGGTTGAAAGAAAAAGGGGACAGAAATTCGAATCAATAAATCGAGATGAAACGGGTCGATTAACAAAGTAAAATTTGAAAAAAAATTAAAACTTCAATAAAAACGGTCGTTGAAAATCAAAATATCCATTGTAAACAGCTCCAATTAGAATTTGGGTTTGGGGGAGCGCCAAAAATTAAAAAAGAGTTGAACGAAAGAATTAACTTAATGCAGGAGCAGGAAATGAATGATAGCGGATTCTAGAAACAGAAAACCTTGAGATGAATTTCGCCAAATGGCTTGCGGTTGAATTGAGAGTTAACACTGTTAGTACTGGAAATCCTTTTCATAGACTCTTCACCAATGACTTCCGATCCTCTCTCAGTATCCAGATTGACAACGATCTTATCATGTCCGTCAATCTTATAATAAGAAAACACGCCGCCCTGCAACACGAACCATCTCGGCCTCCAACCTTTACCGTAATTCACCCACTTTTGCAGCACCCCAGAGATCCCGTTCCCTACGAAACCGTTTGGCTGGATCCGCCGAATATTGCCATTAGAATCGAGATTGCTGGAGGAATGGAAGTGTTGTTCTGATACACTGGATGAGGTTGATCGGGCATTGGGGTGAGATCTTGATGTGATTGCCATAGAAATGTCGGGTGACGGAGAGTGATCGGATCCGGTGGAGATGCAGCAGAGCTGATGCATGGAACGAGTCTCTCAGCAGCAAGAAAGGTGAATAAGCTTTTTCAAGTATTGGTTTATTATTTTGTGGTGAGAGTGAGGAAGAAAATATATTAGTGAGCGAATGAGAGAAAAGGAAACGGTCATGTAACAACAGAACACAAACGCTGCGAGAAGGTCGGAGGGAGAGAGAGAAATATTTATAACGTTTTGGGACGGGGATGGCATGGCATTACATGGGTGAAGACGCAGGCAATATATTTCTGACACGTGTGTGGACTGGAGTATTATAATTACAGTCCGTCGGATTAGAGTGGGGTGGTCCTCGTTGGTTACGATTTATTACCTGGAACGTATTGCATGTTGATCAAAATATTTTATCTAATAAAAAAATTAGAAATACTCCCACAGTAAGGATTTGAAAACAAGAGGTACAGTAGATTAATTTTTATATTGTCCTGGCTCTTTGTACGATTATTTTGTCTGTGTCCACGCAGCATGGAACCTCGAACGATATTGCGTGTCTGCGTAAGATCTAAGGTGGAAGAACCAATAAACTAATGGTTGTCGTGGCATATTTAATTGCGGAAAATAACATTTGTCGTTTGGTAAGTGATACCTACAATTAGCATTGTTTGGTATTTTTGGCCATCTCATCAATAACATTGATCATGATATTTTACTGTAGGATAAGGGATTTGTTTATTTGACATAAAAATAGACTTACATTTTTATTTGTTAACATGTCAATATGCTCCCTGTATTCGTTCGTGTTGCTTAATTTCATTAATTTAAACAAAAGCAAATCACTGGCCAGCCTAAAAATTAATATTCATTAGGGTTAATTACTAAAAAAAACTCAAACTTTTCCCAATTTTTTAATTATAATCCAAACTTTAAAAAGTAGCAATAAAATATCTAAATTTTTATTATTTTTTAATTCTAGCCTAACATTAGTCTCATCATTATCTCTGCTAACGTGACACTACCACGTGTCAATGACCCTCACTAATTAGACACGTAAGTGTCATTAGGAGAAGCTTATTTGATTAGCGAAATGACGTCATTTTTTGATGCTAGTAAAACAAAGTCGTTTCGACTGACCCAGATTTCTGTCTCTGTCGATCCTCCCTAAAATACTCAATCTATAACCTCACGCATAAAATCACTGTCTTATGAACATTAAGGGTTCTATTCTCAAATTATGACTTTCGTTGCCAGAATTCCTGTAGTGCCGATTAGGGTAGGATTCATGTATTTATGAACTTCTTCCATTCTCAAATTGGGAATCTTTATGAAATGGTATGCTTTGTACTAGGGTTTGAAATTGAAATTTGATAATCGTTCCCAAATCACATTATGGAATTATGATTATGTTCCCAAATCACATTGTGCTTCCAGAAAAAAGTTCTCCCTTAATTACGTGTCCTTTTTGTTTCTCACTTTTTTTCTTCATCCATAATATAGCTGAACTGGGAATTGTTTGAACTTCCATGTTACTACTAATATTTTCATATGATTTGTACACTTGTATTTGACTTCATATAGCTAGTTATATATTTATGCTAAATATGTACAAGGACTAAGGTTGGGACGTATGGGGTGAGACTTCAAGCACATATTAGTAGTACATATGATGACTCTTATGAATGCAATTACACCAGCAACCCTGCACCTTCCTTTCTTATGATTATGAGCTCTATATTTGATTGCTATAGATGCAAAAACTGAATTTCCTTTGTTCACTTATTGCATTGATCGTTCTAACATGTTTGAAGTATTTCATTACACTAGAATATAAACATTTAACAAACAGTAAAGGATAAGTTCATATTGAAGAGAGTTTCTTTTCTTAAAAAAAACAATTATTATATTAAAAGTTTTATTTTTATCTCCAAAAACATTGGTTGTCCCTTACTAGATGCATGTTCCTGATTCTCCCTCTCCCGTTTCACTTTTATTACGATTATAAGGCATTGAATATGCTTCATTTGATAGTTTGGAACATATGTCATTATGTAAAAGAGACTTAGCTTCTGTTGCTTCCTGATGATGGCAAACTAAGCTGTAGCTTCCTCCAAAGTTGTTATAGAGGGTAGCGCTATAAAACCCCAAGATTTGCAAAGAAGAGCATAACATTGGATTTATTCATTGCTTGCTACACTATCAAGTAAGTCTCTAATACTTCATGCTTTTATTAATTAAGTCCTTGATGTTTGAAATAGTCAAAGCAATCAGGAGTGATGGGAATTTTGAACAATTCAGTATGACTGTTTCATGAAGTGATGATGTGACGAAGATAGTCAGTATCTATATACCCATCGAATATAATTTATAGGTGTAGTAATGATGTGACCTCTCTTTACCATTTTTGACATTTCATTCTTTGTTGGGTCAATTTATGAAAAGAAATCATATTAATGCTGCATTTAAGATAGTAATTAAATATTTGTATGATGATATTGCAACATTTAAGGTAGTAATTAAATGTTTGTATGATGATATTGTAACAAGATAAAGAAATATGAGCAGAAATAAAGTATATGTAGCTTTCGTTAGGTATGCACCTGGTATATATTTGACATGGAAAGAGTGTCAAGGTGTTTTTAATAGATTCAAGGGTGCTATTTATTGTTCTTTTAATCGTGTAGTAAAAGTTGGAAGGATATATTCTCAATTTTATGAAGAGAAAGCAATATGTTCACTGATAAAATAATTGTAATATATATTTTTTGTTATATGTGATGATTTAATTGGATTCAAATATAATTAATATTGATATTTCTATATATAATACAAATTTTGAATATTGATTACCCCAATTGTAATGCCTTGATGAAGTTACAGATTTCAAATGCTAAGCTTATTGTTGAACATTTTTTTGAATGCATTAATACAAAAGTAAGTATTTCAATTATTGTTTGTAGCAATGCCAATCATATAAATTAACGTTAATCAATATTCAAATTGAAGGTCTCTTGTAGGTACTTGGCATTTATGAAAAACATGAAAGTTTGTTTTTGTTATAAAATATGTCAAACAAGTTCTATAGTTAGGGTAAGACTCTTGTTCAGAAGATGTATTGTTGTTCGCAAGAAGTAAGTATGTGTAAAAATTTATGTGCATAATGAAAATTTGTCATAAGTCATAATATTTGTATTTATATCTTTATTTTGTAGGTCTCATACAATTTCATAGCTTGGTCATCGGATGTAAGTACCAAAAAAATGGAGACATTGTAATAATTAGAAGAGCAAATGTAATTATTATGATTAGTGGGTCGCTTTTGTCTTTTATTCAATCACCTGCCGCTTTAATATTTAGCTGTAAACTTTTCATGTTGTTAAGGAAAAGTTAAGTGCAGAAATAGTTATGAAGGAATTTGGTGTTGTTCTTTTAATCTCATTTTATATAACTTAAAAAATTTAATAGTGACTGATGATAAACACTGTCTGTATAAGAAACTGCCCCGAATAATGCCTTCAGGCTTGTGTTTTTTAAAACAGTCAAATTAGCTATAGAAAATGCACGAAAGACCTGCACCAAGTATTAGGCCAGCCAAGAGATATCCATGTAAAAAGTTAACAACTTAAATAAAAGTCTGTTTCACAAACTAATAGCCAAAATGTGAAACCTAGTTATATATGCATTAAAAGCCAATTCCATAAGTAGATACCATATGGACGTGCATAAATCACCCGAACTCAATGAAAGTTTATTTGTCAAGAAAAACACATTTTCTTCATTAATCCTTCACTACTCCCTTTTCAAGAAACTTAAAACATATTTCCAAAACAAACAATCAGTCATGCTTATTGTTGTTACATTAGAGAAAAAGTAGCTACATCAGAGAAAAAGTATCCAAGTCTATATCATGCAACTTAATATCAGTTACACCAGAAGTTCATAGTTATTGTTGCTACATCAAAGAAAAAGTATCCGAGTCTATATCATGCAACTTAATATCAGTAACACCTGAAGTTCATAGTTATTGATGCTACATTAGAGAAAAAAAGTAGCACTAGCTTCCTGACATAAACAGCTATTGACATGAAAAGTTGATCATTAAATGATCACCCACACCATCCTGACATAAACAGCTATTGACATGAAAGGTTGATCATTAAATAGCATCATAACTTGTAAACAAATCTAATTAGGAAAACACAGATGATTCACTTCTGTCCCTTTAACTAACATTTAACTAAAAAAGTAGCACTAGCTTCACAGGCATAATCTAGCTTCAGCTCCACGAGCAAAATCCAGGGACTTCTGCAGTGCTTGATCACCCACACCATCCTGACATAAATAGCTATTGACATGAAAAGTTGATCATTAAATAGCATCATAACTTGTAAACAAATCTAATTGGGAAAACACAGATGATTCACTTCTGTCCCTTTAACTAACATTTATGATTACATTTATTTTAGGGCAAAGTGGTGTCTGAGATGTCCTTGACACCATATTATAGATGAGGAAATTTTTGTAATTTTTTGAGTATATAGATGTCTATCTCTAAAATATTTTAATAACTATACTTAACTTCAACATATCTTGAATAACCTTTGGCATTCCAGAGTGCTTCCATGTTCAGACATTCCATGAAAGGATTCTGAACCATAAATAACAACAAACACTATGTAGGGTTTAAACATAAAAGTAACATCATTTACAAATCAATGACTCTAGAATGCTGAGCAATCCACATGGAAAGCTATGCAAATATACCAGTTTTGCTACATTTTGTACTAACAAATGAACATTCAAAATGAACGTTTGTTACATTTTATACTGACAAGTTGCTTGATATGATAGCAAGCAATATACTACAATAAATTAATAAGTACTTACTTGAAAAAATAAAATTAAAAGCAATATAATATACAAAAAATCGTTAAACTTACATATACGCAGAAAAACTTCTTGCTTAACTCTTCTGATATGTATAGTTCACCCTCACTTTCAGATGCAAGGAGATAAGTAAAAGGCCAATATGATTACATCATTGTAATATAACCATTAACACTTGGTATCTTAATTTCTAAGCCGTAAATATCACAATGTACAGAAAAAGGTTAGTATAATTACATCATAATAATACACCTATATTTTCATATGCAGGGAGATTAATAAAAGGCTAGTACTACATCAGAATAATACAAACAAAAATGTTTGAACTGACTCAGGCACTAGAAACACACCTTTAGAAATTTAATGAAGTTTTTTAATAATACTTTACAACTTAGCAGCCTCACTTACTGAAACAATCATAACGAAGTCATTTTGAGGATGTACCACTTTAAAAAAAGAATGTATCCAAAGTATACAAATAGAACTACACTAAAAAATTTGAGAGAAACAATGGTATTCAAATAGGGTAAGAAGCAATAAAAGCAATCCTACCTTAGTTGGCATAGTAGGAAGTCCGACGACATAAGTCACAATTTGAGAAATTTTTAGTTTTGACCCGATGATGTTTGTTGGTTTGATGGAGCAATTAACTTTGTGATAGAAGAAGCACCCATGCATGACATCACTCACATATGAACGTTAGGGGATTTTAGGTTATAGATTAACATTTTTAGTTAGGAATTTTATGGATGATCGACAGAGACAGGGATCTGAGTTAGTCAAAACAACGTCGTTTTACTATCACCAAGAAACGACATCGCTTTGCTAATCAGACAAGCTTCTCCTAATGAAACTTATGTGTTTGATTAGTGAGGATCATTGACACGTGACAGTGCCATGTTAACAGAGATAATAGTGAGACTAACGTCGGGCTATAATTGAAAAAAATTATAATTGAAAAATTGATGAAAGTTTGAGCTTTTCTTAGTAACTAACCCTATTCATTAATATTGAACAATATTTTAATTTTAATAACAACAAAAAGGTTATTTTACACAATGGGATGATCGATTTTGCAATATGGAAGGATGATACTTTGAGCAAAAACAACAATATTTTCATCTTTTATCCTATTATAAACAAAATGATATTTTTTAGATAATTAAATCTACAATTTGGAAAAAAAGATAATTTATTATTATAATGAAGTATGAATAAAATTAAAAAACTTAAAATATGTAAACTTAATTTAATTTTATAAAAGAAATGGTATTTAAAATTTATAAATAAAATTAGTTAACTATAAAATATCTAAATGATTTTAACTAGGGTGGCATTTGGGCCTGGGCCTGACGCGAGGTTAACGAGTTAGGTCGGGATTGATTAAGCCTAGGGCTAGGTCAGCTGTGACATCCCATCACCGATGGGAAGGGTAAAATTATAATTTGGAAGGGTTCATGAGTGTTTAAAATTATTTTGGCATATTTATGCATACATATACATAAAAAGTGAAATTTTGCACATGTAAATGCCTGTACATGCATTCATGACATTTTCCGATATATGTGTCTAAATGTGATTTTTGTGAAAAATGTGAATTTTGTGCTTGAAAAGTGAATTCGAGTGAAATTTAGTGAGTTTTACATTTTTGGGAAATTTTAGAAAATTTTCTGGAAAATTTCGGAGAAAATTTTCGGACCGGAAAAAATTGCCAAGTGACAGACTGATTGGTTTCCTGTACTGGAAATGACTGTCCAATGGCACTGAAAATTTAGATACATGATGGTAGGATTTATTAATTTGAGCCGTTGGAATTCTGGAGAGAAATTGGAGTAGAAATTGAATGTGAATTGGAAAGAAAATAAATGAGTGCCTAAAAACAAGACATGTGGCCTACTTATGTCTTAGACTTAAATTGTCTTCTTAATAACCTACCTTTTGCAAGCCACTCACGACACTTCTCATGTGAAAGGTGATTTTAGAGTATTTTTCTTCTTCTCATCCAAAACCTCCTCTTTTTCCTCCTCCTTTGTTTGTTTTTTTTCTTCTTGTAAAGTGCTACTCTTCTCCACCTTATCAAAAGCTCTTCCATCTTAAGTGCTTTCTCAAGCCTAAGCTTTCAACCTCCCTTAAAATGGTGATTGTCGTGAGTGTGAGGGGTGGTGAAGAAAAGTAGAGAAGTTGGTGTCTTTTGAAGAATTAAAGGAGTGAAAGCTTAAGTTGGTAAGATTTATGTTTTATGTTCTTAAATTGGTAGTTGATGCATTAATTGTGATGTCTTGAGCATTGATTTCAATCAGTGACGAATCCAGGATTTTAGTCTTGGGGGGGCTGGCGCCTATATATATGTATATATTCTGAAAAAATTTTAGTGTGGGGGGGCTGGCGCCTATATATATATGTATATATTCTGAAAACTTTTAGTCTTGGGGGGCTATAGCCCCTGCCAGCCC
>JANKOE010000006.1:19357235-19369974 GCA_026284465.1 Erythroxylum citrifolium
AACTTTGGACCTTCTAAAGAACCGAGCTAAGTTTTTAGTATGAAAATGGATTTAAGATGAATAAGATGAAAAAAAAATTTATATCGGGATTTCTGGATTAGTCTAAGGTTTCCAATGCGAATTCGGGTTCCAAATTGATTTTCCGTATAAGTAGTTGGATTTCGGAAACGGGATCCAACATATGTGGTATCACTTCCCGATTAGGCAAGGTTTCCAACCGGGATTCGGATTCCAGTTTGGATTTACGGATTAAGAGGTTGAACATCCGTTATGATTTATAAGGAATCATGTGGACGTATGAGAGAATCTGTATAAGTAGTTGGACTTCCGGATACGGGTTCCAACATTAGCACTGAATTAATGATTGATAATCCTTTAACAAAAAACATGACACCAAAGAGTTTTAAAGATCATGTTGCTCGATTGGGATTCAATTCCATTATGTGATTTACTGTATGTACTTTTATCGAAACTCTCTAGGGATGACAATAAGCAACCCATAGGTCTATATTCAAGTATTTTCAATAGGTCAGCCTATAGGTTAAGCGCAGGCTCAGGTTGGCTTAAGATCTAATTATTCTAAGCAAAACGATATCGTTTTGTTTAGAAAAGTTTGGCCTAGATAACTCAAGCTCATACCTAATTAAAAAAATTATTTTATAATTTAATTTTAAAAAGAATTAGCGGAGCTGATATATGGGCCAACCTATTTTTATCCCTTAAACTCTTATTAATTTTGTTATTTTCTCATTCTAGTGTACAAATTTTAGTTTGAGAATAAAAATTACTATGGACCTAAAAGTTTATTCTATCATTTAAAGTGAAATAAGAAATAGAATGCATCCCCGAACATAATACTCAAATTTGGAGGACTTATCGAAGAAGACGCTTATTACTACTCTTAGGAATTCAGAGGAAATAAATTTTGGAGGTAGTGAAGCTTCGAGTGGAGTCTATGGAAGACCTGGGAAATGTCTTAGCAGAACGTGGATTGACAGTCGCTAATCATCCACAGAAAGGGAGGTCTCTGCTCACAACCAAGGATTTCAATCCAGGTCTTTTTTTCTCTTTGTTTCACTGCGACTTGGTTAAAGAGTTGCGAGCTTTGGTTTTGCGCTACCTGAAATATCGTTTGTGCTGTATTGCAGGAGATGTGATTCTAAGCCAAGAGCCATATGTCTGTGCACCGAAGAATTCTACTGCTGAGTGGAGATGTGATGGGTGTTTCGCGTCAACTAACCTCAAGAAGTGCTCTGGTTGTCAAGTTGTTTGGTACTGTGGGAGCTCATGCCAAGTGAGTGCGTTTAATTTTCTACTTCCTAGGATTAAAAGTTAATGGCAGCGTGTGAACTGGAAGGATTATCTAATGCGCGAAAATGAGTGCACGATTCGATTATAGTTGTTGTTCTTTTCTGGAAGCTTAGAAATAACGAGATTTTTTGGGTTTACTTCACAGAAGTTGGAGTGGAAATTGCATCGTCTTGAATGCGATGCTCTTGCTAAACTTGAGAAGGACAAACGAAAATCTGTTACTCCTTCCATACGCTTGATGATCAAACTCTTCCTTAGGAAAAAATTGCAAACTGACAAGGTAATTGATTAATATGTCGTCTAGTTTTATAACGGAATGAGTTCTCTTGTTTTTCCTTTTAATTTGTAGTGGCTCAAATCATTGCTTGTTATCATATTTCAATTTGATATCCTATCCTTCACTTGTTGCAATATTGATCACTCTAGCCATTTTGCTTGTGGTTTTTCTATTGCAGAACCTTTAGCTCATTGTCTTGTCTTCCTTGGTAGTCTAAAAGCTAAATCAATTACCCTTATGTTTTAACTGCCAGATCATCCCTACAACAGCTACAGACAATTACAGTTTGGTGGAGGTGTTGGTTTCTCGTATCCTTCTAACTTACCTTCTTGTGGTTAATCAATTAAAAGTAGTGCCTTTTCATGATGTCTTGTGTGATTCCACTGGTTGATATTTTGTTTAACCTTCAATGTTGTAAAGACATGAAAGAAATTGATGAGAAGCAACTAGTGCTGTATGCACAGATGGCCAACCTTGTCGGCTGGATCTTGCAGTTGTCCGATATCAATATAAAGGAGATTGCAGAGAACTTCTCTAAGGTCCTCAACTTATAGTACTCACATCTTTGCATTTTGTTCACTTTCATTCACATTTATGTTTCAGGTGAGTAGTTGATGATAGTACCAACCTCAAGTTCCTTATGAGAACCTGGGTGATAATAGCTTATACATTGAGCCACTGCAGAAGAAGTGGCTTTTTTACTGTTTCTGGAAACTTGATTTAGAACTTATTTTATTTTATTAATACTTGAATTATCCCAGTTATATAGTTGACTTCACATGCATTTAAATTTGCTGCACAAGTGAGGTGCAAAGATGCGTAAGTGAGTAATCTAGATTTTATTGCCGTACAACTACAAATATATCACTTGGTTTTCTTTTTGATGCAAAAAATTCTATGTATTGCCTCTAGGCAAGTCTCAGCTGGATACTGTCCTCTTTATGCTTGGTTTTTATCTGATCCTTGACAATTAAACGCAGCTTGCTTGCAATGCCCATACCATTTGTGACAGTGAACTGAGACCTTTAGGTACAGGAGTTTACCCTGTTATTTCCATAATAAATCATAGGTAATCAAATTGGTGGGCCTCTACTTTAGTATTTTATGTTGTTTGCATTGTTGAACATGTCTGATGGTGCAGCTGCTTGCCAAATGCTATTTTGATATTTGAAGGAAGGTCAGCTGTTGTACGAGCTATACAACCCATACCGAAAGGTGATGAGGTAAGACATACTCTTACTATTCATTCCACTACCAAACTGTTCTTGTTATATGTAATTGAATCTTGGACTTGTCTGTTCAAAAGTATTAGATGGGCTCAGCTGTCCTTTTTTCAGAATTATGTAAATGCATTGAGCCATATGAAGAGGTGAATCTATTTGGAAAGTATTTGAATCCCAGAGGTAGAATTGTTGTATCTGAGTATATATATGTATGATGCATGTGTGGGTGAATGTAGACACCTTAGCGGATCTATTTGTTTCTGCAGTTATATCTCTTTGGGCATTAATGTGAAAAAGGCCAGAATGAAATTCGCAGCCAATAGTCACATTAAAAATGTATGTCAATGCAAACTAAACTTGATTGTACTGTGATGATGGTGGCAAAAAACAGAACAGTAATCTGTCTGATATGATTGCCTTTCCAAGATTGAATTTGAGTGGATGAGACAGTAAGCATGCTTACTACGTGTCTTCTCATTGGAAGTATTAAGCAGATCATATTCTTCTGTTCGTCCTTGACACTTTTAATGATCTTTCTCCACTAGCATGCACTATCTTTGTTATTAAATAAGAAAAATGAGTCATTGCAGTATAAGACTTTTTCCTGACTTTACTCTCGTTTTAACATCTGTGCCTGTGTTTGAGGTAGTTGTAATTACATCTCAGTTTATAACTCAATTCTGCTCAGCTATTTGATTAGTGGTCTTCAAGTCTTGATTTATTGCTTTACCTTATCAGATTTTTGATCTTTCTCTAGTGAAATGTCATGTTGACTTTTCATGGTTTAACATTGAGTATATTTGATGCATCCCTTTGTGCCAACTCTAAACTGCAATTCATCTGATGGCTTTTGCCAGGTAACAATAACTTACATAGAAACTGCTGCAAGCACTGTGACTCGGCAAAAGGCTCTCAAAGAACAATATTTTTTTGTTTGCACATGTCCCCGCTGCATCAAAGTGGTACTTTGTGCAGTCAATATTAAGATGCTTTCTGTTTATCTAGTTTACAGAAGATGCATTTATGCTTATTCCGTATTCGTGTCATCATGCATATTGTTTTGCATCCCCTGTGGTACATATCTTGACACCTTTCCTCCAAGACTTATCTGTTTAAAATTTCATATCTTGGTTAATGACTTGTGCAAATTTAAGGCTATCTACCTTGATTTTGAAACAGGGAAAGGTAAAGGTGTGCTAGAGCACTGTATAAGATTGCTTGTATTAATTATCTTATTTTAGTTTTTTTTTTTTTGAAACTCAGTTGTATAACTGGAAAGAACAGTTGGGCCAGATAACAGTTCTTGAATTTACTTGACTGTTCATTGAAAGAGAACAGTGGCATTTTTTGAATGAATTTGCAGGGTCAGCGTGATGACATTGAAGAAAGTGCAATTTTGGAAGGCTATAGGTGCAGAGATGAGAGATGCAATGGTTTCTTGCTTCGTGATTCTGGTATGTGATATATTTTTACAATTAATTGGGGTATGCAGACATTTCAATTTATTACATTTGGAAGTGCAGATGACAAAGGATTTATTTGCCAACAATGTGGCATTCTTAGGAGCAAGGAAGAGGTGAAAAAGATATCAACTGAAGTAAAAGCTATCTCAGACAAGTTGCCTAAGTCTGCTTCCTCTGGTAGTATCCTTTTCTCGTTTTTGATGACAAATGTTAGTCAATTTTTAGTCAAATTTCCCCATTCTGTCTTTCAAGCAACAGCAACCATATCCCAACTGCAAAAGATAGACAGTCTTTCAGTTGTGTTGGTTCAGCTATATTCTTCTTGGTTGCTTCACAGGGATGAAAAAAGGCTCAATCCTTATCTTACGTTAGATAATCAGGAAATTATTTGTGTGTATAAAATGGTTGAGAGACTCCAAAGGAATCTGTTCCATCCCTTTTCAGTTAGCTTGATTCAAACTCGAGAACAACTTATTAAGGTATTTTTCTGACCTTCCTTTTTTCTTCAGTAATTGTTCTAAACTCATTCTCAATATGGTAGAGTCTAATATTTGTATTTGCACTAAATTTTCATATATGCAATTTGACGGGTTATATTATCTTCAGTTGTTGATGGAGGCAGAAGACTGGAGAGAGGCACTATATTATTGCAGACTGACTATTCCGGCCTATCTGAGTACGTCCTACTTCAACTTTATTCTGAGTGGGCAATACATCATAAGTATACTTAAGCTGTTTGATTCGTCATTGAGATTTTGGTATGGTACAACCAAATGACATATTCATGGAAATTCTATCTGCAAAGTCATACAAATATTTAAATTATCCTGAAGTGGCATAATATTCACTTTCGTAGTGAATTAGCTTACTTTCTCTTTCCCTGTGGTATTTATGTGTATGATTCTCAAATTACCTTCAATGCAGTGCAGATTTCTTGACATCCATGGTATATAAATTTTTGGATGTGTAGTGCATCTTTCAGCTCAAGCAACAGCATTATCCATATTTTTTACTTTTAGACATCATTTCGAAGTTGACATCGAGAACTGATCGATTTGTTTCATTGCAGGAGTATATCCAAAGTTTCATCCTTTGCCTGGATTGCAGTATTACACCAGTGGGAAACTTGAATGGTTAGATGTCCATCTCATTAGGTTTAGTTAATTAATTCACTCATGTTTATCTTTGTCTTAGTTTTACACGATTATGTTTTTCTTGAAGACTAATAACACTCTTCTTATATAAAGTCCTGTTGTTTTCCCTAGGCTCTTATAGTTGAGAAATTTTTGCTACAAATAGGTTGTAGCATTTAGGTTGAGTGCAATGCCTAACCGTTCAAATTTTCAGTAACATCAGAGTGTTGTCTGGCCGTGCTAGGAAAAATGAAATAAGTACATGTATTTACTGTCAAAAGAACATGGCGAATAACCAGAAAAATCTCATTTCAAAGTAAACAAAGACCAGAAAAGTTCAAACTCCTTTAGTTGCTAACATATTTAAAAGTAAATTGGCGGCTGTTACTACAGGTTGCTTGGTGACACAAATGATGCTGTACAATCACTGGCCAACGCAGTTGATACATTGCGAATAACTCATGGGACAAACACACCCTTCATGAAGGAGCTTATCATGAAGTTGGAGGAAGCACGTGCAGAAGCTGCTTACAATCTTTCGTCCGCGAATGAGTAGTGAATTTTATGTCGTGTTTCATTCCAGATATACGTCTCACTACAGAAATCAATTCCTGGAAGCCGTACAAGCTGGTCTTGCGAGTAGATCAATTCATACAAGTGATTTAGCCGAGGAATTTTGACTCCTACTAGGTTCCCGCGGCACATTTAGCCCATGCACAGCCCTCCACATGCTTATACTGTAATGTCGGATGCTTCCAATTGCTGCACGAGTAGATTTTTAAGGCAATTTCTATTTTTCGTTTGTGGTTGATGTGTACATTTTGTTTTGCATATTTAATCAACTGTTTAGGATGAAACTATTTGATGTGTTTGAAGAAACAGATTAGAGACTATATTGACAGCAGGCCCTGATCTTGCAGATTTTAGAAATCAGAGTAGGGTCTAGCATTTTTGCTTCAATTTAGAGTGTTGCGCCTTCTGCAATCGACGTTTTACTTATAGGCGTACGTGTTACTTTTAGGTAAGCTTCAAGTGTGTTTCACTGTATAACTTCCTGAGTCTGATTTTTATTTGTGATTGTTTGTTGTCACTTTGGATTTTGATTTTTTGTTTTTATTTTCAAATTCACTGCTATTAATTAATTTTTTATTGCTCTTCAAAATGGATAATTTTTATTTAGCTAAAATTTTCCTTTTTATAATTTATAATTTTATTACTTTGGTTTCATTTTTATCGCAATTTAATTTTATTTTTATTTAATAAATAGTATTAAGTATTTGACATTAATTACTAATACACAATCAGGGTTATAACAATGTAATTATTCTATAATAATACACAACTTTTAAAATATTTTGAAGATTTAAACTATTTTAAGATCAAAGTTACAAGTAAATTTTTTTAAAAAAGAGACATTTTTAATTATTTAGATTTTATCACAAATATAATGTTTTTTAAAATGAAAAGTTAAAATTTACTGTAATTGGTATTTATTAATATTTTTATATAAGAGCAAATCAATTGTAACGATCTTCGTGCGACGAGAATGTGTTTTGTTTTTTTTTTAATACTGTCTTTGTTCTAATTTTCAAAGAGAAAATATTTTCCAGAAATAAGTAGCTTTCTTTGGTATTAATGTCGCTTTCTTGATTTCCGATATCTACCTCTCCCTTTAGTAACTCGATCTACTCCCTTAAAAATCAACTTGTTAAGATTTTTTTACACTTAATGACGTCAAACGCTCACGTCCCACACTCTCCTGCCAGATACGTTATACAGACAATCACATAGAAGCGAAAGGAGGACAAGAGAGAGAGAGAAATAGAGAAAGAATTCAAAATTCATTCACTAACTGCTTTCCCTTACATTCCGTTACAACCGATATATATATATTCTGCTGTGCTTAGAATATTCTAGATAGTATCACATGAATTAGACTTACTTCCTCTAATTCTAACACTGCGTTTGTCGTCTCCTTCTTCTTCCTCGCAAGTTCATGCAGCTTCAATTAACGTAACATCTCCTCTGTCTTCAAGAATCACCTTGCCCAGTAGATTTATGTCCGGAAACCTCTTTTGCAATTCATAAAACAACTCCCATGTTGCCTCCTCCTTGGTTCCTCCTTGCCACTATACCAACACCTGTTTCACTGCTTTGTTGTTCCATTTCACCATTCTCCTCCCCCAGATACCCTCAGGAATCCTTGCCTTCTCCTTCATTGTCGCAGGTAGCTGACTGAATGTAGGGGTGCCTTCAGATACAAAAGCCCTTAATTGAGAAACGTGGAATGTGGGATGAATGGTCGTTCCTTCGGGTAGTCCCAGTGTGTAAGCCACCTTATTTATCTTTGCAATAATCGGGAAAAGTGCATAGTACAAAGGAGTTAGCTTCTGGTTGGGTCTTCTCTGTAATAAGTGTTGACAGTAAGGTTGTAGCTTCACATACACCCACTGCCCTTCCTCAAATTCTCTGTCTGAATGTTTTTTATCTGCCTATAATTTCATCCTCTGTTTTGCTCTGTTTAAGTGAAATTTAACAATTTGAAGTGTGCTCTCCCTCTCCTGAAACACTTGATCCAACCCTATCTCCTTGAAGTCACCTACTACGTATGGCACATATAATGGTGGAGGATACCCGTATAGCACTTCAAAAGGAGACGAGTTTATGGCTGAATGGTGCGTGGTATTATACGACAACTCGGCCATAGTCAACCAACTCACCCAATTCTGAGAAGTATCGCAACAGAAGCACCTTAAGTATGTTTCCAGTGTTTTGTTCACCGCTCCCGACTGCCCATCTGTCTGTGGATGGTAGGTTGTAGATAGTTGCAGTTTCACATTTTGTAGCCGGAATATCTCACGCCAAAACTTGCTAAAAAATGATGGATCCCGATCCGAAATGATATGTTCTGGCATCCCATGCAGCTTAAATACATGATCCATAAACACTTACGCTACCTCCTGAGCTGTATATGGGTGCTTAATTACTGTGAAGTGTGCGTACTTACTAAACCTATCAACAACGACGAAGATAGCTGACTTCCCAGGCGACGGTGGTAATCCTTCTATGAAGTCCATGGTGACTTCCTTCCAACATCCGTCTAGCACTTGCAATGGTTGTAGCAAACCCGGGTACGAGGCATGATCGTATTTGATCACACAGTTCTTCACATGATTTCTTACATCCTTGGCGACTTGCTTCCAGTGGAATAAGCCCTGTATCCTCTTAATGGTTGTTGTCACCTCTGAATGACCACCCTGCGGGCTGTCATGTGCGATGGTTATTATCCTCTTCCGAAGCTCCTTATCACAGCCTACGACTATTCTTCCTTTCCATCTAAGCATTCCAAGCCGCCATTCGCAATTCCCCGTTGGGTTGTTTGTGGTTTCTAACTTTCCAATGAGAACCTTTATAGTTTTATCCTTCTCCCATCCTGCTTTGATCTCATCCATCAAGGTTGCCTGTACATGTGAGACTGTCATAGTGAGTAATTGTTGACTTGAGATTCTGGATAACGCATTTGCTTCCAGGTTCTCTTTCCTGCTTCTATAGGTTACCTCAAAATCGTATCCTATCAGCTTTGGAAGCCAATTCTGTTGGAAAGGTGTGGAGATCCTTTGTTCCAGGAGGTATTTCAGACTCCTGTGATCGGTCTGTACCCGAAATAACCTCCCGTTTAGATAGTGATGCCAATGCTTCACCACTTTGATAATGGCAAGGAACTTTTTTCGTATGTTTATAATCCTTGGTGTTTAGGAGCTAAAGCTTTACTCAGAAAGGCCATCGGGAAACTCTCTTGTTGAAGTACCGCACCAATTCCCTTGTCGCATGCATCTGCCTCAATTACAAACAATTTAGTGAAGTCTGGAAGTGCTAGTATAGGTGCTGTCATTCATCTTCCCTTCAGGTGTTCAAAAGCTTCTTGTTGTCGTTTCGTCCACTCCCAACTTCCTACCTCCTGTTTCTTCAACAAGTCATTGAGGGGCTTCGCTAGGATACCATAATGCTTAATAAATCTTCTGTAATAGCCCGTCAGCCTCAGGAACCCCCTGAGTTCTTTCAATGTACACGGCTAAGGCCATTTCCGGATGGTTTCAATCTTCTTCTCGTCGGTGGATACCCCCTTTCCAATATTGAGTGGCCCAAATAGTCTATCTATCTGGCCCCAAATGTACACTTACTTCCTCGCACGTATAGTTGTTGTTGTCTCAAGACTTCCAAAGCCATCCGAAGATGCTCCAGGTGTTGAAGGAAATCTGTACTGTAAATGAGCAAATCATCAAAGAAAGCTAATAAGAATTTTCGCAGGAAAGGTTGAAATATTTCATTCATAAGACTCTGAAATGTCGAGGGAGCATTCGTGAGGCCGAATGGCATCACGAGAAACTCGAATTGCCCCTCATGTGTTCTGAAGGTCGTCTTCTGGATGTCCTCCTCTTTCATCCGAATCTGGTGATATCCAGATCGCAAATCTAGCTTGGAATACCAACTGGACCCCTTCAGTTCCTCCAATAACTCTTCGATTAATGGAATAAAAAAATTTCTTTTGATCGTGTACTTGTTGAGTTCTCTGTAGTCAATACACATCCTCCAGGAGTTGTCCTTCTTCCTTACTAAAATGATTGGCGACGCATATGGGCTGATACTCTTCCGGATGAATCCTTGCTCTGACAACTCCTGCACTTCCGTTTCTATTGCGTCTTTCTGTTCACCGGTATAGCGGTAGGGCCTTATATTAATGGTCTCTACTCCTGGCTTTAAATGTATGGCATGATCGTACACACGTTTCGGCGGCAATCCCTTTGGTTCTAAGAAAATGTCTCTGTATTCGGCTAATAATCCCTCTAGCTCGTCTCTAGTCTGAATGTCGTCACTAATGCTCAGGTGTTGTATCTGAATTTCAATCAGATATGACTTGATAATTAATGCTTCGGTGGCGAATCTTGCCACCTGCATATGCCACACAAAGTTCCTACACACCTGCTTACAAGCCAGTTTTAATCCCCCTCCCACAGTGATGATAATAGGATCGATCTTGCTCACTTCCACCATTTCTTTTCTTATCACCTTCTCATCCAAGAAATTGTGCGTGCTTCCACTGTCCACCAGAATGTGTAAGGGTCTCCGCCTATAACTTCCCACAACCCGAAGTTGCTTGTAGTCCGTATGATCCTTTAAGCCCCACTTGGCCTCCAGCGAGATATTAGGATTGAGGGGAGCTCCTTCCTCCAGCTCTTTATATCCAGGTTCCTCCTCTTCCTGATCCTCGTCCTCCACCATGTATAATTGAAATTGCTTCTTCCTGCATTTGTGTCTCGGCGAGTACTTCTCATCGCACCAAAAGCATAAACCTTTTGCTCTCTTTTCATCAAACTCCTTGCTACTTGTTGTCCTGTTGCTCCGTGGGTTTCTGAAATTGATGTTCCTACTTCCTTGGTTTCCCAGAGTTGGCAACAACCCAGCCTCTGTCTGTTGTTTTGAAACAGAGGCTACGTAATTAATTCCTTTGTATGAAGAGGATCCCCTCCCAACTGGCCTACTGGCCTTGCTTCCCTTACCAAAGTAAATGGGGACACTGGCATCAACAATCACCTCCTGTTTCCATGCCCATGTATAAGCTTGGTGCAGAGTCTGTAGATCCATCATCTTCACAGTCAACCCTAGCTCTGGCTTAAGTCGCTTTAAGATGAACCCTACCAGATATTCTTCGGGTAGAGTGAGTTTATTAGAGTACCTGTCAAATAATGCGCAGTACTCTAGTACCGAACCCTCCTATCTCAACTCCTTTAAATCTCCTATGGGGTCTTTGAAAATATTTTCATTGAACCATTGTCTTAGGAGTGTCACGAACTCGTCCCATTTCATCCCATGTATCTCCTTTCGATTCCGAATTGTAAGTTGGTACCATTCGAGTGTGTCCCTTTCCATGTGGATCAAAGCAAGCCTTATCTTCATCTCGTCTGTTGTTTGATCCATAGTAAAGAACTGCTCACACTTATAGCTCCAACTCCTTACTCCTGTGCCATCGAACGTTGGAAATTCAGTTTTGTTGGTCTTAATTACTCCTACACCACGTCCTTCATCTCCCAAACCTTTCACCGATGATTCCGTCTCCTCCTTGTCCATTTTCTGCATGAGTTGCTGAAACATTGACTTAATATCGCTGATTTCTTTCTCGTGCCTTGATTGAGTTTCTAACATGCTTCTAAGGCTTTCTTCCAGATGACGTACCTCATCTCCTCACGTGCTTTAGGCCATACTTTTCCGAGGAACGTAGGCTCTGATACCAGATGTTAAGATTTTTTTTACACTTAGTGATGTCGAACACTCACGTCCCATGCTCTCCTGCCAGATATGTTATACAGACAACCACACATAATCATATAGAATCGAAGGGAGGACAACAGAGAGAGAGAGAAAGAGAGAGAATTCAAAATTCATTCACTAACTGCCTGCCCTTACATTCCGTTACAACCGATATATATATTCTGTTGTACTTAGAATGTTCTAGATAGTATCACGTGAATTAGACATGCTTAATCTAATTCTAACGTTGCGTTTCATTTATTCATACTCCTTGTTTACGACGTCGTCTCCTTCTTCTTCCTCGCAAGTTCATGCAGACCCAATTAATGTAACACAAATCTTGATTAAAGAATAAAAAGAATCCCTGGATTTATTCGTGGAATGCGAAATTTATAATGGCGAGGTACCGGATGTAGACAATCACAAAGTCTCCCTTAGAGAACTTATGAAAACCTGTACTCAGCTGGCACCATTAGCTTGACCTATGGAATTAATCAAATGAGAACTCCCTTCTTCTACAATCCCTATTTGTGTCAGAAAGATCGAGTTTCTAACTTCTCATAGTGCAAATGTTTTAAGTGTGAATCTATTAAAGTGAACAATTGTTTCTTTGTTGACAAGTATGAGACATACTCTCAAAGGTTTAAATAGCTTCCCTTTATTTAGAGTTGTAGACACTACAGAAGCAAAAGCATAAGTAGTTAAAACAGAGATAACCTGCAATTAAGTTGGTGTACTCATGTTTAGATGAGGTTATGCGTTTAAACATGAATATTATAGATTCAAGCTTAACTCTAATAATAAGGGTCTTCATATTCAAACTCAACTTTTCTAGCATGCTTAAGGTGTAGGAAAATCCCGGTGTGTACATCACATACACACGGTGCGGAAAACAAAAATTTTTCGTCCCGGGACGTTCTCGAAAGCCAGGATCCATGTGTCTATATAGAGAGTCAAACCATAACGACCAAAAGAGACCGTCTCTAACGGTATCCACGCAGAGGTCGGAGAACCTAACCGGGGCAA
>JANKOE010000006.1:19394327-19425694 GCA_026284465.1 Erythroxylum citrifolium
ACAGAGCATACGGTAAGTTAGATCGAAAAGAGAATGGCTCTGATACCAGTTTGTTAAGATAAAATGCCCTCGGATCGAATACCGATTGAATTTAATAGCCCGACAAACAATAATGAAAATAAAGAGAGACAAAATAAATGGGACAGAACACAAAGATTTACGTGGTTCGATCAATGTGACCTACGTCCACGGCCGGAGGGTGAGCACTTTTACTAATATATGAAGAATGGTACAAAGGCTTAGAAGTATACAAAGAGGATAGAGGATTTCGGCAGAAAGGAAAGAAAATTGAGTGTTATATCTTTTTTCTATCAGTATGCAACCTATTTATAGCTGAAATATGAGAGCATCCGTCCAAGCTCTTCAAGGCTGCGCAGCAACAATTGTTGAAAAAACCAGCTACAGTTGTTGAATGAAGAAAGTGCCAATACATTGCATGCCACTAACTACTTCCACCAAGCACAGCCTTTTTCTTTGATAACCAATAAATACAGCCATTATAGTAAGGCGTGGGACTAAGGTATGCATGCAACACATTATATATATTAAAAAAATTATTATTGCTTGCAATTCTGACATTCCCCGTCCAGACTCTCTGTTGGTTGGAGATACAAGTGCTGCCTAATTGGTTCGTCCTTAAAGCACAGTGCTTTGCTTGTAGTCAAATTATTATTGCTTGCAATTCTGACATTCCCTGTCCACGCCTCTGTTGCTCCTTGGAGATACAAGTGCTGTCTAATTGGTTCGTCCTTAAAGCACAGTGCTTTGCTTGTAGTCAAACTATTATCAATTCTGACATTCCCCGTCCAGGCTCTCTGTTGCTCCTTGGAGATACAAGTGCTGTCTATTTGGTTCGTCCTTAAAGCACAGTGCTTTGTTTGTAGTCAAACTATTATCAATTCTGACATTCCTGTTGCTCCTTGGAGATACAAGTGCTGTCTATTTGGTTCGTCCAAAACAATCAAGTATCCCATAAGGCTGCTTAGTGTTTCCCTACTTACTGGGTCAACATTGGGGCCTTACTACGCCATTTTATAATCCATGAGAATTAGTCCTTAATGACTCGTAGCCTTTGGCTTCATGATGTCTCCAATTTAGATGTTTTGCCATATTTAATCTACAATCTGTTCCGTAATTCTCATGTAGCAACCTTTAAATCTATTGCTGTACTTTATATTTAATTAAAGTAATAAAAACCTTATTTTCTAAAAAAAATACAAAAGAAAATATAAAGGTGAGGATAAGATGATAAGACGAAGCCGTTTAGAGTGGGAGATTCAATTTGTGCTATAAAGTCGGCCATAAAATCTTTCATTTTGATCTCTCCTTGCTTAATATAAGATTTCAGGAGGCAAGTCAAATGAGAACAGGCTCCACTCTGCTTGGAACTTGGCACTTTTAAAGTTGTTCACAACTTTATGCACAGTCCATTTAAACCCATTCCTGAATAAAACCAATGTTCTTTTACAACTTAATACATGAAGAGGATCGCACAAGTTAACATTTTAGCAATAAAGACCTTGGTTAAACTCTTAGTAACGGTTACTCGGGAGCTTTTGTTTTCTTTATACATGGGCAAGTTGAAGATGAAACTGGTTACAGAAAAAGGTACAAGGACAGATGAATTATCGTACATAAGTTTATGCATTTTGTTAGGTCAATTATCATAAAGTATAAGGCTTTAGGGAATGATTTTGAAGCAAAAGGAATCATGTGCAGCTTTTCCCCGTAGAAAGCTAATTTAATGCACTTAGTTTGATGATTCGTAGCACTTTGGCCAATGTCTCCAACTTTTCGTCATAGCCTACCAGGAGAAATTGCTAAGCCACGAATCTCAAAACCTTTTGCCTGGCATTGAATCGTGACCTCATGTACATGCAGTATTCATTCACCAAGAAACGACGTCGTGACGAAATCAGGGATGTCCAAAGTTCTGTGGACCCGTTCTCATCAAAATTAGAGAAGAGGGCAAAGGGAAAAAGTGTTGAGCATTGACAGGGCAACGTCAGTTTCTCAGCGATTTCTCACGTCACATAATCTTGAAGTCCAATCCTGTCTAGGAAATGGACCACAGTCACAGTGTCTAAACTATCTTTAGTGTTAGAAACATTATTTGCAAACGAGGCTGTATGTGACATGTCCGTGATTACGCACACTCGTTATTCTATTCCAGATCTTTTATCTAATATTATTCTATTTTATTCTGTCTTATAAAATTTTAACTGTTTATTTTGTGAGACCTACACGAGACTCATGCGACATTTACATAAATAAATAATTGAAATTTATTGGACACAATAAAACACCATAATATTAGACAAAAAATCTGAACTCCATTATTTCACCCAAATAAGCGTATGAATATATATATTTTTTAATTATAAGAGAAGAGTGGTTGGTTGGTGGTTCAATCATAAACTTCTTTGCTTCATATTCTACGTAAAAACTTTAATCTCAGGCGTAATCTATTGTTATTTTAAAGGAAGAGAAAACGAATTATAATATGACTAAGGTTTATGCAACACTAGTTTCTTCACATAAGGACCTGCATGAAGAATAGATTTGAGTAATGCGCATAGAGAGTAGCTTGATTTTTTATTTTGGTTGCATCCATCTACCAAGGCTATCTTTGAGTGTGTGTAAGATTTCTAATGAAATAGTTTATAACGGGACAGAACGTAAATGAATGTAATATTAAAAAATTATTATTTTGAAAAAATAGAAAAGTTCATAATATAATATAATGAAATGTTATTTGGAAGATAAATAAAAATGTAATGTAATATATTTATAATAATAATAAATGACTATTCTACTTTTGATAGAACAAATATATATTAAGGGTATATTAAATAATATATACATATTTATCATTTTACATTTCATCCTAAACTTTAACTCATTTTTATTGTTTAGGATGTAATAAGATAACATGAAACTCTCCCTTTTATTATGTTCCATTCTATTTTATTATAAATCATCCTAATAATAAAATAATAATACATTTCATTTTATTCCGTTACTAACCAGGGACGGAGCCACAGTGAGGGCAAGTGGGGGCATTTGCCCCCATTGACTCCAAAAAATTTTATATAAAAAAATTAAAATTTTGCTCCCACTAAAAAAATTTTTTTACCTCCAGTAAAATTTTGCCCCACTCAAAAAAATTTTAAGATCCGTCCTGTTACTAACTATTCTACCAAGCATAACCTAAGGATACAAAGTATTCGTGCTTTGATGGCAGATTGAGTAGCAAAAACAAGAATTACAAAAAAAACCGCTGCCTACTAACTCAATCGTAACAGAAGTGAAAGGTGGGACTCGGACTGGAAGTGTTCAAGAAAAGATCACATTGAAGTTTTGTTTTAAACATGAAGCAACTTACTGGGCAGTGATTCAGTAACGACCGTCCTTTTAGTAATTTGCTATAGGACCCATTTTGCCTTCGTATGCCCCTGATCCAAGTATGTCTCATGCAATTGGACGGTCAGATTCCTATCATAGCAGTGTCGTACACTGGGCAATTCATGTCCTATTCACATCCCAAAGAGCATTATGATATAGAAATAGCATCCAATACCAAGAGAATACATATATTGCTATAGACAAGCAAAGGTTTGTCTCTAACTCTTTCTTCCAATTGTATTGTTTCAGGCTTTCAGCATTCTAGCTCGTGCAAGGAAATCCAAGGTAAACGACCTTGTCTTTCCAATGGCTAAACGTAAAGCATCTAAAAAACCCATCAATGAGACCAACCCGAACCATAACTATCATCTTCAGGAAAAATCTCCTTCATGGTCAGTAGTAAGAGGATTTTTCAACCGTAAGTACGTTCAACCACAACAGCAGCAACAGGAAACTAAACAACCACAACAGCACAAGCAAGATCAACTGCACCAGCTGCCTCAAAGAAAGGAGACAAGGTATGAAGAACAAGCTTTGGAGAAAACTATCAAGCGATGCAAGAAGTTAAAATGTTCAGGCTTACTTTGCAGTAACACAAAAGTCATGCACAGGCCTGAAACGGCCTCGCCTGAGGTCCGCAAAAAAGGGGCAACGCTGGATTCGACTAATAATCATGATTCTTCAAGCAGATCCATGACAACTCCTTTAAGTGAACTCAATGGGATTGTTGCTACTACTAATTCTCCACTCTCTTCATCTTATAGTTCCTCGTGTAGCAATCGAAACCCTTCTAAAGGAATGTCCTTTAGAAAGTTTTCTGGGTGTTATGAGTGCAGAATGGTGGTTGATCCTGTTCTTGGAATAGCCAGAGATCCTTCGTTTAGAGGTAGCATCTTTTCTTGCCCTCAATGTGGTGAGATTTTCACGAAAGCTGAAAACTTGGAGCTTCATCAGGTTGTCAGACATGCAGGTGACTCTTTATGTCCTTCAAAATTGAACCATATTTCTGTATTTTTCATGCTGTCTCCACCTAATGTTGCCTGCATTGTTTTGAGTTCAGCTTCAAAAACGTAAATAATTACTTTTCCTTCAGTATTTTGTGTTTAATAGTTTTGGTCTTCATGAGTGTAAAGAGCAATTGCTATCTGGTTGGTTTCTTTACTTTATAACTTAATCTGGTGCAAAATCCTGTTAGCTTCTCTTTTCAAAGCACAGTTCTTGAATAAGTAATGCATAGTTTTGTCATTTAATTGTTCAAAGCGCCAATCTCTGTGGCATGACCCTGTGATCAAAAATCACAGTTTCTGAACTTGGTCCAGAGGATACAAGCAAGAACATAGTGGAAATCATATTCCAATCAAGCTGGCTAAAGAAAGAAACTCCCATTTGCAAAATAGAGCGCATTCTCAAAGTCCACAACACACAAAGAACCATCACCAAATTTGAAGAGTACAGAGACTCAATCAAAGCCAAAGCCACCAAGTTCTCCAAGAAACATCCACGTTGCATAGCAGATGGTAATGAGCTCCTGAGGTTTCACTCCACCACCTTTGCATGCTCTCTAGGCCTGAATGGGTCGTCCAACTTGTGCAATTCAATCCCTCACTGTAACGTGTGTAGCATTATCAAATTCGGCTTCAAAGAATCAGCCACCACAAATGTCAATGAACATGGGATTTTGACAACGGCCACAAGTGGAAAAGCACATGAGAAAGCTAAAATACTTGAGGGCGGTGGTCTTAGTAACGACAAGAGGGCAATGCTAGTCTGTAGAGTGATTGCTGGGAAGGTTAAGAAGAGCACGGAGGGTAACATGGAGGAGTATGACTCTGTTGCTGGAGCTGTGGGGGTCTACTCTAATATGGATGAGCTTCATGTGTTTAATCATAGAGCCATTTTACCTTGTTTTGTTGTTATCTACAGTGGGTTTTAGGACAGTCCAATTTGCTGCGAGTATCTGTGACTAAGAGGCACTGAATGTTTACTCTTATGGTTTATTGATCTTGCACCACCGAATCTTCAACTACGTCGATAAAATTGAGCTTGTTTTACTTTACGCGGGCAATGAGAAATTGTTTTCGCGGGTGCTACCAGCACAGGGCAAAACTAAAATTTATGTGATTTTTGAGGAGTTCAGATCTTCTGTCCAATATTACGATGTTTTATTGTGTCTAATAAATCTCAGCTATTTATTTATGTGGGGTTTGCATGGGGTTCGCATAGAGCCCGCAAAATAAATGGTTGAGATTACATGAGAAAGAATAAAACAGAGTAAAACTGAACAGAACATCTGGTTTCGTCTCCAAGTTAACATGGAGATTGACCTGTGTGAGTATGACTCCTTAAATTCGGCTGTTACTTCCACTATTTGCCCAAAATGTGGCTTAGTAAGTACTCTCAACTTGTTTAAAGCAAGGAAAGCAAAGACATCGTCGCATCATTTGAAACAGAGTTGGTGCATAATTAGTCAAGTCAAGTGGAGTATGACCTTTAGATTCTATCCAAATGTTCTATTCTCCAATTTCTGGGTTATCCCCGAGAAAGATTTACATCTTAATTAAGTTTCTTCTGAGCTGCAGAAGGTCAATGCAGAGACATCACACTTCAACCTTTTCCTTCATTGCTGTGTGTCTTGTCTGTAGCACATGATAGGCATGTGGCGCTAGACATTCCGGAAGACAGCTATGTTCCCTGTGAGCTGCGGAGAGGCCTGACTTGGACCCGCAAATGCTCGCGGATCAGAGACCACTATCCAACACCTGGCCTCTGGCTTTGTTTTGTAGTTGGCCTGCATTGGCTGGCAGTAGCTCATTTTGGTTTCTCTATTAATTGACTATTCTTTTGTACTCATGATTTCGATTTTTCTTTTGAATTCAGATTAAAAAATAAAATAGTTAAGCAACTCAGCATGGGCTTAACAAGCACTGACGATAATAAACTACAAAAAGAGGAGAGTTTTACCCTGGAGATTTGAATTTTGAAATGGAATAAAAAAAAATTGGCCACAAAACCAACGTACTCCATTCGATAATCTTTTTCTGGTTAAGTAAAATAAGTCTTTGTCAGCGTAGATGAGTAGGTAGAAAAGCGAGCATTGTCGATGAGTTGGCATGTATTGGTACACATTGACAAAAATTTTCAACGATATACAAGATTCAAATGTAAGACTAAAAGATAGCTTGAAATGGATATTGAGTTAAAAGCTAGTTGGATAACATTCACGAGGGAGACATGTAAGACCTCAAAGGACTTGCTATGTATTTAAATAGACGGATTAGGACTAATGGACTTGACATAAGTAAGCATTGGACCTGTGTTATGAAAGGCTTTGGATTTAGATAATTCATCATCAATGGATAGAGATCAATAGGAGATCTTGGATGATTTGATAGATAATATCGCAGTAGATATACATTAGCTCTAAAAGATAAAGATCATCTGAAGATAGTAGAGTTCTTTATAGATATCGATGTATCTTTTTTAATTAAATATATTCTCTTATCTTGTTATTTGGTATGTAGTTAAATCCTGTCAGATATAGTCCTATTTGGATGGAGGTATCATCCAATTAGTTAGTGTGATATAATCTAATTAGGATATAGGTGATCTAGTTAGTTAAGTTCAATTAAGATTCTTAATTGTAAAGCCAGAGGTGCTTATAAATAGTTTATTTAAGTCTTGCTAATAAAGGACAAAAATAGGTGGGAAGGGAACACATTAAGAGAGAACATTCCTTTATATACTTTTGGGGAAATAATAAAGGTTGGCTTTTATTGTAGCTTTTATGTATTTATTATTACCTTTGATAGTTTGGTGCTTTCATAGTATTCTTGTAAGACTGTGAGTTAAGCATTACAAGAGTTGTAATGCATTCGAGAACAAGTTAGTTGGTTGATGATCACGTGGGAATGCTAAGCCTTGATTAAACGGACCTAGTGAGATTATCGTGCAAAGGAGTAGGCTCAAATTACGATATAAGTTTGGTGCTTAGAAAACCTTTGTAACAGTTGATATCAGACTAACATATCGATATAACAGGAGGCAGCAATTTGACAGAACGTGTCAACATAGTGTAGGCAATCATAGGGTCAATTCCTCAAGGTGAGGAATTAGTCACTTCCTACTTATCTCGGTTCGAGATTTTGGAGGTGCAAATCTAATAGTTGTAACATCAAATAATGAACTTGATGAAGGCATAAAAGGATTATAGATTGGAGATCACAATCATAAAGCATGTCATTCTGAGTAAAATTTACCTTGTCTAATACAGTTGATACTAAGTGAACTTAATTTCTTGGACATAGGTTAAGTCTGGGAAAAGTTATCAAAGTAAGATAGAAAAATTGTATATCTATTATAAAATTTTGCTATTAATTGTTGTTGACAATTTGGAGTTAAAGTTTTATAGATATGTCAAAATCATATAAATGAAAAAATATATTAACATTTTATGTAGACTAATGTCTCATAAACTTTGATGACAACATATAAGATTTATGTCAACACCATGATAGCAAGATGTAAGAGGTAACATTGAGTATAGTTGAAAGGTATAATCCCTTTTTTTAAAATGAAAAATAATTTTAATTATTGTTAAATTAAATTGACGTTACAACGAGTTCAAGGTTGTAAGCCTACCATTATATTGCAATATGACCCAAGAACAAAAACTCCCTAAGGAAGATAGTATGACTATATGTATAATAAACAATAGCGAGAAATAATTATAGGCACCACTGAAGTTTCATCTTCATGGAAAAGCTCATTCACCATTTCTAGTATTTGAGATTTTGCTTTCTCTTCCTAGCAGATTTCCTTTTTACAGATTTGGATTGCACGCAAAAATCACCAGGCAATAGCTAGTAGGGTATCACCATCCTTTATTTGTTCGACATCCTTTGTCCCCTGATTCTCAGTTTGCCTAACAGTTGCAACTAGAGTCAACATGTTGGCCCAATCCATCTGACAATGCTCCAAATATTGGAAGGAGAAATCATTCGCACCACTGTCTAGATTCTCCATATTGTCTGCACTGGAATTGTCAAGAGTTGTCGTTCCTTGGAAATACATGTGACAACTTGCTCAGTCCTCAAACCAACTAGTTTATTACCATTGTCTTCATCCACAGTAACTACATCCCAACACCATTAAGCTTACTCGCAACAACACTAGTAGTTTCATCCTCTGCAAGAATTCTATCTGTATTAACCTCAAATGTCCCAACCTTCGTTACTATCTCCACATTTGTAGCAAGCATGCTTGTGTCTACCAAAGATCAGATGTTGTTTCTGTTGTCGTGGCTTTTACAGTTTCCAGTTCATCATTACTGTTGGTCAGGCTGTTAGAAATTTGGCTCGCCCCCATTAGAGTATTACTACGTGGGCTTTTAGTTCTTCTATCGATATCCACAGCACAGGCCACAGGTGTCTCTGTAACAACAACAGCAGGTTGAGCAGTAGTCGCAATGGTACTCTGTTTTAGAAGATTCTGTGTTGGTATCTCCGTAGTAGTCTCCAATTGAAAAATCCTCCAAATCGGTTGCCACTACTTGTTGGCGTTTAGTTTCCAAGAGAAAGACAAATGTATAGTCTTCATAACCATTGCACCTTTATCTCCCACACTCGTAATTGAAATATTATCCTGAAGGATCGCCGACTTAAGTGTCTCAATACACACTTTTGCGTATCCTACCCTCTCTATGTGTAGTGTTTAAGAATCTAAGTTTAGACATTTACCTAAAGAGCTTGCCCATAACTCAACCTTTGGAGCATCCATAGTTTCATGGGTAGGTTGTGGAAGTGGACCCACAGTGAAATTTTGTCAATTGAACCTCTGTCTATGTCCATGCCCGACCTCCATTATCGCAAGAATAAAGGTTGATCTCCAATGTATCATGGGCCTTGTTTGGTGATTTCTTGCACATCACAATCTTTGCCAAATTTGAAGAGAAAGGACACATCCTCTTGTAGTAGGACTTTCTCCAGCCCTTAGAACTCGACATAGCTTGAGCCCAAGTATTCAACACTGCGAGCGGTATAGGTACAGTACCTCGATGAAACTGTTTCATTCAATTTAATCTATTACAAGCATAAATGTGGACTATAATTAAATGCATTTGCTATAGAATGATAATAGTTATCATTAAAAAAATGATTGCGTGACTTTCCTTGCCTATACATGATATTGTAGAGATCATGTATATTTCTAGTTTATGCTTATTAGTATTTGATACTGAATTTATAGACAACATTATTACAATGCTTAAGGCATGACAAGAAATAGAATGTTAAGTAAAAGCAATTGATCCAAATTTATACAAATAGTTTTTATATAATGGATGAAGGGAGACTTATGCTTAATATAAATGACAAGAATACAAAGTGGTTAGATAACAAAGACTGTCCTTTTTTGTCATAGTGGTTAAATCAACATAATGAGAATTATAAAGTTACATACAAGGATATATATATATATATATATATATATATATATATATTGATTATGAATAATATGAAACTTGTGAAACTTATTGAGTTAAAGAATAACCTAATCAACTTTTGGTAAAAGGATAATGATCGTATTGAATTGTTAGATCAATATATGTGATGTATTCGACAGAATTGGTCAGGTTAAGCCCCCAAAATAATTATGATTCTCCAAACTTTCATAATAGTCATGAAATCAGGTCGAATCCTTAAAGAACTAAACACTAGTTTCTTAATTTCAAGTAATAAAATAAAAAAGGGGTTTTGATTAAGAAACTGATTAACTAAAATTAATACGAAAACAAATTAAATCAACTGAATATAAAAGTGAGAAACTCAAGGGAAAGATCTCGTCTAATTGTATCATTAATCATTAGTCTAAAAAGAATATTTTCATGATTCAAGTAGTTAGTCCGAAATGTATTAGGATAGCCATAATAAGTTTCAAAACTTTCTAAATTAATTGGTTCAAACTTATCATCCAAACCAAAACTTACTATCTATTGACTGGGTGTGATAGCATTCCATACTAAATAAATGATAGTAATAAGGTCCATGAGAAAGACTAAACCCTAAATTAAATAATCGAGATAGCTACAATTATTCAATTGAGTTTTCTTGTTTATCATAAGTTAAATATGGAAATTTATAAATAACATATTTGCTACTTGTACCATTCCTTTATGATAATTATGGATCACTGAATTTAGGGATAGCGATAGAGTAATCAAATATTAAATTAAATTATCATATTAATAAAATAATAATCACTCATAAAATATAAGAACTCAAAATAAGAAATACTTGAATTAAAATGTTAATAAACGGTTTAGAATACAAAACTTCACAAGGTTACAATTGGAGTATTGAATCCCCTTAAATCAAAACGCTTGAGTTTAGCCACACATTACTTTTTACTCTAATAACAAAAATAGAATAAAGAAGAATCGCTAAAAATGTAAAAAGAGAAAACCTTTTTCTGTTGTGAGGAATGTCCCTTTTTAAAAGTTTTTCTAATCTAATCCTAATCTAACTCTAACTTGAAAATATGTCTATCTAAAACGAATTTAAATTCCTACATAATAAGGATAAGAAGAAGTTTCCCAGTTAAACTCCAACTCTTCAAGTGATCAACATTATCCATTGCATCAATCTCTTCACTTTATCCTAAATTTGTGATTATCATCAATAGAGTCCTAATTTGATGCAATATCTGCATTTCATCTTCTAAAACAAAATAAATATTAATTTTCATATTAAACATCAAAATAAATCCAAAACAAAGTAGATAATATCAAATAATATAGCAAGATGAGATCTTATCAGGAATAACAATTCATAAAAGGATGATTCTTATATTTTTTTAGAAGTATTAATGATTTTATGTTATATAATCTTATATATTAAATGAAATATTGATTTAAAATTTTGAAAAATTCAAATTGCTAAAGTTAAGTAGAAACTAAGCAATGAATGTTGAAGTACTTCAATGAGATCAATGTAGTAATATTTAAATTTTTGGTTATCTATAGGGAATGAGAATCTACGGTGAATTCCTTCACAACAAAATTTCATAAGAGTATAGGTTTATGTAAGGAGAAAAATATATAATATGAGATATTGTATGATACAATATTTATTTCTTCTATAGTTATGCCTAGTACTACAACTTGCTTTCAAAAATTCTAATTAAATCAATTGACAAGATGTCATGTTAGATATGAAATGGTAAGACTTTGAAAGAATCAAAGTTAATGACTTGCTTTATCCATTAATTGTAGAACTAAATTGAATAATAAAAGACTATAAGATAACCAATAAGTTAGATATAATCTTACAAACTGACTGAACAAATTGTTTGTTTCAATATATACTTACAGGATAATCGTTCTTAAGATAAGTAGTATGAGTACGACGAAATTTGAAAAGTTCAAATCTAATAACAATGCATCCAATTGGAACTAGTACCTTTATTGATACATTTGATGTATAGTTGAAAGGCTACGAGACGTTGAAATATTCACTTTCATGATAAATTCAAATAGTTTATTTTGGAGAACATTATAAATTCATGTCTACAACAAGGTTAGTGAGAGTATAGTTTTCCTTTTCAGTAGGAGTATATATAGACATATAAAGAACAACAATTCATATTTTTAATTGTTGAAATATAATTGTTCAAAAACAACTCTTATTGGATATGAAAAGATAACCGCTTAATTATAAGAATTAGATCTATAGAGATAGATATGGCAGTTGTTTACCTATTATAATCCAAGTACATAAATAATGTACAAAAGATGTTTATTATTTGAGATATCCCATACTCATAAAGTATCAAAGATATCCATTATTCTATATATGAGCTGATATTTAAGTTCAAGGTTATAAGGATATTAATTTTAGAAGAAAATCTTCATTAAGGTAATTTGGTTTAAAATAATATTATTTTAAGATTGAAAGGTTCCAATACACAATGGTTGTTAATTAAGTCATAATATATTTTTCATTTAGTGAAATTATTAATTAGATTAAGAAATTCTTTAATGAATTTAATATAGTTCCTTACATTGTTCAGACTTTAATATTTATAGAACGTTAAGCCTGTAGACATGCAAAAGGAGCTAAAATCTCATCAAAGATCTAAGTATATATTTAGGCAGTTTCTCTTAATTATGATGATAATTAAGATGAATGTTGTATGATTTAAGCAAATGTTGATTATAAAAAATCTTGTAGAATTCTCTCACTAAACTACTATTTCAACAATAACATGATCATCATATAGTGATAAGGTATAAGATAGATAAACAATTGGCTTAATGCAAGTGAGAGATTATTGGTTTATGTCCTACAACCAACCAATTGGTTTTAGTTTAATGGAATATTTATTTAAAGAAATTTTTTATCTTTTACTTATTTAAATATATCTGATAAATTTCATGGGTAAGTATACATTACAAATGAAATTATGATGAGATCAAAATTATAATATTCATACTGCATTTATATATTATCTCTAAATAGTTCATAGTCATTGTGTTGTTAAAAATGGACATTAATGTAGCGCAAAAAAATTATGACATATTATGATTTTTTTATGAATGAAGTAGTCAATCTCATAAACTAAAGTATGAAGATATTTAAACAAATATATGGGTACTTATTAAAGAACAAGTTTACTAAACGAACCCCATATGAGAATGACATTTGGACATTACTTGTATGTTTATGAAATTCTCGTTGCTATAATTGTACAAGTGATCTTTTGACTTGAAATTTATAAAGTTATCTTATATAAGGATGATTATATTTTGATACTACATATGACATATTCTAGTTAAGAATAGCCAAGACAATAGTTATTAAATATAACATGAATTATATGGAGGTAATTAAGTAATTAACAAAGGATTTATCACCTTAAATTGTTAAAAAAAATATTTAATTGTTCTTAATTAGTATTGATTCGGAAAATCTTTGGTCAAATTAGATTAACATTTTGTAAAATAATTTAAAATTTTTATTAATTGAATCAATTATTAATGGTGGAGAACTAACATGATTAGACTTAAAACGAATATACATGAATTTTATACTCTATTTCTAATCGAAATATTGTATGATAAAAATATTGACTTATATGAAAAAAAATCATTCACGAAAAGGTTAGTCAAAATTAATTTGACATTTCTAAATATTTGAGTGGTTATGATGTATTGCTAAACGTCAATTACAATCTACAGATATAAATAATTTAATTAGAGAATTAAAAACAAATTAAAGGAATTTGATTTATCTAATCCTAAATATGATTTAGAATTATAATTTATATCTATCATCAACTTATTTAGAAACCTAATAGGTCATGTACAAAGAATGAGTTAAAGAGAGAAAATATGTTTTTAATCAAGTTAGACTTGATTGTAAAGTTTAAGAAACTTTATAATTAAATATGAAATATAAAAAATAAGGATCAATATGAGATATTGAATCTTATTTATACATAATAGGTATTTAATTAAAATTAATTTTAATTGAAATTATAATTAAAATTTAAAATGTCCAAAACCTATTATAAATAGACTTAAAGAACTAATGATGTTAGCATTCCTTGCCTAACTCTATCTATGATTGTTGCATAATTCTCTTAATACGTTATATAGATACCATTAAAAACCAAACATTAGTACTATTATGATAGTTGAGATGGGTCAATTTTAGAAACAATTTAAAGAAAATGATAAAGAAAATGATCTAATATCATAATAAGATACGAATTACAATTCATACTTTATTGTGATTTACATGTTAATCATTTTACAAAATTTAAGTTTTGAAAAATCAAACAAAAAAGTTTCATTGCTATCCGCTATGTGTGAGATAGAATCCTGTCTAGATTTCTCAACATCACCCCAATGCGTCACTTTAAGATGAATCTGCAATGTATTTTTTGGCAGTTAAAAATCTCTCTTTACATGCTCTTTTTCAGATGCAGGTGATACCAAATAATAAATGGTAACTAAACACAACTATTGCACTTCTCTAAAAGGGGGAAAAAAATGATGGCAGGCATTAGCAGCTGAAGAAAGCATCTTAACACGAGAAAGTTTACAAAGACAAGCCAATAACTATGTACCAACAGGGAATGAGGGTTTTCAAAAGCAAGGTATCCATCTGCATTAACAGTGACAACTGAGCTGGTAAAAAGATGGAACCTCCTCAGGTTAGCATTTCTTGGTTGTTTTTGTTGCATCATCATCAAATGGGTGGAACAGGGTTAACCCCTTTTGGACCACCTTATCC
Organism: Erythroxylum citrifolium; assembly: GCA_026284465.1. Lineage (NCBI taxonomy): Eukaryota > Viridiplantae > Streptophyta > Magnoliopsida > Malpighiales > Erythroxylaceae > Erythroxylum > Erythroxylum citrifolium. The sequence continues at coordinate 19,409,024 of JANKOE010000006.1, forward strand.
TTTCTTTCACCGTTGAAGCTTTTTCTAAGTCCACAATAAGGAATGAGCATGCAACGTCAAGAAGTGGCCTGTTATTTACAGATTGACGAACTCAGATTTTTGTGAATGATGACTATTAAAAGATCGAATGTCATCGTCTGTTGAGTTGTGAGCGGACCTAAAGCCATGCTATCAAATAGAGACGTTGTTGGATGGGTACGTGATCATAATAAATACCACAATAGTATGGAACGTAAGAACGTCAGGTTTTCCTTCACTAGCTAAAATATTCGTAATCCTTGATGTTAAGGTAAAGACGGTACGGTAGCACTTCTCAACCGATTCAAAATAGAATTTAGATCCTCTGTCTAATATTACTCTGTCTTATTCTGTCTTATAGAATCTCAGCCATTTATTTTGCAGAACCCATGCGGGATCGATGCGAAACTCACATAAATAAATGGCTGAGATTTATTGGACACAATAAGACACTATAATATTGGACAGAGGATTTGGACTCTTCAAAGTAATGCTTGTCTGCTGCACTAGGCTGAGGCTATGGATCATGGATGCATAACCCCTTAAAATTTAATCAGTTTCAACTCCCTTGCTATATCATATATCTCATCGAGACTATTGTATCTCACTTTTGTTGACCAATTTCATAAAGGAAATAATCATCTACAATTAAAAACAAACACATGCAACGGAAAGATACATATGCATACATGTAAAGCTTCAGGATCAACTTACCAGCATGGTAAAATGAACTTTATGCATCATGTCCAGCTTAGTGAGAGGGAATGGGAGATAAATGAGGTATCGGGGTGATGACAAATCTGCAAATTTGCAGATTCAAAAGCTTGTAATCAATTGGGAGACAAGAATCCTGAACTTTTAGGATTTGAAAAAAAAAAGACATAAGCATGCCTGAAATAGCAGTTAAAAATTGAAATCCAATCTAACATCGAAGATATATTTTAATTGTTAAGCGAACTAATCAGCATATAAATGACTATTCTATATAGTACAGAAACTGTGAAACATCTTAAGAGATGAACAACAGGGGCAGAGGCATCTCAAATATTGCAGGGGGACCAAACCTGTAGGTGCTTTTATGTGCACTGAAAGTAAACTTTCTTCCCTCCCACTGATTCCTTATGAAAACCAAAAAGTAATAATATTATTTTTAACACAAAATCAGTTCAGAAAAATGTAATACAGAGGTTGAGCAGTTAAAATCTTGTGTGTCCGTACCAGGAAAATCCTAGAGCCACATGCTGAAAGCTCGCTCATATGCAAAAATATTTCTCATCAGGGTACTTGCTTCGAGAATGTTTCCTGAAACTGGAGTAGACAAATGTATAATTGTTCCTATCCCCAAATCACATCAAACATGAGAACATGTGAAGAATGATTATGATAACATGCTTCAAAGCTTTGTCACTACCTTATTATTGAGTTCGATTGCTTGTGTCAGTATTTGCAGTTATTTTTGGCATTTCAGGTTTCCCCAACATATTTATAGGGTGTCTTCTTATGTCCATAGCTCGGGCAAACAATGACCAATAATCTTAATATTTTACTGCCTGATTTAACAATCATTGCAGACGTGCAATGTACTAACGCATGAAAAGTCAAAATGAAATGTCAACCCGACTAACTCCAGCTTCTTTGATGCCCAATGTTTTACTAGCCTCCCTTACTGTCCTGAGACTATCCCACATTTCCAGAGTGGCATAAGCATTTGAAAGCATAACATAAACTGAAGGGTCATTTGGTGAGGTAGCAAGAAGGTGGTCAGCAACTGCACCAACAAGCTTAGAATTCCTGTGAGTTACACAGGCGCCAAGCAAGGAGCTCCATATGGTTCTGTCAGGCTTGAATGGCATCTGAACAATTAAGTCCTCTACCTCATTGAAATGCCCAGCTTGACCAAGAAGATCAACCACACAATAATAATGTTCTAGATGAGGTTGAAGGCCATGAAGTTTCATGGACTTGAAGATGGACCATCCTTCTTCAATCAAACCAGCATGTCTGCAGGCACTAAGTACACCTAGAAAGGTAACTTCATTTGGTTTTAACCCTTTTTGGACCATCTCTTCAAAAAGTTCAACTGCTTCTGTTGCCTTTCCATTCTGTCCACATCCTACAATAATCCCTGTCCAACACACAACATCCTTCTCATGAACAGTATCAAACAAAGCTAAACCAGCGTCAATTTCACCACTTTTAGAATACATATCAATAAGAGCAGTGAGTGTAACTCTCTCTGCTTCATATCCATTCTTTATACAAAAAGCATGAACCTGTTTGCCACGTTGAAGACATGCTAAACTTGAACAAACTTTGAGAACACTGGAAACAACATATTGATCCACTTCAAGGTCCAGATTAATCATATCCCTGAACAATGAAAAAGATAGAGAGTTTAGTTCAACCTTGGAGCATCCCATGAGTAAACCAGACCAAGCAACAGTATCTTTTTTAGGAATCCTGTTAAAGAGTAGAAAAGCATCCCTAATCTTCCGCACTTTTGCATAGAGGTCTATAAGAATGCTTCCGACAACACAATCTAATTCATACCCACTACAAACAACCAAACCATGAACTTGAATCCCCAGTCTCAAATTGAGCAAGTTGACGCAGACCTTCAAAGCACTACTCAGTGTGTAAGAATCCATACATGAACCAGAACGATATATTTGCAAAAGCATAGCTATAGCAGTTATATTTTTTTCATTAACAACATACCCAGAAAGCATAGAATTCCAAAGTGCCAAGTTATCACAAAATGAGGTGCTGGAACCAGAGTTTTGATGAAACAACTTCAATGCTGCATTCAATGCATTGCAATTTGAATACATATCCACAAGTGCTGACAATGTAAAGCAGCTAGACTCAAAACCTAGCTTCAAAACGTAACAGTGAATTTGTTTCCCCATATCCAAGAAACCAACATAACTACACGTCTTAAGAGCACAAGGAAATGTGAACTCATCAAGCTTAAAGCCTTTATGGTGCATTTTATACACAAACTCCAATGCACGCACGTTCCCATTATCTGCAAAACCACCAATGATACTGTTCCAAGAAGCACCATTAGGCTCCGGCATTCGATGAAACAAATCCACTGCCTCCTTCATCAACCTTTCTTTACAATGCCCCGAAATAATAATGTTCCATGATGTAGAATTTGCGGTAGAAATGATTTCATCAAAAACTTCTGTTGCATCATTCAAACTCCGACATTTAACATACATATCCAAAAGGGTATTCATCAAAACAATATCATTACCTAATTTCTCTCCAGCAATTCTTCCATGAAGCAGCCTACCTAGTTCGATATTTCCCACAAGACTACAAGCCTTTAAAACCACGGAATACATAAAACCATTGGGCACCTCTGCTTTGGAATCCAACATCTGGGTGTACAACTTTATAGCTTCTTGAGGTTGACCGCTATTGGTGTATGCAGAGACCATCGTCGTCCAAGTAACAATGTTTCTATCAGGCATTTCATCAAACAGTTTACGTCCTTCGTCCAAAAAAGTGGAGTCCGCATACATTGATACTAAGTTGTTCGCCGCATAAACGTTATGAGAAAACCCAGTTTTGATCAAATGAGAATGAAATGCATTTCCCTGTTTGATAGCGTGAAATCGCCCACAATGACGCAAAGCTGCCACAATCCACTTCAAATCCATTATCGTTATTTGTGAAAGTTAACTACTTAATGGCGGGATAAGCAGGAAACCCACAAGAGGTCACTATTGACGCTTGCCCTGTAACTTAATATTGTTGAATATATTTGTCCGACTCCATTGCCGAGGTTGGACAGACCATTTAGACATGTCGTTTTTAATCACGATATAAGAATTATGAAAATAGTGTCTATCTGCGTATCTATCACCGTCTTGGATGTGAACTAGTCTTTTATAAAATGGAATTTGAAATGAATCAAATTATTACTGACATCCGCTTGCTTTGGGTTCAAGTTTTTGTTCGGCAAGATCGGTTGGTCATCCGAGCAATCAATCCATTGGGTCAGTTGTCACAAAACAATAACCAGTGGGTGTCTCAGAAAACAACAATCATGCCGAATGAAGCAGTTAAAACATGTGGAAGCAGCCTAAGCGTATATGAAGGCAAAAGTATCTGCTACGCTTGTTCTTACAGGAAAGTAGAGTGAAAAAATCTGTTTGCATATCTACAGTCTTGATGTAAAACTATGGCACACTTAATCTCAGACCTCAATAGTCGAAAGCTTGAAAATCCAACGCAGCGCATGTCAGAGAACTATTAGAAACCAAGGCTTGAAAACTAGACAACAAAACAAAATTGATGTGGAGGAGAGCTTCTATGTTTTCATGCAAGACGTATGATTATAATGGAGAACTCCTCGGATACTCAAAATTGGAATTCCACCACACACCTGTAAGTGTAACAACTGCAATGACCATCTGCTTCTCTTTGCACAGCAGAACATTGGCAATGGACGGCAGAAAGCTAGCGTTCAAGAGAATAGCCTAGGCTGCAGTATGCTTGGTGGGTATTGCTGCTGAATGTACAAGATTAATGATAATAAACTATGTCATCTACTGGATTCGATCAGGGCATCATGAAAGTTAACTGGATGACCTGATCCAAGTGTTGAGTTATGGTATTGGAGACACCCGCATTCTGGCAAAGGATACATATAGATGGAAGTTTTTCTGTTGATCTTTTTAACTCTGGGTACCATCATTCCTTTGCGATCACTTTCAGTCAGCATTGCTTCCATTTGACCTTTGAAAGCCGTCCAGCTGTCAAACCAGTTAGTAGAAACTGCATTATCAAATCTGTACATTGTTGTCAAAATCCTGGGTTCCGCATTACCTTGTAATACAAATCTCTTGAATCTCTAGATTTAACAACAACCATAGGTCCATACCTCAAAATCAATCCAAATCCAATTGTCACATAAAATGCCGAACGGGTAAACAATCTGCATATGCATACTCCTATTTTCTAATTCCAGAATATTGCTATTATGACCAAGTAGGCCCATTTTACATCCAGCGGGACTCCCAAAGGACTATACATGTTCTGACGTTTGATGTATATAAAATATGCATATATCTTTTTATAGTATGTTGTTATATCTTTTATCTAAATTATTTTAATATAATTGGTTTTATATCATATTTTAAATAATTGTGGAAGCGTTATTTGAGAAATGACAACTAAGAAAATATAGGGCTTTACGAGTCAAAATATGAACAAAACACTATTTATGACTGAATACAATTTAGTAATATACGGTCGTGTATTAGCCCAAGTTCTTCTCGAATAAGGCTAAAGGTAATATACAACCTATAATACGATCGCGTCAAACCTGTATTCCAATCCAAAATTTTGGCAAAAAGATACACGATCATATCCAAAACCGTATACATGATGGACAAAAATTACATAAGACAATGAAAATTAGAGTTTTCAATTAGGGTTAACTGCCCACTTAAAGAAAGCTTAAGAACACATTCGAAAGTCATTTCAATAGAGAGATCAAAAATCATTCTATAGAAGCGATCTTCAACAAAGGATACCTTTAGAATTTTATATTACATCAAGGAATACTGCCTTCATTTTAACTATTGTTTTCGCATTTGTAAGGATGATATGTGACTAAATAGTAAATACTTCTATATCTTAACGAATAATCGTATGTTTTTTTATTCAATTTTAAATAAAGGTCTCCATTCATATGTATTGCTATTAATACTAACCATATACAGGCGAGAAATTAGGTCTAACTTTATCTACAAATAGATATAGTGGAGAGTACTTACGTATATTGTCTTCAGCACATATATTAAAAATTGAATAGGGATTAAAAGATAAACCCACATGACTCTTTCAATATTATAATAACCTCTGTGGAGCTTCAAAGAATTTAGGACAATAAGAAAAAGGATGATAAGATAGAGATATTGGTTAATCTACTTAAAAATAGGTGAGAGGTATCAAATTATTACACTAAGAAACTTAATAAGTCTAAATAAAAGAACTCCTTTAATTGAATAAACATATAAGATGTAATTAAGAAAAACCTAACTAAATATTTTTTAAATTGATATTCTTTTTATTATTATTCAGTGTTCTTGAAGTGACATAAAATAGTGAGGATTTAATTTTAACTTTAATTAAATCAACAGAATTTCAATTCATTACTAATTAGATAATAATTAAAAAATTAAGTTCAATATTTATCAATTCTTCGTAGGATTAACTCTTATTATTACTTTACTAATACCAAACAATAGATATACTTCCCTAAATTGAATATTAAAAGAATAGAATATAAAAATTCACTCATCAACATCATGCATGACACATATTACGCTTTAACTACTTCCACGGTGCATGCCAAGTTTGGACTGATCAAGACAGGACGACGGCTTCACATTGAAGTTTGCACAGGTATATTGCTACAAGCATCAAGCATTACCAACAAAGAAATATAATGCAACGTAGACGTCAAATACCTGATTCCCATGTCCTGCAGTAGAACCACGAGCTTGCGCTTATCAGGCCTAATGGTCTTTGCATGTCCATCAAAAAGGAATCTGCGATGGCCCATAAGAAAATGGGGGAAATTGCCGCCCTGAGTTGTTACAAAAACCTCGCTAAGCAAACAAACGGTATAATCCAATGCTGCCAACCTTGAAGAATAGCCCTGTGACAGGGATCAAAAGACATGAGAAATTCGGTGGCATATATACACTGAGACATCACGATTAAAGTAAAATCACATAAACGATGCACATGCATATGCACATGCAGATGCAGCTTGTGTCATATAAATTCTCCCGTTTTAATCTGCCTGATCTACTCATTCACTTGGATACACAAAGTTAAACTGAACAAAATTGTATAGATAAAATCATGAATCTAACTAGATTGAAAAAAAGATAGAAATATTGATCTAACATGCATTTTCATCTGCTGGGATTGTGTAATTCACTTTGTTAACCTTAGTAGTACTCTTCTCAAGAAAGTTAGAGATAAAAGGAAACATTACAGCTTAACGGCCCTAATAGGTACAAAGGTAGAGAGCTTAAGGCATGCCTGGATGAGCAACCAAATTCTCAAGCTTCAGTTAAAAAATATCCCACTACGCAAAAATGATAAATGGCACAGATTATGAATGTTTCCTTGACCATGATTTCTAGGAGGCTGTTACAAGTATTTACCTTAAAGGGGGCAAGCTCATCTGGAGTTGCAAGAGACTCCTTGGAGTAGATCAAAGGAAACATTTTCAGCATCGGGGCTAAATACCTTTCTGCTTGGTAAAGTTTACCCGAAGCTAAATAAATTGAGGTGTTGCTCTCAAATCCCATACCACGAAGCATCATCCCAACCTATGCTGACAGGAAAAGACATCAAGCAAAAGAAGATGTTATTGTTGATTTATTAGTGGATTTAGATTAGTATGCATGAGACAAGGAAGGTATAGAAAAACAGGAAGCAGAAGCTTACAAAGTGTTTGTATCAAAGGCTCATATTAATATGCCAAGTCACCAAAAGGCAAGAGAAGGAAAGAAATCCGAAGTACCTCCAAGGGTGTTAGAGGGCATTGACCATTTATACGATTATAACCCGGGATAATGATACGGCCTTTCTTCTTAAATTTATTTTTCCACCATCGTTCTCGAAATGAATCCATTTCAAACTTCTCAGAATCTCCTCCATCATACACACAGCATGAGAAGGCCACCATGTCCTACGGTTTGACAAGAAATATTAAGCAATCATTAGTTTAAATCGTATTATTTGAATAAGCAACATGAAAAGAATAGAAAGCATGCTTAGTGAATCACAAATAGATAGAACAGTCATACCTCCTCAAATCGGAGGTGAACAGACACATACTTTCCACCAGTCTGTGAGCTTTTATCAATCATTCGATTAACCATCTTTTGTGCAAGGTCAGATATTGAGGAAGAGAACTTCAAAGCTTTGTAATTTGCTAGGCATCTTAGTAACTGAATATGTGAAGGGACATTCATCGCCAATCGGTTGGCAAATGGGGCTATGCGGACAACCCTGATAAATGAACCACCAGATAAACAATGTGGAAGTATGATTCAACATATTTAAAAGCCAGAAAAAATGACAAGCGCAACAAAGTTGCAATGTTCAAATCGGCCATCCTTATATCATAGGATCATTTAACATATTTAAAAGCCAGAAAAAATGACAAGCGCAACAAAGTTGCAATGCTCAAATCGGCCATCCTTATATCATAGGATCTTTACTTTGGCTCTCAGCTTGCTCTCAGAATTTCCTATTTCAAGTTGCGATAAACTATCGTTCACGTCATACAATTAGACAAGAAAGAAAGAGGACATGCTTCAGAACATACCCTTGCTGCCGTAGAACAGGATAAACTTCTCCCAAGTAATAATTAGCTGAAGCCCAAGCTGGGACACGCAAGTTTGGAATATTTGTGATATTGTGTTGATACCTTTCCATCAAATCGTCTGGTAGTTTTGTCACTACTTTCACATAACCATCCAGAGTTTTGATAAAATGATCTTCATCATATATATCTGCAAACACACTATAAAGCAGGTGGATTTCACTTTATGACACACTCAGGGTCAATACAATAACTTTTCAGGAAAGAAAATTCGTTGCAGCAAAGAATTCATAGTATATGTTTCGACATCTTCATGTGTACTTATTATATGGTTACTTAAGCATGATGCTAGGCATTTGATACGGTTAAATGACTACAGGTTCGTTAACAGGAGTCAGATTACACAAGCCATACGAACTTCAATGAGCCATCTCTAGTGTCCAGGATAATATAACTAACACTATTATAGGAGTCTGGTTAAACTTCTAATAACCAGAAGCATAGTAATTCCAGGAATATTGTCATTATCGGAAACAGAGACAAAACAGAGTAAATAGCAGCACCCCCAGCATGCTTGCAGAATCTAAACTAATGTGGTCTTATTCCAAACCAGAAGTTGTGCAAAGAAGGGCATTTCATAATTTCAAAAAAGAATTACACCTGGTTTTTCACACTCAACGATACTGTCTTTAGGCACTTACAACCTTTCACTTAGTATACCTTATCACCTTAACTTAACATTTAAAACACATGAATGATGCATGCCAGCTGCTCACCTTGGATCCATCCATACACTATTGAGGTCGAAGTAAGGGATAACTAAAACAGTATTCAGAAGTCCTGCCACTGCAACTGCATTACAGATCTAATACACACAAGGGAAGTGTCAGAAACAAGGCATGAGCACGTAATGGATATCAAGGCATTGCGGTCTGCACACTCGACACATCTTAATATTCTCAAAAATTGTAAATAAAAGAAAGAAAGAAAGAGTATACCAAACAGACCAGTAGAAATGGTGGAGGACTCACCGCAGAACGCTGTTGATTTAGACCACCATTTGCCTCAACAAGCAGGTAGCCGATGGGGCCAGAAGGCTCTACAATTAAATGGAAAAACTTTGGATTATCTATTTATCTTTCTCTTTAACTATTGGAACAAATGCAACCTGAGTTAACTCATTTCCCGCAAAACGAGAATTCTACATTCGTGAACTATAACACGCTAAAATCATCCTATAACACGCTAAATTCAAGATCGGAAAATCTTTCACCTGTTACAATGGGGAAATTCGGTTTATAAGTTGAATTAGAACAGGGTCTCCGGACTTTGAGCTTCCTTTTGTATTGCCACACAGAGGATAACTGCGCCAAGAAAATGGCCCATCATGCTCTGAGAATCAGAATTAAGTAGGTAAAAGGTACACAGATTTAGTATCTAGCGTCCTTCGAATTGCTGTCACAAGACATGAGAACTCTCTTCTTATTAGTCACTTTATGATCTAGTTCATTTTAAAAAATAACCCTATAATCCATCTAAAATTTCCACCTTAATCTCATCCACCATGATCAGACGTAGAAGGCGCACTTCACATTACGTCTCAGAAAGGACAATTTAATTGAAGAACTGAGGATGAAAAAGAGATATAAGAGACGAAAGTAGCATCGTCTTTTCCATTTATTTTACCATTAAAGAGGAGAGAGATTCTCTTTTCGCTTGTCTTCTTCTCGCAACAATCAAATAAAAAACCAAAATCCAGAAGAAGTTAAAGAAAACACAAAACAGGACTCAACAATCAACAACCTGAATAGCAGTAGAATTATCAGCTTGAATACAAGGCCAAAGTTTCTGAAACAACTGATGGCTCTTGTACACAGCAACAGGGTAAGTAGTCTGTGCAAGAAACGCGGAGAACTGACCAACGCACATGATCAACGCCAAAATGTACAGTAAGGGCAAAACCAGGAGGTACTTGACGTTCCACCGGGAAAATACGCCGGCAGTGAAGCTGTCCCGCCGAGAATGGGACAGAGTTTTGGAGCGGAGCCGTCGTCTGCATTGCGAGTTGGTGTCGCAGGTGGGGCCTTCGCTGGCGTAACCGTTATTAGTAGGAGTGTTAGTACTGTAGAGTTTGGCTTTCATGGGTGAAGAATGGGTATGGCCATGCGCATACAGGAACAGATTCAAAGTGGGTATTCGCCTCGGAGCTGCGGTTTATGTTTAGGAGTTATGTTATTTGGGAAGACAGAGCGAGAGAGAGAGAGAGAGAGAGAGAGAGAGAGAGGGGTAGGCTTGGTCGGAGGGGCTCGTGCTCGTGCTGCTCTCCTCTCCAATAATGAGTGTTAGGTGCGATTAAGGGACTCGTAATTTTGCGCGCTCAAATCGCCGTACCTGTTCATTTGATCTTTTTACGTTAAAAATGTAAAGACAAAGTTAAAGCAAAACGTACTTTTAATAAATACAAGTCTAAAAAATGCAATTGTTTGATATATAATGAAAAAAAATGTCTCCTTGAATCTTGAAATTTTTAATATATATATGAAAATTCAGCAAATTCAGAAAAAAAAAACGCATTACTTGAAAAGTAATCCCGACATAATACATTACCAAAGGAGAAAACATAAGCACATGACTGAAGCATGATTCTTCAGACCATCAATTTTAGTTTTATGAGAAGGAAACAGGCATTGAATGCTTTTGCTAGCAACAAAAAGAAAAGCATAAATATGCGATTGAAAAACACACTATGGAGACGGATTCAAGTGAGTAAAATGGTGCGGAGGCAGAGGGTAGTAGTAATGATGCAATATCCTTCCGGCAATTCAAACCCCACATGCCCCTCCATTGATTTCAATGCGTACGTACCACTTACTACAAGCTAGCTGCTTCATTCAAAGTAGTCAGTCCAAAACATCTCTCTGTTGCGTTTTCCCCTCTTGTGTTACCGCAAAATTGGTACGGTGGCGACCAACTGCTCATCACATTTTAGATTTTCAATCTCAAGCTGGTACTGTCACAATCGGGTTCACGTGACTGTTATGGGATATAAGTACATTTTCTTTTACAATCATGGTTATGGAAAATATATTTCTAATTTATAGTTTTATATTTTTTATGTATATCTTATATTTTATATAATTAATTCATATTTATTAAATAATTACACATAAATTATGGTTGCGATGATAATAAAATATATTGTTTGTAATGAATTTACTTGTAGTGATTAATAGAATAGTAAATGAATAAAGAAAATAAACAGGTATGCAATTTAAGAAAATTCAAAAGGATTTAAGTAAAAAAATCAAAATTAATCAAATCATTCTTATATTGATCATTTAAAAAAATAGGAACTTAATCCATATATGATCATTTGAATATATGGCACAATGTATAATTCTTTTCATAATTAAAATGAAAATTGTTTTGAATTTTTTAATACAAAATTCAATTTATAATTCTGAATCAATTTTTTTTAACAAATGTTATATTCCAATCTGGACCTTGTTCTTTGGTTGCATTGTCAACCCACTTTAAAAATTTTAACTGGTCTGTTTGAAAAGTTATCTAGAGGAGACTTTCTGTAACACTAGCTGATACTTTAATTGGTACTTATGTGACTAACTGAAGCTGGTTCCGAATGTACCCAAAAGTAGTTTCTGTCTCTAACAGTCATTTTAAGGATTTTTTAATTTATATAAATAGACTATGATTGAGTTGTGGAAAGAACTTGAAAGATTAAAGAGACCATCCGCACATTATATTGAGCTTCTGTTTTTAAATATGAGAAAAGTAACAATGTTTTGTTTTGAGCTATATAATTGTAAATTCTTAACTAAAAATTGATGAATGGATATAATTAAAATTATTTGAATATACCCATTTTGTCTCTATATTTATACTATCTTTTATTATTATGTGTTTATTTTATTTAATATACATTTATGACAATCATTTGTTAGAATAACAATTTCATTAATTAATTTCAAATATAAAAAAAGTGAACACCTCTCAAATGTCATTTAGGAATTAATTGATTGTGTAATAGTTTGATCTTTATCATCAACATCCAGTTGAAGTCTTGCTGAAACGCGAGATCTAAGAAGGTCCGATAATATACAAATTTACCTTTATTTAATAAAGTGACAATTTCTGATAAATCTACGTGCAAGATTTTGTAAGTGCAAATTGTTAGTGTACATTTGCACTTATTTTATAAATTTTAAGTTCAATTCCACTTATATTGGATTCCATACGGAAGAGATGCATGTTATAAGTATAATCCAAGTTAATGTAAGCGCACAATTAATTAACTACAGCATGTTGGATTAAAAATAAGGGGAAAATAGAATTTATCTTTAAATTAAGTTAAAGGTGTAAAGTGTAAACATGGGAATAAATTATGAAAGCATATCCAGGAATTGCGGAGAAAGGAATTTGGTTCGGTGGTTTCCAAGTAGCTATCAACTTCGTATGGGGGCTCTGTTGACGTCAGTTGATTAATGAATTTACTTTGCTGGCCCACTTCATATCTGCCTTGCACTGTCCTTTCTTTTTCTCTCCTTCCTTCCAAGACCTTGACCACTCCATTTGCATTTGGTGCTCGTTTACGAGATTCTGGGACTCTCGGAATGGTTTAACACTATATTTAGTTTTAAATTTTCGAAAGTTTGGTAATCAAATCACGTGGGTAGCCAATATTCTTATTTGAATTTGATTTTTGGTACAAGTCGGACAAAAGAATTGCCTGGGCTAAGAACTAACAACAATAGGCAAATCAAACTCCACCTGAATAACCAAAATTGTTGATCTCCAACCAAATGGGTATTCTTTAATAGTATCAGTTTCAGTTGTTTTAAAATTCCCTATCCGATTATATACATGTGATCTGCATCATGTTATGTCACTTCCAATGAAAAATAATAATAGTTGCATTCCAGTTTCTAGAAAGTAAACAACATTATATTATTATGTGTATCAATAATGGAAAGTAAACGTGAGCGAATGAGGGGACAAATTAAAGCCCAAATCTCTCCGAAACAAGCGCTTTTTATCCTCCTCCGCAAGATCCCATCCCGCAATAGTCATATTTACATCAATACCCTTCTGTTCCAAAGAATGTTTGTTCACTTCGCAAGCAAACCCATTCAGGTCTTTATACATTCATTCTCCATTGTCTTTTTATTTCTTCAACTACAAATTGATCTTAGTGAACTGGTACTAATATAGTTGGAAATTGAGGGACCAAATCCGCTCTGATATAGTTGGACATGGAGGAACCACCTTTTTCCCGCTTGAGTTGTTCAAAATGACAACAGATCCCACATGGTCACAACCTTTTTTTTTTTTTCTCTTTCCGTTTTACTTTAACTGGAAACTCTTGGAAGCTGAGTTTTCTATTTTTTCTTTTCTAAGTCTGGATAATGTTAATAAGCCAACCATAGGGTTATTGACAACTTCCGTTACACGTTACCGTTTTAGTTCAGAAATGAAGATCCCACGGAAAGGTGGCAGGATCTTACTCCATAAATGACAACTATGTATAGCGAGCTGTCTACTGTAAAGAGATAATGTAGCCAAATTTAGCTTCTGATGGCTGCAACGGCCACCTATCCAGATGCCATTTATTATAAGGGTACGATAGATCCAAGAAATTAAAAATTGATTATATCATTTTTGGCTTAAATAAAAATTTATTTTGACAATTAATCATGCTTCACGAGTAGCTACTCTGTCTTCTGACCAACGTAGAGAACGCAGCCACGATGGCATTAGACCTTTAAGCATTCCACTTACGGACTTAATTCCTTATATGGTTAAAATAAACACAAAAGATATGGCTCCCTATTTCACGTCATGCTCCACTTCAACAACTCAACTGTTGTCAAGAGAACATTGGCTATGTGGAGTTCCTTAGGTTGTCATTTTACCATCAGACAATATTTTTGCAATCCCGTCTCATGTCATTACAAAAGGTTTTAATAACACTAGCATCTTTTTACGTGTCGATTTCTCAGGTACCAGCTGGCCCTTTGGATGTGTCCGGTTAGGTAAGAGGGGCTTTGATAATGGTCAAGCTACGACTGAGCCAAGTTTAAATGTCACTGTCAAGTCAATGCTTTTGTCCCCATTCCCACGAACCCTCTCAGCCTCGAGCTGCTATTTACCACAAAATCACCTTTCAGCACCGGGAATGGTGGTGGACCTCACCCTCCATCCTCGGGCGCGGGTTGGCCGTGTCCGATTCCCAGTACCATCCTCCATTCCTAGTCGCAAAAATGGCGTGCCATTGAACCATGTGCCTTGGCTGTTTCTGAAGGAACGTGCTCAGTTGCTAGTGATATTGGAACACATTAACTTCTACTTGATGGATGGCGAAATTAAACCATCCTCACGATGTGCAAACATACTTTCGGCGGAAAAAGAAGACAAAAAAAAGTCCCCCACTCCACTTATGGGGAATCAACCACTAGGTTTCACATAATGCCATTGAAACCAGAGAACCAAAATCTCCTCATCCCTTTTCCTAGTACCCTGTCTGCTCATCTGTGTGAACAAAAATTGTTTGGATTTGAAACCAGAGAACCAAAATCTCCTCATCCCTTTCCTAGTACCCTGTCTGCTCATCTGTGTGAACAAAAATTGTTTGGAAGAATAAATCCTCCGTTGGATAATTTAGACATTTTCCGGGATAATCATTAATTGTATTTTTCAAGTTTTCAATAAATTATCAGTTAAGTTACATAATTTGATCCAGATAAAGATAATAAAGTAGCCTAATAAATTATCTAAGTCAATGTGTCGAAATTTAGGAGGAAAATTTTTTCGATCAGTGAAGACCAGACTCATATCAGGCTTGTGGTGAAGAAGCCCGATATAAAAGTTATATATAAAGGTTAAGGTCTCCTATAGTCGTTCAGATCATTCGTAGACATACGAATTCTCTGATTCGTTAAGAGTGCTTACATTTTGAGAAAATTGTAGAAAGATGTTGATCACGTGTCGGTAAAGGATTTCCGTGAAGGTCCTAGAAGATTGGAGCTCGTTTCTACTTCAGAAACTATCTCGAAAGTCAGAATGGAATAGAAATCAGATATTCCACATTTCCTTCATTTATTTCCCTCTCATGAACGATCTGAGATACGTAATAAGTTTTATGTTACGTGTTACACGTGGTATCAGAGTGATTACGTGATCGGGTTGTTAAAAACGAAGTTTTTTTATGTTTATCCTTTAGGATTTTCAGTTGTTTTTTATTTGTATTTCTGTTTTTTCATGTGTATGAATGTGTGAAAGTAGAGTACATGAGGCTAGCCATGAGAAATAGGTCGAAAATAGGCTAGAAAGTGCCAAAAATGGGCTCTAGGATAGCTGGAAATTACCCTCCTCGTCAGAGGGCGATAAAATCGCTAGGCTCGTGCGACAGTGCTCCAGTAACCTCCTAAGGGTGATTAGGTTGGCACGTGCAAAGCATGGGTCTCATGTCACCCGCTCTCCCATTGGCAAGGGACGGGCGCGCCGTGCACTGCACATGCTTGCTATCTGTCCTACACATGGACGGTGAGGATGGGGACACATGGCGGTGTGCGCAATGCAAACGCCATACAATAGAGGCACATTTGTGTGTGGTGGTGCGTGTTATACACGCGCCAACAGTATCATGCACACGTGCGTGCCCCAAGCGCCAGAAGCGTTTGTTGTGCATCGATCGTACGCATGTGCACCGCACACGCCTCTAGCCTACGCGTAGCGATGACTGTGGGCTGACGTCAATCCACAGTGTTATGCTGATGTCAGCGCTACAATACTACTAACGTCAACACCAAAAAATAAAGAAAAAAATTCAAAATTCTTGTAAGTGTGCCTCGGGACCTTTTGGGTCAGTTTCCAAGTCAGGAGAATTTATAAAGTGACTTTTTTTTTATTTTTTGGATTAATTACGTTGGTAATTTGATTTTGGAAAAGGTTTAAAAGCTTTTTAAAGTTAATTTTCGTGCTTCGAACTGCACATAAATGAGACACTTAAGGTTTTGTGTTTCGTGTGGTAGGTTCGGCGTTCGGAAAGCATGATAGTCGCTCTGATTGAGTTTTTTAAGATAAAAGTCTCAAATAAAGTTTAAAGGCAATGTTTTCAGCACCAGTATATGATTATTTGACTGTGCATATGATTTTTTGCATTTATTGATGATTTTCTCAAACAGCATACCCATGTAGAATGTGAGAACAATATAAGGATGTATCCCTTGTGTTTGTGGACCTTCCGAGGTGTTGATGAGGATGTAGTC
>JANKOE010000006.1:19865773-19876876 GCA_026284465.1 Erythroxylum citrifolium
TCCATTCTCTGTGGATCGACCCCATTTACCACTGTCTGCAATTTATTTTCGTTTGGTGTTTGGGATTTATTTTTGGTAGATTCGACTCCCATCAAACATCATAATCTCTCAAGATGAGGATTGGGATATCAATGCCTTGATTTCCTGATGTGTTGCAGTAGAGGAAAAGCTTAAGAGTTCTTCTCATACAGTCTTGTATGCAGCCGCCAAAGGTATCGGGAAGGCGGAGCCCCAACAGTCTAAGGGTAAGGGTAAGAAATCCAAACTTCTCCACGTATTCAGATTGGACAATCTAGCATCGCTAAGGGTCCACATAACTTGAAGAATATAAGGTGCTTCTTCTACAAGAAGAAGGGACATAGGAAATCTAACTACCTGAAATATAAAATTTGGAAGTTTAAACAAGAGCTATCCAATAACTCCTCGAGTTATATGATTCATGAATCCAAGTTAGCTATACCCCCATCAAGTTCTTGAGGGCTAGATAGTAGAGCTTCTACTCATGTTGCTTTCCCAATGCAGGGGCTCAGATCTAGGAGAAGGCAGACTAAAGGAAAGGAGAAGCTGATGGTTCTATGTAGGGATGTAGGTTTAAACCTCAATACAGGGTTTGTATTAGTTTTAGGAGACACTTTTTATATACCGTCATTTAGACGGAGTCTGATCTCTGCATCAGTTTTGGATAAAGAGGGTTATTGTTTTGTATTTGATACTTCAATTGTAAATATTTCTGTAAATGCAAAGCATATTGAAACTGCCTCCTTATCCTACAGATTATATAGAATTTATCTTACCCCTATCGAAATGTATGTTTCTTCTTATATTGTCGAACCAGCGGCTTGTAAGAGACCTCTGATAAAGGAAACATCATACATGTTGTGGCATAAACAACTTAACCACATTTCCAGGGAGAGGGTTGAGAGATTGATAGAGGATAACATTCTTCCGACTCTGGACTTTGGTGATCTGGAAACATGTATTGATTGTTACAAGGGTAAGTTGATCAAAATAAAGAAAAAAGGGAAACTCTTGCTTTTGATTTGTTAGACCATATACATATGGATATTAGTGGACCCTATACAGTTAGGTTATGCAATTCTAGATATTTTCTAACAATTATAGATGATTATTCCCACTACAGTCATATGTTCTTGCTTAAGGAAAAGTCTGAAGTTCTCGATAAATTCAAGATCTTTAAGAAGGAGGTTGAGAACCAGTTGAAAAGATCAATAAAGATTGTCAGATTTGATCGGGGAGGTGAATACTTTGACAAACATGGGGTTGCAGGACAAGAAAAAGGTCAGTTTGCTAGTATTTAGAATTAGTTAGAATAGTGACTTAATTCACTATATCGGGTAGTCCTGAGAAAAATAGTGTGGCTGAGAGGTGCAATCACACCTTAAAGGACATGATGAGATCTATGCTAAGTAGGACTAACCTACCTAAATACCTTTGGGGTGAAGCCATTGAGATGACATTATATATATTAAATACAGTCCCAAGTAAGACAATGCCTAAGATGCCTTTTGAACTCTAGAAAGGGTGAAAACTAAGCCTTTCACACATTCGTGTATGGCGCTACCCTACTGAGGTATGGTTATATAATCCTTATGAGGGAAAATTGCGACCTCCTTCTACTCGTTGCTATTTAGTAGGTTATCTTGACTACTCTAAGGCATACAAATTTTACTATAGAGAAAAGGGGCCAAAATAGTGGAATCACAGACGACTAAGTTTTTGGAATACGATGTACATGATGAGGGTGGACCCTCACACCCTCCAGGGGATAGCAGGACGGAAGTTACGATCATTTTGTATCCGCCGCTCATACAATCAGGTCCAATGGATCAAGGTCCGAGTACCATACTTGTGCAGGCAGACGTTCTTGGGGTTCAAGAACTTATATAGTTATGTAGATCCATCAGAGAGAGATGACTTGCTATCTCATCATATTACATAGTTTATTTAGGTGAGCAAGACTATGATATAGGACTTGTTATGGACCTCATGCAGACTTGTGGTGGGAAGCGATGAAGGATGAGATGCAATCCATGAGGTACAATAAGGTATGAGAGCAGGTTTATTTGCCTTAATGTTACAGACCTGTCAGTTGCATGTGGCTATTTAAGACCAAGAAGGACACACAAGGTCAAGTTGAGCAGTTTAAGACGCGATTGGTTGTCAGAGGGTTCACTTAGAGAGGAGTTGACTTTAATATTACCTTCTCTCCTATATCCTTGAAGGATGCATTTAGAGTGATTATAACACTATTAGCTCATTATGACATAGAGCTACATTAGATGGACGTTAAAACCACTTTCTTGAATGGTGACCTTTATAAGGAGGTCTATATGGAGCAACCTAAAGGATTTCATGATTAAGGAGCAACTGGCAAAGTTTGCAAGTTGACCAAATCAATATACGGTCTAAAACAGGTTTTCAAATAATGGTACCTA
This sequence comes from Erythroxylum citrifolium, assembly GCA_026284465.1. Lineage (NCBI taxonomy): Eukaryota > Viridiplantae > Streptophyta > Magnoliopsida > Malpighiales > Erythroxylaceae > Erythroxylum > Erythroxylum citrifolium. Next base: position 19,868,230 of record JANKOE010000006.1, read on the forward strand.
AAATTTGATGAGGTTTTGACCTCTTTTGACTTTATAGAAAACAAAGTTGAAAGATGCTTATACTATAGGGTCGGGAAGAGCAAAGTCATCTTCCTACTGTTGTATGTGAATGATATATTGCTCGCGTCAAATAACTTGACCATGTTGCATGAAGTTAGGCAACTTTTGGCCAATCATTTTAACATGAAGGACCTCAATGAAGCATCTTTTTTCCTCGGTATATAGATTCACCGGGATAGATCTTAACACTCATTAAGCCTCTCACAAAGTGCATACATTGAGCAGGTGTTACAAACGTTTAATATGGTTGACTATATACCTATTGTAGCACCTATCTCTTATGGTGAGAGATTATCTTTGGCATAGTATCCAAAGTATAAAGTTGAGAGAGAGGCTATAAGGAATGTTCCGTATTCTCGTGCGATCGATAGCCTGATGTATGCCTAAGTGTGCACTGCACCAGACATTGCATTTATTGTTGGACTTCTGGGTCGATATTTGGCTAACCGGAATGCAGTTAAGCAATTATTGAGACACCTAAAGAGTACCAAGGATTATATGTTGACATATAGGAAGGTCAACGATTTAAACCTCACAAGGTATACAGACTCCGATTTTACTATGTGTCTAGATGATCGCAAGTCCACTTCAGGGTACATTTTTATGTTGGCAGATGGTGAAGTATCGTGGAAGAGTGTTAAGCAAATATTGATAACTTCCTCAACCTTGCATGCAGAGTTTGTTTCATACTATGGAGCTACTACACAAGTGGTTTGGCTCATAAACTTGATTTCTATGTTGTATGTGGTAGATTTCGTAACTAGACCCATTCGGTTGTATTGTGATAATCTTATTGCAGTGATGTTTCGTAACAACAATAAGAATATCACAGGGTTTAAGCATTTGGAGGTCAAATACTTGACCATAAAGGAGTTGATTTAGAAAGGTGACGTTGAAGTGGAGCATATTAGGATTGAGGAGATGTTAGTCAATCCGTTGACTAAAAGACTTCGTCTATTAGTGTTTGTTAGACATGTATCCAGTATAGGTGTGTTGAAGTCCTCAGACAATAGTAATTAGGGATCAATGTATTTGATCCTTGTATGTTTGTACATTTTGAAGTATTATGATTATTTATTAATAGATAATCATCCTTTTATCCTCAGTAATAAATGTTCTTGTGCAAAGTCATAATACGTACGAAAGTCTTAAGATTTGTGTCGATATTAAGCATTTTAAAAGTCATTGGGCATATATATAGATTGACCTTGAGCCTATGTTATTTAGATACATACAATTTAAATTAGATATCCATACGTTTTTACATGACATAGGGGATATAAGTTTTAATTCCATAAAGGTTTTCTCTAATGTTGTTTAGCATTTAGTGAGAGAAAACAAGTTTTCTCTAATGTTGTTAAGCATTTGGTGAGAGAAAATAAGATTTCTCTGCTATAGTTTAGCATAAAGTTGGAGAAATCAACACCTACAAACGAAGATGATACATATTATATCATACATGTATCATCCTAGTTTGTCAAACTCCATTTTCCCATTCATATTAATAAGGTATTAAATATGCGTGATTATATTGGACCCATGTCATAAATGACACATATGTTTGATATTTTTTGATATCGAAATCCTTGTAGGATAGAATGTTGGACTTTCGTTATCTTTGGATCAAATATTTTTTAAAACTTTTAAACTCCATACCAATGCAGTAGCATGACTTAACCAAGTTTTCAAATTGTTTTTTAAAAACTTGAATCTAAATATTATCCAAAGGGTTTTCAAAAAAAAATATTATCCAAAGGGAGAATGTTAGATAATTTTGACTTTTCCCATAAAGTTGGACAACATTTAATTCCATTTTTCTGTTTTTTTAATAATTTATCGATTAAGTTACGTAATTTGATCCGAATAAAGATAATAAAGTGACCCAATAAATTATCTAAGTTAATGGGTCGAAGTCTATGACAAAAATAAATCTCGATCAATGTGGACTAAACTCATATCGAGCTTGTGATGGAAAAACCTGATATGGAAGCTATAGATAAAGGTTAAAGTCTCTTACAGTTGCTCATATCATTCGTAAATATATGAATTCTTTAACTTATTAAGAGTGCTTATGTTTTGAGAAAATTGTAAAAACACGTTAACCACGTGTAAATGAAGGATTCCGATGAAGGTCTTAGAAGATTAAAGCTCGTTTCGACCTCAAAAACCACCTCAGAAGTTAGAATGAAACTGTAATTAAGTATTCCACATTTCTTTTGTTTATTTCCCTTTCTTAAACAATTCGGGACACATAATAAGGTTTATACTGTGTGTTTCAAAAACATGACAAAGTACTGATCTAACTGATCTCAGCAAGAAGAAGTTCACAAAAACTGTTATTAAATAAGCAAGACATTTTAAATTCAATCATAAAAAAGGCAAACTTCCATCCTAATAGAGAAGTTATGATGTATAAATTATGGTTGATTATCATTAGGATGTTAACACTTTTAACAAGAAAATAACAGTCTCTTCAAATTTTACGTTACAGTAGATAGGGGAGAGTTCGTAATAGTTTCTACATCATACCATACCATGCATTGAAACCAGTTAAACAGATAAGGTCTTTTCAGGATCTCATCCTTGAAGTTATTATACTTCAAAACTGCTCGTGAAAGAATATGTAATGTTAGCCAAAACATATTTGTCAAATTGGAGATAAGTGGAACCGCTTCAATAGAAGCTACTTATTTTTCGAAACTTATGATGTTTCCAAAGTCACATCTCAGATGTTAAAGATAGCAAAAGAACGGAAATGAAAGAACAGAAACCAGTTCACCAGTAGCGAAGGTATATCTTGTATCATTTCACATTATACCGGATGCATACCCCTGTAGCTTCTACTCCCCTCCCATGTCGTGGTTAAAGAAACAGAGATCAAAATAACCATAGCCAGATCATGCCACGATTAAAACTTACAAAGTTCCTCCTTTTAACAATGACCCTTATTGTACACATCAATGCTTACAGATATGATTGAATTTGAGATATCCTTAGTCAATGATACGAACCCCTGACTTTTCAAACCAACACAACAGCAATTTTCTTGACAATTGGAATACAATATCTATTCATTAGTTTAGGAAGAAATCATTTGTTCTAACTAAATAAGATAGAATTTGTCAGATTATAGGCAAGTTGCATGGCAATAATTTCAACTCACAATAAGGGCCACGTTAAAAGTTGAGTATGGAATCACGAAGTGAAAGAAGTAGCCAGACTACTTCTTCTTTATTCTTTGTCTCAATAAGTGACTTGCAGGGCCCAAAGCATGTGGAACACGAGTAAACATCAGATCAAGAGTGTGACGTTTCTGTAAAGGCTGTATCAGCTGCAGAAGCTTGAGCTTCCAATAACTTTGCTTGACGTTCTGCATGTTCTCTTTCACATTGACTGATTCCCATAATGATGTCTAGCATTGTACCTGTAGTGCCAAAGAAAACAAGGGGAGCCAAAGATTTCCGCTTTATTCCGACTGGAATAGCTACCAAAGCCCCTGCCACAGAGAAGAACCATGTGCCCATTGCGCTGCATTTATGGGACATTCAGTAGCTAACATCACATCTCTAGTCAAAACAACAAATACAAGTGGGAGAGAAACGCAATGAATAAATTGAGTACCAGAATCTCAACCTGATTATCTGAATCCCAATGCAGTAAGTGTCACTAAAGGGACAAGTTTTTATACTGAAGCAAGATAAATGACTTGGTGGTCTCAACAGATAGTTAATTGTCAATTCATACGTGACATCTTTACATTGACTTGTTAAGCAAGATTAATACCCTAGATTAAAGACAGAACTGCCTAATGGTCAACTATGGACATCTTGCTTGTTCTCGATATTTCTATTAACTCGCCCGATTTGGATAACTCCTGAGAGATCACAAAATGCCGTATTCATAGAGCAAGCTACATTATCTGAACATTCTTCTCATCGGAAAGTAATTCAATTGATTTGCTTAAGGCGTAAATGTAGAATTTCATCAATGGAAGGCAAAGAAAGCAAAGTTTAAAGGAATGAGAAATGAGTCCAATGAGAAATCTTGCATCAGAACAAATATTAAGTACTTGAAATAGCAAAACACCAGAATTTGGACATAGACATAAACCAATTAAGAAAAGATCAACTGATGTTGGAGTAAATGCTATTGATTGAGGAATAAAACAAACATATCAGATGGTTTGATCTCAATAATAGTTCACAAACAATTCGTTTAACATAATACACTAGCACAGGTGGGTGATATTGAAATTAAACAACTGAGCAAGTGAAATTGTCCTCCTTTCAGTAACAATGTCTACAAGAACCATTATTAAGACCTTTTCTTGTCCTACTCTTCACACGAGCATAGACACGATTTTAATTTTCTAGGGAATCGAAGTATTTTCCCCCAAATAAATGTTAATATTAGTATAGTCAGTTATCCTACGACATTCAGTGAAACTCAAAGATACACAACGGATATACAAGATTGCCAGCAAACAATCTAAGCCAAATAAAGAGAGAAGTATAATATAATCAGAAACTTATCAACGATGCAAAAGATCAGAGAGGAGAGAAAGAATCGTACTTCGCAACTGAGCACTCCTCAAGGTGCTTAACATTTTCCTGCGCAGCCATCGCTCTCTCTGTCGTTTCCTGTCTGTCACAAGCACCAATCCAATCCAACCCCGTTCCGAAATTTCACTTTATTCAGTGCCAAAATTTGACAACTAAAACTACCTGTGGTGATTGGTACAACCCTAGAAACTGCGAATAACTCAGTAAAGAGAAGAAGAAAGACGCAATTACCAGAACCAATGAGACTGTAAATGGCATCACAGATAAAGCTCACCTGAAGAAAACTGCGGAAGAAAGGCTGGGTGAACTAGGTGGACTCTGGACTCTGGTGGTTTTGGACCTCTTGGTAATCCGTTCACTAATGCGACTCGACCCGTATCGACCCGACTGTAAACCCGATACGTACGAAAAATAATAATAATAATAAACTGACTCAAACGACGTACCGTGGGAGAGCAGCATTAAAGAGAAAACTTCAAATGAAAGCGGAGAAAGAAGCGATGAAAGGTGTAGGAGGGCCACTTCTGTGCATAGGCGATTTGCTTAGCGACCTCTCCGAAAACTCCGACCAACTTGATTGCCGATCAACCCCTCCTTCTTCTTCTTTATCATCGCCGAAATCTCCGTCTCCTGCTTCGGTCCCTGATTCCACTGATCTCACCCTTCTCTTTCAGGTCTTTATCTATTTCTTTCTGTCTCATTCATTAATTAATTCATAATCATCGTCTCAAAGAATCATCAATTTTTTTGTTTCCATCGTCAGATTTTCCTTTTCAAGCCTTTAAATTCAGGTTCTTCAATTTTCGGTGATTTATTATTAATTACAGTTTATAGTTTCAAACTTTTTGTTTCAGGAAAGCTACGATCGCCTGAATGAGGCTTTTGCTGGGACGGATCACTCGTGGACTGCTCTGACTTTAAAGGTGAGTTTTTCTCAATGACCAATTAAATGTTTTGGCTCATAGATTTCGATGTGTTTGTATGTAATTAGAGTGAGACCCTTCTTCTCTTTAGTTAACGTTATCCACCGCCGTATTGCATTTCTTCAGCAAGGAAATGTTTCAATTAATGTTCCTCTTACCTATATTTGGGTTTTATTCCAGTTGTGTGCTTCTCTTGAAACTGCAAACAAGTTGGTCCAGTCCACCAACTCCAACGTTAAATTTGTGTCTGAAAAGGTTGGGGAGTTCGATGAGATTATCAAGAGTGGAGATTCTACTGCGGCATTGGCCAATGCCCTCCTTGCCTCTCTGAATCAAAAGGGAGGTCCATCTAGTGGAACTCAGCAGTAACTTCTTTGGTTTCAGCTGAGCATGGTTAGTTTACAATTCCCGTCAACATGAGCGGCATATCATTATCTTCAGCTTTATTTCAAGTTTTAATTTGTTTTCCCAGTAAACTAGCCGGTTCAATGTGAACTTTTCTTAATCACGGTGAAGAAATTGAGCTATGGATTGAACTGAATATAACCTTGAATGAAAATATTACGTCTTAGCTGTTCTGCAATCTGTTTACAGTTACACAACTCTTCTTGATATTAGAGCTAAAGAGAAAGGAATTAATTGCATTTCAAATTTGGCAAAATGGGTGTTCTCGATTAACATTAAGGACTAGTAGCCTTTAAAAAGAATTTAACGTGATGCAAAGGTTGTAGTTAAACTGCAAATAGAAGATAGCATTGTGACAATAAAGGTGAGCAATTCTTTCAAGGTTGCTTTTCCCAAATCCTCCTGACCTACAAAAGGAGGTTAAGGTAATTTGACTTAAGCATTCATCTGGTTTATTTACAAACAAATCTTGTATGGATGTGATCAAGAACTAGGCATTGACTGTGAACTAATATTCTCTTGTGTGGAACAAGTCTCTTGTCCCAAGATTTTCATTTACTTTATGGCTCGCGATTAAAGAAAAGCTCACTACCTTGGACAGAACAAGAGGCACTAATAATCTGAATTGAATGTTGTGTTTGACAAACTAAGAAATTAATGCACATCTTATGTTGCCCTATTCGTATAGGCTTTGGAAGGATGCCATTGGTGAAAAGGAACCAAAGGGTCTTCAAGGACGGGTTTAACTCTCCGGAATAAGTGAAAGCAACATTAAACTTATTAGGGAGTTGCTTATGGCTAGAGGACAAACATTATCACTTTTCTTCACTTTTGAAATTAAATTGGTCCCTTTAGTTAGTTGCCATTCTCCTATCATGTTAAACATGATGTAGCTTAATAAACTTTAATAGTTTTGAATTGTGTTTTGTTGTATTATTTTATACGTTCCATGTAAACTCTAGTTAATAATGCAATTTATTTAATTAAAAAAATTTGTGATTATCGTATTAATAGTGGTATCAAATTTGGTTTTGGAATGTTTACAGAATAATGTTAGAATTTTTTAAAATGGTAAAATAGTCTCTTAATGTATTATGCTACATAATTTTTAAATTTTCAGCAATCCTATTTCAAAAAATCATAATAATATAAATCTGAAATAAAAAGTTTCTTTTTATTTTTATTAATATCATTTTTTACATATTACACATATAAATAGTTGCCACAATTAATACAAAAATATCACTTATTTATCTTATAAATATAAAACTAAGAATAATGCAAAGTATTTAAAATGTTATAATTTCCTTTATATTACAAAGAATAATTGCATTCAAAAATTACATAGTAAGAATGATAAAAGTTTATGACTTTATAAGCATTATAATAAGAGTTTATGTTGAGGAACACAACCAAGTAGAAGGGAAACATTAAAAAAAGACACATATGGTTAAAAGTTGTATATTTATATTGCACATATAGAATTTAACATATCCATAAGAAAAAAAGTGAAATTAAAAAAAAAGGAGAATGAATGAAAACTCGAAACTTTATTCCATCAAATATTTACTCAAATTATATTGACTTCATTTTTCATTTAGTACAAAATCATTATCATTAAGAGAAATCTTATCATCACCTTCATTCAAATTTATTGTACCAAATCACATGTCAATACTTTCTTATCCAAGGTTATCTTTCAAGTCACATTCATCTATAAAACTTGGTTCTTTAAAAACTCAATCTATTAAAAGATCGATATGGTCAAGGCAAATTAAATATAATAAACAAATAAAATTAAATTATTAAGACATTATATTCAACTTTAATAATAATAATATACATTTCTCGAAGCTTTAAGTTGTATTAAATAAAACCCAAATAGTTCGATCTTTTGTGTTTTAATCTATTTTTTTCTTGGAATAGATAAATTTAAATATTCTTTAATTTTTTATACACACTATTGCACTCAAATATTGACTCACAATTCAAATTATATATCTTTGCAATTCTAAAACACCACTTTGGAATTGGTCTCACCAAGCAATTTTAAGATAACGAAAGTAATCTTTTAAACAAAATAAAGTGACGATTAATTTAAAACAAGTAACAAAAGTGAACACATATATACTTGAATTTAGTTTATCTCTTTCATAAATTGTAATGACCATCACAAAATCACTGCATACATCCCTGTATGCCTTAATTTATGAGTTAAGAAGATCTATCATGTCATATGCAACAATTGTTATAATAATTAATAGCATTCCTATATTAGTTTCAATTTTCTTTGTAAAATTTGGTCTAAAATAGACACTAGGATTCAAAAACACCATAGCAACAATAATCAACAAAGAGTAAAGTTGTCTTTCTTATCTTTTATTAATGACTGCAAGATAAAGTATATACAAATAATGCCTATTTTTTAGATTGGATTTGATTACTTCCTTCGCTTATTTATGGCATCATAAAAATAACTCATTGTTGTCCTCTTATCATTATCAGTCAGACGAAGTACTTGCTGTTCGGTCCGGGATTTGGTACCTGGGGAAACAGGCCCAGCCATAGACCCAGCATACCCCCGCGGCCCACACAATTAGTACTGTCCTCTTTGGTCTGAGAATCCCTCTCCAGGATTCGAACACAAGACCTCAAGGTTTTATAGCTTCCACATGCTCGCCTCTTACCATTGAGCTA
>JANKOE010000006.1:19916381-19930930 GCA_026284465.1 Erythroxylum citrifolium
AATTTTTTAGATACAAGTGACAAATATTATATATTATTGAATATTCTGGATACTTTTTGGATAAATTTACATAATTTCTTATTCAATAATTTTCATATAATTAATTTTTGAGTACGGTGAATGTTTACAATATCAAGTTTAAGAGTGCAAGTATAATTAGGTTAAATTTATCGATGCTTCTTATTTTATTAAATTTAATTTTAGTAAAATAAATTTATTTTAATCTTTTATATAATATTTATTAAAAATATTTTATTTTATTAAAATACGTAATTTGAAAATTAATTTTTTATTTAAAATTAATATCTATTTTAATTATATTTTAATTATTAAATTCAATTTTATTTGAAATATATATTTGAATTATTTTTAATTTAATTATATTTATTAATAATTATTAAATTTAATCACAAAAATTAAATAGAATTATTAAGTAAAATTAAATTATTCATCATTCTTATTAATAATTAAATTTAATTAATTAAATATTAAATTAAATTATTCATAATTTTTATAAAAATTAATATATTGAATAATTAAACAGTATATATTTAATTGATAATAAATCATATCAAAATATAGAAAAAAACTATTTTATAATTTTTATAATTTTAAAAAATCAAAACTAAAAACAGAAATTAAAAATTCAAATAGACAATTTTTTTCTAAATTTAAAAATAAAAAAAAAACAAAATAAAAATAAACGTATCCTACACTTACCAGAGACTATCGCAAGTCGCAACAGAGTAAGAGTCGCATAACCTTTTTGTGTGATGCAGAGTCAATGTACCTGGACGCCAGCAGGAATGGCTGCGAATGTGAAATTTAAATCCTCCGCATCCATTGCCTTCTACATTACAGGTCGTCTCCTTCCCAGAAGACCAATCTCCTTTTACCCTTCTCTCATGGCTGCCTTGTCCACCGCCGAGAAGGACGCCATTTCCTGTCCCAGTGAGTCCACTCTACCCACCCAGAAGCCTTTACAGGTAAACCCCATTTCTTCTTCTTTTTTCTTTTTTGGCATATGTTGAGATGATTCCTTTTTTGGTTTAGGGTTTCTTTTCTGTGCTTTAAAAGTTGGATCTTGTTGGGTCTTGTGTGTTTTTAGGAATTGTTCAACTGTGACGCGTGTTTATTGAGAATGTTAGCTTATTGAGCTTTCTTACGAGGAGTTGTAGTAATTTAATTACCCAGATACTTGTCCCTGTGCATATCTTCCACAGACTTTTGGCTTTTGTCTTGTCAAGCGAAGGACTTGAATTTTAGATTGATTATGTTGGAAAATCATTTGCCTACTGGAAAGTCTGCAACCGAGCTTTCTTCCTGTTTTCTTGTAAATGTCTGTTTGCATTTTGAATGTGATTTTGCTACTGTCATGTTATGCATACCTACCTTATCCAGTGTTCCAGAGTGCCGAAATCTGTCTTGTCTTTTGTTGCTTGCACCTCCATCTTCTTTCGTACTAAGCCTTGTTCTTTCAGATTGCTAAGCGCCTGGAGAAATTCAAAACCACAATCTTCACACAAATGAGTTCACTTGCCACAAAACACGGGGCAATAAATCTTGGCCAAGGTTTTCCCAACTTTGACGGTCCTGACTTTGTGAAAGAGGCAGCTATTCAAGCCATTAGGGATGGGAAGAATCAATATGCCCGAGGATATGGGGTTCCAGATTTTAACTTTACCATTGCTTCCCGATTTAAGAAAGATACTGGGCTTGTTGTAGATCCTGAGAAGGAAATCACTGTCACATCTGGGTGCACTGAGGCGATTGCTGCTACCATCTTAGGCTTAATCAATCCAGGGGATGAAGTAATACTCTTTGCTCCTTTCTACGATTCTTATGAAGCTACACTATCTATGGCTGGTGCTGAAATAAAAAGCATCACCCTGTGCCCACCTGATTTTGCGGCTCCCATCAATGAACTTAAGTCCATTATATCAAAGAAAACACGTGCAATTCTTCTTAATACTCCTCATAACCCCACTGGAAAGATGTTTACCAGGGAGGAACTCAGTGTTATTGCGTCGCTTTGCATTGAAAATGATGTCCTGGTTTTTGCTGATGAAGTTTATGATAAGCTTGCCTTTGAAATGGATCACATATCAATTGCTTCACTTCCTGGAATGTATGAGCGAACTGTGACTATGAATTCTTTGGGCAAGACATTCTCTTTGACAGGTTGGAAGATTGGCTGGGCAATAGCTCCGCCTCACCTTACATGGGGAGTTCGACAGGCGCATGCTTTCCTCACATTTGCTACATCCACTCCAATGCAATGGGCAGCTGCTACAGCACTTAGAGCTCCAGACTCTTACTATACAGAGCTGAAGAGGGACTATATGGCGAAGAAGGCAATTTTGGTTGATGGTTTGAAAGACGTTGGCTTCAAGGTATTTCCTTCAAGTGGTACTTACTTTGTCGTAGTTGACCACACCCCTTTTGGGCTGGAAAACGATATTGCATTTTGTGAATATCTGATTAAGGAGGTTGGGGTGGTAGCAATCCCAACCAGTGTATTTTACTTGAACCCTGAAGAGGGTAAAAATTTAGTGAGGTTCACCTTCTGCAAAGATGAAGAAACTCTGAGGGCTGCTGTCCAAAGAATGAAAGAGAAGCTGAAGAGAAATTGATCCCATTTATGTGGGTGTGATCTTAGCTTAGATCTGTTGTGAGCATAAAACATAAAATATTATGAAGCAGGTATTCGCCAAGCCAAGCGATGTAGCAATTTCAGCATTGTTGTCACAAACTGTTGAACCAACCCCATTAGAATAAGGACTTGAGTACCAGTTCATGTTTCCTAAATCTGATATTTTGATTCATATAGATTGATGTCATTAGCAATGCCTGAAGTAGCCACGATATCTTGTCTTGGGGTCAACAAACTATGTATGTTGTTTATATCAACCCTGAAAAGAAAGGAGCTGAAAGCCTGAAATAGTTAGATTAGTAGACTAGTTGATCCATTTCTTTTTGTACAAAGACCCACTTTCATGGAAATCTTTACCTTTTCCTCTTTAAAGATATAACAAAATCTCAATAAACCACAGCTCTACTTCCAATGTTTATAAAGACCAACTTACTTACAGCAAACGGAAAAACAGAAAATCACTGAAAATAACTGTTTGTATGAGGGCAGGGCACGGTTTACAGCTCCAACTACACGTGTTTGTGCAAAGCTGGGGACATATGGGAATTTAATTCTCTCGTGCATCTCTGGAAGTTGTAAATTTTCTGACATATTTGATTTTAGGTTTTAGATTTCTCATCAACTTAGCCTATAGTGATGGACGAACTCCAAAATAATCATGCTTATTTAGGATTAATTTCGCCCTCATATTTAATGGAATCATACATAGTGTTGGATTGGTTTTGACACCCAGAATGTATGTAGTTTGGTCCTTCCAGTCCCATGAAATTGATGTTGAACCCTTCTTAAAGGAGATGCAGCGTAAGATGTGGAAGAAGATCGTGGATTTGAAGGTATACCCAGATCAAGTGACCCTTTTCTGGGTTACCCAACGCATGTGCTTTAGGCCTGCATGACATTATCAGGAGAAATTGTAGTCTGAACGTGATGATAATAACCTTGACAGACAGACAGCCATCTAATTAGAACCCTCACTTCAGCCATCTAATTAGAACCCTCACTTCTCTTGCCTGTTTCAAGGACGATGCATATAGATTAATTTTGGAAAATAAAAAAATTAAGAGTTGTATTGGATGTATACTTGGATTTGAAATTACAACTAAGATTAAAACATTGGATGGTTTCTTTCATTACTGAACAACCCATGCAATACAACCGTCGAATAGTGTGGAGAGGGAGAGTAAACATCAATTTCTGTCCACATTCTTTGGTACTGCCGTTTTCTAAACAGGATGCATTAGATGGTGATTTTAATTTAATTCAACCAACTCTATAACTGATTAGACCCTGATCAGATGCATTTACCGTTGGTGTTGGGCGAATAATTTTCCACGATTTGATATTTTCAAATGAAAATTTATAAATTAAAATACTCCATTATTTATTTGATATAAATGTTCAAATTAATTAGGTTGGATTTCACCTTTTAATATAATATGTAAATATCTTTTAAAATTAATATTGTAGAGCTTACCTGATTAGGATATGTGAAAAACTTGAAAATACAAATAGTAAATACTCATACATTTGATAGAGAGACAGGTGAAAAAGTTCAATAAAAATAAGGATAAAAAACTTTTAACAATAAAAAAAATGTATATGTGTAAGTAGTATGTGTGTATCAGTTGCAAATGTAATAAATGCTTCTATATTATGATAAGATAAGAGTCAAAAAGTTTTACTTATAAGATTCAAGTGGATTTTTGTGGGAGATAAAAATGATATCAAATCTATTCACTAGAATTTCTCCATAATTTCAACGATATTATCACATATTTTTAGTAACCTCTCCCCGTATTTTCAGCGTGTATATTATGCTCAGGGTTTTGTATTTCATTCCGTACCGATCAGTACATACCGTACTGGCTAAAAAACGAAACGAGATAGAAGGTCTTCTGTACCAAGTGTAAATACCGGTTGGTCGGTACTTACGATATTTATAGTATCAATCATATACTGGTCGATATCGAAAATTTTAAAAAATGTAAATGTATGTATGAAAAAATTTAAAAAAAATTAACCCCTAGTATCAGTCATATATTAACCGATACCGAAAATTTTAAAAAATATAATGTATGAATTAAAAAATAAAAAAATGTATTCATAGATTAAGAGCTGATTTTAAAAAACATATTTTTTTAAGAACAGGAGAAATAATGAAGAGATATCGTGTCTTCTAACCTTTATTTTGTTGCACGACTTTGTTCATTTTGACTATCAAAATAAGAACTTCTTGTTTTTCTAAATTTTCGTTCAAGTGTTCCACCTTTGGCAACCTATCACCTCAATTTGATCAATACTTCCACTTTTTGGGTATCACACTTTTATTCCAAAATAGCTTTATGAAATTTACGTGTGTATAATAAAGTTGCTTCTTTAAACCAATCAGGGCATTCTTTTACTAAACGCAAGTTTCTAAGATGAAAATAGAGTATATAAAATTTCTAAAAAGAAAATAGAGTATAGAGTAACAAGAATTTATATATACTCTAAGAAAATATTGTATTTATAAATTCAAAAAATTGAAATTTAACCAAACGATGAGTCTAGACATATTACATTTTAGATGATAGTGAAGTAATTGAAAACCGAGGTGGATTCACAATCGCGAAATATATCAGAATTTGAGTTTTGGTAAAGGAAGATTTTTTTTTTCTCATTTCATATAAAAGTTGTCAAATTTCCAATTTCATTTTTCACATTTATTAAAAATATATCACAAAATAAAAAATTCTTTAAAAATTCAATCGAAAGGATAAAATATTAAAATAAGAGATTTAAGATTTAAAAAGTTCAATGAATATTATACCGTTATAAAATTAACAAATTTAAAAATAATTAAAGAAAACTATCTTATTTATCAAAAAATTTAAAGTTTAATTAAAAAAGACTATTAAATAAAAATTACTCTAGTAAAAACTGACTATTAATTAATAAATTGATTAATTTTTAAAAATAAAAAATATAAAACTAAATTGAATAAAAAATTTAAAATTTAAACCGAAAACTTGACTGTACAAAATTTTACTGTAAAATCAATTTAACCGATTCGATTTTTAAAATATAGAGTAACATTGAGAAGTATAGTTTGTTAAAAGCTGTACGAGCTTTATTATTTCTCTTTGGAAACTTATTACCTTCCTCCCTCACGTGACACACCATCAATAATCTCATTGATGTAAAATAATCTTTACCGTCTAATCAACCTCTTTTATCATTTCATCAACGGTGATGATCATTAAAATCATACTTCAAACCAAGGGTATAAATTATAAACCAGTACCGAGTTCATTCCATTATTTATAAAAATCAATATTGTTTTATTGTTTAAACTTTAAATAGAAAATACCTTAAAAAGATGTTGGGGCCAGCCGCAGGCGGACTCAGTCAGGCGTAAAAGGACCGAATCTAGAATCTAGATCCAACGACCACATATATCTACCCGTCAAGACCAAACTTACTTTTATATTACATCCAACGGCTAGTACTCCACCTTTGCAGCCATCCGTTGGATTTCCATCTGACGGCCCATATTCAATCTCCATATCTCAAGGCCCTTTTAACTCAACCGAAACCCGCTCCACGTTGTGTACTTTTTCTCGTCTCTCTAAAGGAGCGCACTTTTTCAATTTATACATTTTCTCCGTTTGCGTTGTGCTTGCGCTAGCCTGCGCACTCAGCCACTGCTTAACGTGCGCCGCATGAGATATGTTGCCGGCGGCAATTATAACAGCAACGGTAATACGAATCTCGCGGTACAGGAGGGGTCACTAAGAGATAGAGGGTTAAGTAGATAGTGAGAATTAGATCAATGGACGGCCAGAAAGGCCAGGTCAAGCTCACCAGAACCAACTCCTCACTTCTCCGGTCATCGCCGACGGTCCGATCATCCATCCAGAGCCTTTCTTCCGTCGCCGAGGAAGACCTGGTCAAACAGCAACAGCAACAAGACTTGGAAGGGCAGTTGCGAGAAGAGAGAAGGAAACCGAACCGTTGCGGTTCAACTCCTCGCAGAAATGGTTCGACGCGATTCGTTCCTGTTCTGGCCATGTTTTCGATTACTCTTTTTAGCCTTTTTTCGGTCTTTTTCTTTTTCTTTTTTTATTTGAGAAGAGAACAGATACCCACATCAGAGAACCTCTTGTTAGCGTTAATTTTCATTGCTGTAACCCTTTTCTTTGCGAGCAAGAACAAGACTTTAATCAACCAGAATTTCACACTAGTCAAGCAATTGTGGGATGAGAACGCTACAAGACTCGGTCTTTGCTCTTGGCGGACCAATTCAAAGCCGGTGCTGTGGTTTATCGGAGAGCCGAACGATAACAACAACAAGAAATCGAGAAAAGAGAAACGGGTCATCAGAGAAGGAGTTGAGTTTTACAGCAACGGAGATTTTTATGAAGGAGAGTTTCACAAGGGAAAATGTAGTGGAAGTGGGGTTTATAATTACTTTGTGAATGGAAGATATGAAGGTGATTGGATTGATGGAAGATATGATGGGTATGGAATAGAGAGTTGGGCTAGAGGGAGTAGATATAGAGGTCAGTATAGGCAGGGTTTAAGGCATGGGTTTGGGGTTTATAAGTTCTATACAGGGGATTCTTATGCAGGGGAGTGGTGTAATGGGCAGAGTCAGGGTGTTGGTGTGCAGACTTGCTCTGATGGAAGCTGTTATATTGGTGAATTCAAGTGTGGGGTTAAACATGGCCTTGGTGTTTACCATTTCAGGTGATTTTCTTGGACTAAGTTTCTCTTTTTCTTTTCTCTTTTTTTAGTCCTTAAAGCTTGTTATCAATTGTAAGTGGGAGTTATTGATCCATAGAGTTTGTCTATGGCATATGTGAAATTGGTTTTTTATATATGAAATCTTTTATTCAGAAGCTTTCTTTTGTTTCTTCTCCTCTTTCTCTCTCCTTAGGCTCACTGTTTTTCATTTGCCAGCTGTTGATACGAAACTGGAGATTGGTAAGTTAGGTAACTTTTTCCTCATTTTGGTGGGTTGGAATTAGATATATCCATTTTCTTGCTTCTCACCATTACGCTATGTAGAATTAGTAGCCTCCAACTGATACTTTGAGTTTGAATTTTAATCAGTTACTTCAGTATACTTTATTGAATAAGAACTGAACAAGTTAAATGTTTGTAATTTATGATTCCTTGAAGCTGTGGCTTTGTCTTACCGTTAGCTTTCAATTTGTCTTAATGATGATAAACTAATCCAGAGAAATTGAACATCGTTGTTGTATGTCTGCTTATTATTGAGTATTGACTCCTTGAATTTGCTAAAATTGGCTAGACATTTAAATTATTGTACCTTTATTGTTTGCTCGGAAAATGCACTGCCATCTTGTAATTGCTGTTTCATCTTATGTCTCGCCACTTTCTGTGAAAGACTCGCTTTGCCTTTTCATCTTTAATGGAGGAATCCCATTAATCAGTTGACATAATAAACAGTTTGTAAATATTGTCTATTCTAATTTTATGGGGAACCAATAAATGATGAAGGAAAGTGGCTATTTTTGCAGAAATGGTGATAGATATGCTGGAGAATATTTTGGCGACAAGATCCATGGTTTCGGTGTTTATCACTTCGCCAACAGCCACTGCTATGAAGGGTCATGGCATGAAGGTCGGAAGCAAGGCTATGGTATGTATGCTTTCAGAAGTGGCGAGGCCAAATGTGGAGAATGGGATGGTGGAAATCTGAAGGCCACTCTACCTCCGCTGACCGATGCAGTTTTAAGAGCAGTTCAGGTACTTTAACCGTGACACACTTGACAGGTCCTAATTGTATTAAGTGATAGGGCATCACACAGTATTTCAAACCTCTGCAATAGCTTAATTCATCGTGACTCTGAATCGCAGGCTGCTAGAACAACAGCAGAAAATGCCGTTCATATACGCCTAGTGGATGAACAAGTGAACAAAGCTATTCAAGCTGCAAATAGAGCTGCTACAGCAGCCAGAGTTGCTGCAGTAAAAGCCGTTCAAAACCGGATGGATGGCAAATTTTGTGACACTAATGTTTGAGAAGTGTAAATTTACTAATTTCCTGTGTTTGGGATAGGCCACCCCGGTGAGCTAAAGCTGATCGGAGGTTGAGATTGGTTTAGGCTTCTTTTTATGATATAGTTAGTAACTTGTGTATACACTGTGTATATCGATATCATCAATGGAAGATCAAATTTTCAAGAACAGTTGTCGTCCTGCCTTATTACTGTCTTCTGCCATACTGACATAACAGTGTTCTTGTCTTTCCGCAGTGTCATTACATGTAACGTAATCCAAATCTGCTGACAGTCTCCTTCAACTAATTAGGCAATGATGGGTCACATTTGTTTTAAGAATCCCTCGTTCCGTTTCTTTCTGCATTTAATACGGCTGAAATGAAGATAATGCACCTAAACACAAGCACAACCATCTTGTTTGGCAATGACACGACTTCCCAAACAACTGACTTTATCAGCAAAACTGCCATCCTCATTTCAGGAGTATCATACTCTGAATCTCTACTCTGTACCTACTCTGTGCTCATTGTATCTGAGTCATTTATTTATGTAGGTCTTATATAAATAGATGACTTAAATATAATGAGCACAGAATAGGTACAGAATAAGAGGTACAGAGAATTTGAAAGCCCTCATTTCATGTATGATAATGTTTTGTTTGGTTATCATGTATTCATGTAGTCCACAAGCACATCTTGATAATGACGATGTGGTTGTGGTGTCCAAAAACATTTCTGGATCCACTATCTGTTTCCCAGATGCTTCTTTTATATTATTATATACATACAACTTCGATATTTTCCATTCAAAATATCATTTACAGTTTTGTCTACTGGACTAGAAAATTTGTAAGCCACTCTATAATCTACTGCAACAGAGAGAGATTAAATGATGGACATTAGTCCTGCGTCGGACCATGACCTTTTTTTGTTCCGAAATGGAGAATACATTAATCGTAAGTAACTAGTCGAGGAAATGATACCCCCTGCAATATCCTCTAGTAAAATAGCAACTCACAGGCAGGTTCCAAAATTTGTAGATGCCAAGTGCAAGAGAAATGGTATAGTTGGTTAACCAATCCGCAGTCCTATTAGCCTTTCGATAGACATGCCTTACTTTTACAATCCAGTCTCTAGCTATTAAGTTTTGAATGTCCAATATCAAAGAGTTAACTCGGATGGACTGGGGTAGGTAACGATACAATGTTGATAATTATCAATGAGTCTACTTCTAGCTCCACTCGCGATATCCAAAATCCCAGGCTAGTTGTAGTCCGATGGATACTCCCCATAATTCGACTGAAACAACAGTGCAATGCCCTATATTATGCGCCAATCCACCTAACCAAGATCCCGAGTATAACAAATTAATACATCAGTTATCAGTGTTCAAGTAAACGGAGTTTCTATTCATTTGGTTGCCTTGGGAGGGTTCCAATTTCTGGCGAGTAATGTAGCAATTGCACTACATAAATATTCTTGGGACTTTGTTTCCTGGGACAGCTCTCACATTAAATGTTTGTTAATCCCCACACGCATCAAAATGATAAATACTGGACTGCCTGTTCGCAAAAGGTGTCGAACCAACCTTGTCGTATAATAACAACAGAACACAGACGTTAAGGTTCTAGTCTGAAATTGAGTCTCTCTTGTCTTTTATCTAGTGAAGTGATTGTGGTTAGGAGTCTACATGCTTTGAAATTATTGATAGATCCATCGAAGCATGTTGTGTAAAACTTCTCAACCGAAAAAGGATGTGCGAGTGCAACTTCAAGTTTCATGGAGACTTTGAACTTCTAAATGTCTTATTCGTTACTACATTACAGTGCACAGCACAGGCCAGCAGAGGCACGTCCTGTATATGCATTTATTACTCGAAATCTACCACTTTTTAACTTGTTTGATTACATGAAACAAGATAAAATCAAAGCAAAACCGTGACAGAAATGACCTATTAAGAAACTTTCTTGTGAAATTGGAAATAAAGGATTCAAATGAATGATTTAATAGCTTATACGACGGAAATGTCCTTTTTAAAAGTTTTAACCAAGGATAGTATTATTTCTGCGATTCAGCCCCATTACTGCACAGCACTCTCAACATAATGAGTTTTACCTGTGGATAGTATTCCTTTCAATCTTCTTCATGTTCTTCTAATATATAAAGGAATACTCCATCTTGAGTATGTATTTTTTAAAAAATATTAAAACGTCATCCATAGTACTGTCACCAACCTTTGCTTCTAATCCAATTAATCAAAGCAACTTTAAATGTAATTAATTAGTGCTGATTGCGCTCATTATTCAAAAGGCCAGCTGGGAATTCGGTCACAGATTTAGCAAAATCCAGCTCCCAGAATCCAAGTCCAAACTACCATGTAAACTAATTCGTTTCAAGAGAAACGTAAAGGTCCGCTTACCGTTTCCATTACCTACCTTTATTATTATAATAAAAGTTCGTTTCAGGCACTTAAACGTCGTATTAGTTGGCTACCATTTTAATTTAACTTTATTTACTAATGAGAAGGAGGAGCAGGTATTCTGTACACGAAGCCATAATTGGACATGGAGAAGAACCTCTGTACCGTTTGAAGGTACACGTTAAGCCATTCTCTATGTTACTTGAAGTGCCTGGCTTAACCTTGCTCAAATGCTAAATACTATTCAGAAATTGCCCAGCAGAGAAGGAAAAGAGTACACTGAAAGTGGACTCTGATAACATGTCCCAATCAGCTATAACTTCAAACCAAAGTCTGTCTGATGTCCGAATCAAAACGCCCTTCCTTTGTCAATTTTTCGAGTTTAAATTTTATTTTTAATAAATTAACTAAAATACTTTATGAACTTTAATAAACTCATGTTGTCATTAAATAGTTCTAATGAAGCTCTCTATTCATTATACAGCATGTCCATTTTATATGATAAGTTGATTAAATTTAATTATTTCTGCCTTTTACGTATAAATCAATTAATGAACTGATTTGACCAACTTTAAAATTTTTAAATTAATGTCTACTAAATAAAAAGAGTTTATATTATCTTTTTGTAAATTCTAATTTATGAAAAATAAGAGAGTCGAAAGTCATTGTCCATGCAATAGTAAAAGACACACACATTGTGGTTCAATTTATTTTTTAAAAATAATATAAAAAAGTGATCGATTATAATATTATTATTCTCATTACTCCTTTGATAGTAAACATGGATCCCATCTCTTAGTTAAAAGTTGATTTCTTTACCACGAAAGACGAATCTTCGTGGATTGGATTAAGTCACCAAACTTATATACTTTGTTAACTTGATAGTGTGAAGTTGGTTAGCTCTGATGGTGTCAGAAACGTTAAATCTTAGCTAAGCCCCAAAGTCAAAACTCGTTTCTCAATAAACTTTGCACAAAAGAAACAAGACAGTGTTGTTCTCGTCCTGAATATCTTCCACTGACTTGTGTGTATTGTGGATGTGGAGGAGAGGAGATCACATATCTGCCCGTGAGCCATAGCTCTTTCAACATTTCTTTTAGCGAAAGTAGCAGTAATAAGTCTGTAAAATCATTGAATCTTTAATTTCTGATCATAGCAAATAGGATCGAGCAAGTCAAGATGGCCACCCCCAAGTTATAAAATGGTCTTAGTTAAGTTTCACTTTCAACTGTTTATATTTAACGATGTTCTTCTTCAAGCTGATTGTCCTTTGTCCAAGAATCTGTACAAACTATTAAATATAGCCGGTTTGACAAAAACATATCACTGCTATATATATCTTCGTTGAATGGGTTCCTTTCAAGCGTTTACTTGTGGAAGAAGCTATCAATCCCAGTTCTTCAACCACAGCAATTTCAACCATATGGCAATGAATAATAAATTAATAAACAAAGCAGGAGGAAAGGAAAGCAAACAGCGGCCACCTAACGTTTGACAAAAGCCTTCCCTTGCTTTAAATGAACAAATGTTCTTGGAATCATAAAAACACGTGAAAGTTGATAGATATGTTTCCCACTTCCCAGCCTAGCCTAGGGTCGATCGTGTAGAACACGCAAGAAGAATTGTTTCTTTTTCTTATGATTATATAAATGCCAAGAAACATTTGCAATTTCATTTCAATAACCAATAGAGTGCATGTGCATTAAGAGAAATGAATTATAAGTCAACATCCACCGCACTTCGAACTGTACCAAAACGCTCAATGTCTTCGAACAATTGCAGTCATATTGTTTCCTTGGGAAAGGGTTAAGACTTAAGAATCTCCCCATACTCAACTTTGGATACAATCTCCATAACTGAGCGCAGCCAGCCCTGGCCCTGACCCATTTCAAGGTGGAGTTGTGATGTGGGCTTCTATTACGTGAATCCCCTTCCCAATCTACATTCGTTTTAGCAGCCCTTTTCCCTTGGAGGGGAAAAAGGAAAACACATAATCATAATCCAATCCAGAGATACCAACGTAACGTAAACGTCCCTTCCCGGGAAAGACAACCGTGTAAATCTTTCCCTCAAAAGTCCCTCTCTAGCCCAACTTCAAACTTTGCAAAATTAATCCACCTTTGTCCTTTCCTTCAAAGCCATGGAAGAAACAGCTCATAACCCTTTTAACCTCCGCTTGGAAAACTACAAAAACAATACTTTCTTCAACACCAAAAGCCATTCTTTTCTTCCTACGACCAGTGGACGACCCGCTTTTATGACCCGAAAATCGCATTCCTCCAGGGGTCGATCCTAGGAACTACTTCTTAGGGCCCGGCCTAAATGATTTGATTGAGCAACTGTCAGAAAATGACCGACAAGAGCGTCAGAGGAGGCCATTAATGCACTACCGATGGAAAAAAATAGAAGAAAGGCATTTAGTGAACGACACAAATTGTCCAGTTTGCAAGGAAGAGTTTGAAGTTACTGGAGAGGCAAGGGAGTTACCACGTAAACATATACACCACAGTGAATGTAACGCTAAAGTCAGTTTAGCATTCCATTGTCGACTAGCCTGTTTTAAGCCATAACGAGATTTAAGCAATTTGCAAACTTTGTTTATGTGTCCTTCATAACCCTTAGGAAGCTATATGTACACTTCTTCATCAAGGTCGCCACGAAGAAATGCATTATTGATGTCAAATTGATGTAAGTGCCACCCTTTAATTGCTACTAATGTAAGAAGTTTGTCATTTTGGCCACTGGACTAAAATGATCCAAAAAAATCTAAGCCCTCTTATTGTGTGTAGCCTTTAGCAACTAGTCGAGCCTTGTATTGCTCCACTGATCCATTTGCTTTCCTTTTGATTTTGAAGACCCACTTACACCCGATTGCGTTCTTACCAGTTGGTAGATTAATCAGCTCCCAAGTATTATTTTGTTGAGGTGCCTCTATTTCTACTTTCATAGCTTCTGTAGCGCCCTTACCTCAGGGTATACACCGGGATGCCCGGAGGTCATTATGGTATATATCCTATGATAAGGGCGAGCTACGATCGATCACTATATTCACTTCATATGGCATAATATCATAGTTCACTTATAAAGCATCATAAGAAAATCACAATATTTTAAAACCAACTTTTTCCTTATTTCGTTTCACAAAACCGAAAGTCTACATTGTGTCTTTCACCATTTTCCATATGTATATCATCAAAAACCTAATACAATAGTACTACATAATTGAAGAAAATATGTACAATCTAACTAATCTGTCCAAAAATCTCAACTAACTAGCCTTTGAGCCATAGCGAAATCCAAAAGAGTTTTAGTCCTGTCTAAAGCACTAGGTCTTCTGTTTCTTACCTGAAAAGCCATATTACAATTTTTGATGAGTTTTGTGAACTCAATGAGTGAACCATCATTGATGATTTCACTGGATCACAAACACACATCATATATCGCACACTTAGTCATTCTAAACATACATT
>JANKOE010000006.1:20031217-20042747 GCA_026284465.1 Erythroxylum citrifolium
AAAGGTGACACAGATAGCCTGTGGAGGCTAAGAGTGAAAGAATACGCTATTGTAAAGAGACCTGAAGAGGCTCGGTGCAAAGAATACTTGTAAAGTTTTGAAGATAGTGAAAAACTCAGAAAGGTTTCTGAGGACTGGACGTAGCCCACAGTTTGGGGTGAACCAGGATAAATCTTTGTGTTCAATATTCTTAACTCTTACTCTCATCTTCATATACTTGTATTGACTTTACTGGTTGAACTTAACGAAATTATAGTAATTCTGATTAAACAAGTGCTATTTCGAAAAAGAGGGTAAAATTGAAAAGTATACAATTCAACCCCCCCTTCTTGTCTGTTTGATTATCTTGTTATTAACTTGTGATTCACTTCAAATTTTGACTTAACAAAAAGAATACACAATTCAACCCCCCTTCTTGTGCATTTTGTATATCAAATATAAAGTCTATACTTACGCAAGATTTACTTCAATTGGTATTAGAGCTCGGTGTCCAAGAACCACCGTTACAAAGTGTGAATAAAGAGCCATGACAGAATCACACGTATATATAGCTGGAGGCGCCTCCGTCACTAGACCACCTGTATTTAATGGTGAAGATTACCATCATTGGAAAGACAGGATGCAACTTTTCATTGAATCTACTCATATTGATCTTTGGGAGATTATAGAGAATGGACCGTATACACCCGTAAATGACAAAGGAAATG
This sequence comes from Erythroxylum citrifolium, assembly GCA_026284465.1. Lineage (NCBI taxonomy): Eukaryota > Viridiplantae > Streptophyta > Magnoliopsida > Malpighiales > Erythroxylaceae > Erythroxylum > Erythroxylum citrifolium. The sequence continues at coordinate 20,031,925 of JANKOE010000006.1, forward strand.
GTATTCCACGAATTAGATGGACAACGGATCAAAAAGTGAGATTCCAACTAAATTCAAAGGGCAAATTCTTTCTTAGTTGTGCCCTAAGTAGAAGCGAGTACGACAAAGTTCACGGATGCGATACTGCGAAGGAAATGTGGGATACTCTATCCATCGCACACGAAGGCACCAGTCAAGTAAAGGAATCCAAGATAAGTATTCTTGTACACCAATATGAACTGTTCAAGATGAAGGACGAAGAATCAATCGATCAGATGTTTGGACTATTTCAAACTATCGTCAATGGACTAAAGCTCTCTGCAGAACATATGGCAATCAAGATCACGTTTGGAAGATTCTCATAAGTCTACCAAAAAGATGGAGATCAAAATTCTCCGTTGTACAAGAAGCTAAGGACTTGAGCGTGTTGAAGCTTGATGAATTGCTTAGATCCTTAAAGATACATGAAGTAGAACTCGATGCAGAAGATAAACCTAGATGGGAGAAATCTATAGCATTGAAGGCTAGACAGAAGAATCACAAAATTCCAAGGAAGAGAAGTTCATCGTCGAAAGCGTTGAAGATCAAGGAAGTCAAGAATGATGACTTTAGTGGATCAGATCAAGATTCGAGCGAAGACGAAGATGAACTATCCCTTATCTCAAGGAAGATCAGGCGCATATGGAAGAAAAAGGCAAAAGGAATCAAAGAGTTTTCCTTCAAGAAGAATAGCAAAGATGAAGGCAAGAATGAGAAAACATTGGTCATCTGCTACGAATGCAATAAACCGAGACATTACAAGTTTGAATGCCCATTGCTGAAAAGAAAACCCAAGAAATGATGGCAACCTGGGAAGATCTAGATTCGTCTGAATCAGATATTGACTCAGAGGCATCAGTACAAGCCAACATTTTCCTAGTAGCCGAAAAAGAAAGTGACGAAGAGGTAACCTCAAAATTTAGTGAACTACAAGATGCATACTTAGAATTACTAGAAGATTCTCATGCAATACTGAAGAAGTATAAGTTGCTAAAGAGATAGTACGTAGAAAACTTAAAAAACACGCAAGTATTAGAGCAGGAAAATGTCTGCTTGAAGAAACAAGTAGACGAGATGAAGAAAAAGGTAGCTGTAGATAAATATGAGGAGATCAGTAAGCTGAAACAAAGGATCAATAGTATTCACTATCATACCATTTAATTCCTAGTTTCTTATTGACAATGTAACTTGCACCATCTCAAGCAATAAAACTAAATGGAATTTGTACAAGGGCAATAGAAAATATGGAATCTAAGTATTTACGCAAGGAACCACAAAAAATACATGTCATTTATATTTATATCCCATTTAATCACGTCTAAAGTTCTAATTCATTTTTTAACAACCTTCTAGAATATAAATGAAGCCTTAGTAAAGTTTCCTTTAAACCACACCAATTTCCACTGAGGGATAATCACTTCAGGAGCTTTGAAAAGGGATACATAAAAGTTGTCTATGAATTTTATGAATTATATCTTAATCAAATAGTAGTATCCTCTTTGCTTAAGTCAAGATTATAGTTTGAAATTGAATTCATGATTATGGAAAGCCTCTTTGTTGATAATGTAACAACCCCTTGTTTATCTCTTTAAGTCTTGCTCTAGATGGAATACTTAGATGAGGTGAACTAAACTCTATAAGTAAGTGAAGAGAACTTAATTCGTTCTAGTTTTCATGCCAAAAACTAGTTTTCTCCCTATTCCTAATTAAAAATTTCATCTCCTTAGCTATGAAATCTTAGTTTCAGTAATTAATTTATCCCATAATAACTTCTAATATATATATCATAATAATGTTTTCTTTAACATTTTAATAACTTTGTCCCTACCATTGTAAAATTTTAGTGACAATAAATTTTACTCTAAGGTTAAAATTTAATAGTGAAAAAATAATATATATCTAGTTATGAAACTCATTGACAAGAAAAATAAGGTTGTCCTATATATTCATTTTAGTTTTTATGTATCCACTTCATATGTTTACTCTGTCTTCTCTTCCTTATCTCTTTTTTTGTTCTTTTGGTTTCTATAGAGGTTAAACCTTTCCCATTTAGTGGTTTGGCCTCTTATAAAGTGTTTCTTTTGTTTCCTACTCTATATTATCTTCCTTCAGTTCCTATTACTCTTTATCTTTTTATTGCTCTCTTCTAACTCCTTCTTCCCACCGCCTTGCTCATTTACCTTCCTCATCCTTTCTTATCCTACGTCATTCAGTCTTTTATCATTTTTCCTCTTCATTCGCGTCCTTGTAGTTTCCTTATTATAACCAGTTCTTGGCTAACTAGAGCTTCTTTTTGGGCAAGTAAAGGGCATTTCTCTCTTTTCATTTTTTCCTTTTCTTGCTTATTTTTAGAACAATTTTTGAAACCTTTTTCTAATATAGTTGAACATTTTTCCTTTTAAAGCTAAGACTACTGAACCCCTATATGAAACTAGTAAGCTTTCCCCTCTACTTGATCTTTTCTTTCCTCTTTCCTCTAAAACTTCTTGTGCCACATTAAGCTTCATTATTCCTCTAAGTCTTCCTCTTTCATCTCTTCCCCTACCTTCTCCTCCTATCTCCATTACCTAATCTTCTTCTTATCATGTTCCTTCTCCTACCCGTTTTGCTCATAGTTTTATAGATCCCATGACCGTCTTAAAGCCCCTTAGTTATTCTTCTTATATTAATCTACACCTCAACTAGAAATAGGTGATTAAAAAGTCTTCCTATGTATCACTTCAATATTTCCCTCTAACTCTAACAACTTCCAATAAGATCGTCATAATCTCTCCACCTCTATAAATCCTCAAAAAATGTTTTAAGAGTTAGTCCTTTACTGTTATTGGCTTCTTTCTTGGGAGAAGACTAGGCTTTCCTTTGATTAATGACTGGGCCGTAAAGCACTAAAAGAATAGAGTTCTTATTAAGGCTTTGCTTAACAAGGAGGAGATGTTCTTTGTAAGTTCTCCTCTAATTATGGAGCTTATGAAGTGCTGAAGTTGCTTTGGAACTTCTACAGTCTTCCCCTCTTCCTCCAATCTTAAAATTCAATCATTAGCTTAGATGATACCATATGCAATCGAATTCCCTTGTAGATAAGCCTTCATAAAGTTCCTTTTAAATACTAGTACATCAAAGATTTGAGTCTATTAGTACGCTATATTAGCAAGCCAATTTGTATGAATAAGGCAACTACCTCTAGGTTAGTGATAGGATATACTAGATTTTATGTCCTTGTTAAGTTAAAGTGACAGTTTCCTAAGACTACCATTTTTTGGGTTTAAGTGAGAATGATTCATTGGTTAAGGATACCATTAACATCTCTTACCAATAAAGGGCATTATTCAAGCAGCAAAGTAAAGTCTAGAAATCTAATAGAAAATTATTATAAAAAAGGGGGATTACTATATGCTAATAAGCAAAGGAGAATCACATCATCTATATTCTTCAATTTTATTTGTGATCCAAGAAGCGATTGTAAGAGGTATGAACATAGAAGTTATAAGCTTTAAAATTTATAAATGTTGTAAGAAACTAACAGGCGTTAAAAAGGAGCTCAATAAACTCATATCAAACCTCCACTCTAACACAAATCTTTTTGAATAATATAAGAGCAATTGAATCAAAAGAAGAAGGAAATCTATAATTCTCCTAAGAACTCATTAGCTCTAATTAATGATAAAGTTACTTTGAAAAATTATTCAAAAACTATTGAAACTCATTGCTCCTTGATCAAGCAAAAGGCTAGAATTCTATGGCTCAAATATGTTGATTGTAACTCCATAAATCCCTTCTAGACAAAACAAAATAGAGTTAATTCTCTAAGCTTAGAAGATGGTCGTGTGAAAAACAATCAATCTCAACTCTTGGATCACACCTTAGATTACTTTCATAACTCAATGGGAACTCTTACTTCTAACTCCTCTTCTATCTTAGTCCTCAATATCTTTTTCCATAAATTCCTATCCTAACTTTAATGTTATCTTCTTATTAGGACATTCACTAAGGACGATATTGAAAATTCTATCTTTAGATTTAAACTAAACAACTTCCTTGGCCCAGATGGTTTTAACACTTGCTTCTTCTAAACCACATATATGTAAAGCAATTGTAGAATTTTTACCTAATGTTAAAATGGTGAAAGTCTAGAATAAAACACATATACACTTGGTTCCTAAAGTTGTCAATCTTTCCTCATTAAGGGATTTTAGACCTACAACTTATTATAATATCCTTTACAAGATAATTGCTAAACTTTTAGCTAATCTATTGAAGTTTGTTCTCCTTTCCTTTATCAACCCAACCTAAGTTGCATTCATATATGGAAGATCTATAGGATATATTGCTTGTTCAAGAATTCTTTAAGAACTATCATTTAAAAGAATCAAGGCTAACTTGTAAGATAAAGATTTATCTTAATAGAGCTTTTGACTTTATGTCTTGGGAATTCATTATTCACTCTATAATTGACTTTGGATTTCCAATTCAATTCACTTTTTGGATAAGTCAATATGTCACCACATCATCTTTCATTATGTTTGTTAATTATAAGGCCTCAAAATTATTTAAAAGAGCTAGATGAATTATGTAAGTGATCCCCTCTCCATATACCTATTCACAATCGATATTTATGTCTTATCTAGACTTATTTTTCATAATACTGGCATAGAAAATAGTTTCAAATACTATAAAAATTAAAGAAATTCAATTTTATTATTTATTATTTATTGATGACATTCTTCTCTTCTTTGGAGTTAATTTTTTATTTGTTTCCTATTTTACTAAGTCTTTGAAAACTTTTAACATGATTTTTAGTTTGAGTGTTAACAAAGAATAGTTTTACCATGGTTTCAGTTGATGCAACCTACATATATTAAAATCTTATTGACACTTTAGGTTTTCTCCCAATTCTCCTCCAATCATCAACATTGGAATTCCAATTTCTACCAAAAGAATTTCTATAGGAATTTCCAACGTCTCTATGACATGATAAGGAATACAATTGGCAATTGGTGTAACATATCCCTCTCTCATATGAGGAGATTACAATTGATCCCATATGTACTTATTAACTTGTACATCTATTGGTTAGCACATCTCATTCTAAAAAAGAAGATTTACAAGGATATAGAGAATCCTATAAGGAATTTCCTTTTGGATAAGAGGTGTTCACTAAAAAACTTGTGCAAAATTTATTTGGAAAAGCATTTGCATATTAAGGAAAAAAGGAGGATTAAGCATTCACTTTATCGAGGTAGTAAACAATGTTTTGCCAACTATAATGTTATGGAGCCTTCTAAAGGATAAGGAATCCCTTTAATTCAAATGGGAAAATTAACAAATATATAAAAGACAAAAACTTTTGGACCATTAAAAATTAGGAAGGACTCCTCTTGGATAATAACTCAAATCCTAAGAAAGAGGGCGTAGATGCAATCTTGCGAAATGGTAAAAGCACCTAGATATGGTTTGGAAATTGGGGAAAAATTGGGTCCTCTAAATTTGATTCCTAGTTACCATAACTTTAGACTACTATTCCCTAAAAATACTAAAGTTAGTGCTATAATCAATGAGAGGTAACTGCCTACAATAATCGGAATAACAACTTTTTCAAAAATTACTTCCCTAACTATCATATGAATTAATATTCATAGGAAACCATTATTTGGCAACATTATTCATCTAAAAGCTTCACCAAAAAATCATGCACATATTTGATTAGAGATTATGACCTTTAATTTAAATGGTACAAGCTAGTTTGGTGTAATTTCTTATCCGTTAGAATCTCTTTTATTCTCTCATTAGGTGTGAGAAACAGTTTAAGCACCTTGGACAAATTTAAGAGCTCTTCCCCTATCAATCCTCTTTGTAAGCTATGCAAAACTTATTATGAGTCTTATGATTATCTCTTCACTGATTGTCTTTTTGCAAACAAGCTATAGAAGAACAATCACTTCTTCAATGCCAATAATTAGAGCAGTATACTATAATGGTTTTTGAACCAAGTCATTTGAAAGGTGATGACTATAACTTTTTTAAAGTTACATTTGGGAATACTATTTATACAATATAGTGGAAAAAGAACTCTAGGTTATTTAGGAATTAACAACATGACCTTAAAAACATCAAAAGGATAAGGGAAATCATTTTAACCAGAGGTGGCACTCTATCTCTCTTAGCTGAATTATCCATTAGGTGAAATTTATAAATACCATTAACTAAAAAGCTTAAGGATTTATTTGTTCCTCTTTTGAGTTTTTAGTGTTGTAAATGTTATTGACTAGTATGAAGATTATGGCTAGTAACTGAATTTTAGTCTGTTTTGGCTAGCTTTGTTTGTTTAACTATTATTTTGTAACTTTTGTGGCTTTGGCCTAGTAATATATATCATTTTAACTTCCAATCAAAAAGTGTATGTTACATCAATGTTTCGTATAAATTAAACATTATTAGAAAAGTTTACAAATTCATAATTGATTATACTGCCCTAGTAATTATAAATAGATATTTATGTATATATTTTAAATTGATATAAATAATTTGAATAATTTATTCAACTTATTAATTATAATAATTAAAGTCACTTTCTTTAAAACTCATTGCTGATCCAATTTTGGAGAAAATAGCTTTACTTTTCATATTTAAAAAAAATCAAATAAATTAACTTTATTTAATTCTCAATTTCATTTAAGAAAAGGTTAATGATATAGAATTTTGTTGTGGTTTAACTTATTCCAAAAACTACTTTTTTATTTTGAATAACTTACAGAGAATTATATTTATATTAATATTATAAAAATGGTAGATTAGTGACCTTAAATATTATATTAATTTACCATCTAGCTCTCCAACTTCATCTGTTCTGTTTCCTCCTATTCCCAAAACCTAGAATAAGCTAGTTAGCGACAGTGAAAAATTTGATAAACTTAGAGTCATTCACTCTGTCAAGAACTATCCCTCTTCTATTATCACTCCTTCTTTAGAAGTCCTTCAGGCTAGATCTACAAAGTGAAAGCCCATTGTGGTTGGCTTCTTTCTAGATAAGAGGCCTTCCTTCCCTTAGATCAAGGCATGAGCTTATTCATTATAGAACAAGCATGACTTAGAACAAATTCTCATTAAGGAAGAGGATTGTTTCCGCTTTAAATTTATAGATACGAAAAGCATATATTTTGTAATTGACCAAGGTCTTTAGGTATGACAAACCTATCTTCCTCCTTTAATGGTATTTGGTTATGAAACTTAATAAGAACAACCTCAAGAGCAGTATACCTCTTGAATAATGGTTAGTTATAGGTCTCAGCTACCTTGCAAGTGTTTTTGTAAAATCTCTAAGGCTTGATGAACACACAACTAGCTTAAGAAGATTTGTACTTGTTAATGTATGTATTAATAAAGAGAAAGATGTTAAATTACTCGATGCCCTCTTAATACACCATCTCAATAAGATTGGCAATTTGACTCATATTGGAATCTCACTCTTATTTTTAGAGATCTTCTTAAGAAAAATTGGTTAAAGTTTAAAGGCCCAAAACTCAGACTTTGGATTAGAAAAATAAGCTTGCCTCTTTGGGGAATGCCAAGTTCCCCTAAGAATGGTAAGTGGCCTATTAAACTAATGGTATCATCTAATTTTTAAATTCCTTTTAGTAACTTAATTTCTACACTTGAAAACAATATGGGCAATTTGATAAGGGGAAACTTTAAGAAAATATCAAAGCCCTCTCCTTTGACTGTTTTCATCTTTGTTTAAGATAACTATAAACTAGAAAAAGCTTAGGAGAATATATCTAAAGGAATTTATGACATTTTTACACCATTTTCTTAGAGGAAGTCTAATAGGAAAACAAACAGCAAGAGTTGTCAAGCCTTCACTTTTCAATTATCATATCTAGAAATGTGAGGGGATTAAATTCCCCAAAAAGAAAATAACAGGTTGTAAAATATTAAATAGAGGAGAAAATGCTTGTAATTATTGGCATGTTGAAAACTAAAATAAAAGAACAAGCTTTTAACAAAGGACTAAGGTTCCTTGGTAGTAAATGGGAAACAATCTCTAATTATTCAACACATTTTAATGGGAGAATTTTAGTAGCTTATAGTCCTATTATTCTTAAAATTCTCCATTCACACCTTGTTGATCAGTTTTCGTACCTGATTCTTCAATTTCATTCAATTTAGAAAGTCATTAATGTCACCTTTATATATGCTTCAAACCTTGCATTTTAAAGAAGATATATATAGAGATAATTAGAAACCCTAGCCACACTTATCCAAGGCCTTTGTTTAGTTTTGGTTCCCTTCAATTGTACCTTATTTTCTTAGGAGGCATAAGGTTTTAAGTTGCTCCCTAAGCTAGTTGATGATGATTTCAAAAATTGTTTAGACAACTTTAGGCTCATTAACCTTAACAACAAGGGTAATTAATTCACTTGGGTAAATAAATAAGAGGGTAGATGGTCAACAAGGAAAAAACTTGATAAAGGGCTTACTAATGCAATTTGGATGTCATTTCTTCCTAATAATTATTGATTTTTCAATGCTCCACATATTTTTGACCAGTTTCCTTTAGAAGTCAATATCCCTATTCCATGATAAAGATGAGAACTCCCATTAGGTTTGTGAATTTCTTAACTAAGCTTGATGGATATGAAGAAGCCCTAATCAAGGATCTTTCATACATATTACTAGACATGAAGCTCATAAACTAATAAGGAAGCTACAAGTGATAAGGGATGAACTCAAAATCTTACATAACAAACACCTCAAAATTACTTACACTTTTTTAGTCATTTCTTTTTAAATTGAACTTTAGGAAAACCAAGAGAAACTTTATGCTAATCCTGGAGAGGCGTTTTTAAAGGATAAGAGAAAAAGATGCTTAATAGATATCTATATGCTCTTAATGCTCTTCACTGGTTGAAAAAAGGTGATGCAAGTTCAACTTATTTCCTTAGAGCCATCCAAACTAAAAGGAACTCTAATAAGATAATTGTTATATTTGATGTCAATAGGATACTTTGTAGGATCAAAAACTCCTAAAGAAGCTTGCCTTTAAACACTTCTAAATGATAATTGATTCAGAAGATGTCTCTTTATCAACATTCCCGTTATTGAATACATTACCCCTAGCTTGTCTCATGATTAGATTAGCTTTCTTACTTCACCTTTCTTAAATCTAGAGATTAAGAAAGCCCTCTTTAGTATGCCTCTTAACAAAAACATCTAGACCTAATGGTTTCAATGTTTCCTTTTTTTTTTCAAAAGTCTTATAATTTACTTAGCAATCACATTTGTAGTGTTGTCAAAGAATTTTTCACATAAAAAACTTGCTCAAGGAGTTTTGAAGGATTTACATCTATCTTGTTCCAAAAGCACTTAACCCTTCCTTCAAAGACTATAAGACCATTTCATGTTGTAATACTATCTATAAAATCATCTCAAAGATTTTGGATCATAGATTAATAAAAAAATCCATTAAAAGTTGTTAAATGAAGATTGATCTATTTAAGGCCTTTGACACCATTAGTTAGAACTACATCCTTTATGCTCTATAAGGTTTTAACTTTCCTTACAAACTCATTAATCGACTTTATCAATGCATCTCCACTCCTTCATATAGCATTCTATTAAATAAGGAAGCTCCATATATGTTTAGAGGTACAAATAAGATAAGACAAGGTGATCCTATCTCACCTTACATCATTATTATCTACATTGAGGTTCTATCAAGAATTATCTCTTTCAATATTGCTCAAGGTATGCCATTTAGTTTCCATTATAAGTGGGAGAACTTATTGCTTCATAACCTTTCCTTTACTTATGATATATTCCTATTTTGTGGTGTTGGTAAGGATTTAGTTGGGACTCTAATATATTCCCTAAAGCTTTTTTATGATTTCTCTAACTTTACAATAAACATGTCCAAAAGCAAATTTTTGTTTCTTATTGTTCAAATGGAATGTTTTAAGTTATTAGAATTATAAGCTTGTAGCTTCACAATCACTCCTTCAAATACTTAAATATCCCTATTTATACTTCTAGACCTATATATAGTGATTGTGTCACTCTTTTTGACTCTATTGATGAGAACCAACAACTAGAAAACTAAAGTTCTCTCTTATATAGGATGGTTCTCTCTTATATAGGTAGGTGTCAACTAATATCTTCCATTTTTAACAATATAAGTGTCTATTGGAGCTCCCATTTGTTTTGCCTCTTAATCTTATAAAAGTGATTGGTAAGCTTCTCAAGAACTTCCTTTAGAGTGATTTAGCTTATGTAAAAGGACTGGCTAAAATTAGCTAGAAAGATGTTTGTCTCCCTTAAGAACAAGGTGGGTTAGGAATAAATGTGTTAAAACAACAAAGTTCTTATAGCTAAAAGAATATGTAGATTGTTCAGTTATCTCAAGGTCTTATGGGTGAAATAGATGCATAAGGAATAATTAAAGGGCAATATCTTTTAAAATATGAAAGTTAATCCTTACAACCTTTGAACTTTAAATCGATTGTTAAAACTTAGAGAAGTAGTCCAAGGAAATGAAATTTCAAATTGGTAATGAAGAAATCTCTACTTTCTAAGGATAACTGCTCCAACCTTGAGCCTCTCTATATGTTGGATCCCGTATCCGAAACCCAACTACTTATACAGATTCCCTAATACGAATGCAGGCTGGGACCACTTACTGGATGTCCAACCTCGGAAACCTTAAACTAATCCGAAACCGGTATAAATTTTTTTTTCATCTTATTCATTCCTTTTCACTTTATTCTATAGACCTCAATCTTACGCAAAATAATCTCATAGCTCACTTCAATCAT
>JANKOE010000006.1:20054370-20065197 GCA_026284465.1 Erythroxylum citrifolium
CTGGTCGCAATAGTCTTAGTCACAAGTTTATAAAGCACCGAGCAAAGACTGATCGGACGAAATTGGGACAATTGCTCTGGCCCCTGGGTCTTCGGAATAAGAACCAGAAGGGTACGATTGAGCACCGGATCAAGATTCTGACCACTAAACACCCCACGCACCATAGAACAAATAGAAGGGCCTACAATCTGCCAGTGACGTTGATAGAACTGGGCATTGATCCCATCCACCCCCGGAGCTTTAAGCGGATACATAGCCATGAGAGCCGACTTAATCTCGTCATCAGTAACCTGCCGTTGAAGCCTCTCAAAATCCGGCCTACTGATACTCAGAAAATACCCCCTGTCAGGAAACGGACCTGGAGGTGGCCCTTCCACGGTATACAGATTGCTGAAGAAGTCAATAGCCTCTTGTTTCAACATCGCATCATCATAGCACCAACTGTTGTCTTGAAGTCTAAGCGCGCTAATAGTATTTCGCCGACGCCTAGCCATAGTTCGACTATGATAATACTTCGTATTTCTGTCCCCATCCGCTAGCCACTCACAGCGAGATTTCTGATGCCAAAGGATCTCTTCATTGTCTAAGATCTCCTCCAATTTCGCCCGAAGATCAATCTCTAACTAAACAAGTCTTGGGTTGGTACGCCTTTACAAATTTAAGGAATTGAATAGAAATATACTAGGAATAAAATAGCTATTCCGTTGAACCAATCAGGCCTTTAAGCTTTTAGCTATCGCCAAAACTAGAGCAATTCTCCTACGTCAGCTCTGCACTTGAATATAGGGTTAGTAACTTGGTAACCCATCAGGTTTTCAGCCGAGTTGATATCACGCGTAGAATCACGCGAATTCGACACGCGTGGGAAGCGCCGCTAGGGTGCAATCTACTGTCCTAATTGAAAAAGTTGACTCCTACGCTTATTGGTCAATCTGAAGACTTCATTTGTACAAAGTGCGTCATCTGCTAACAAACTAGACTCATGTCCCACGCGCTGATAAAACCTCCCCTATTTGTTGTCCTCGCAATAACTCAACTAGAAGGAGAGATCCATTTGCTCAAAAAACAAAAAACAAAAATAAATAGAGAAGACAGCAGGAGATCCAATTTCTTCTTGAAAGCAAATTCTCTTTGAATCGGTGCAGAAAGTTGTCGAAATGGCGAAGCACTGTAACTCACGCGCTCTAACGGCGATAATCTTGGTGTGCTTAATTGGAAGTGCATACGTGGTTCAAAGAACGGAAGGCGTATGGTTGACGATTCCAAGTACAGGAACGAAGTGTCTGTCGGAGGAGATTCACAGCAATGTCGTCGTTCTGGCCAATTACTACGCCTTCAACGAAGAAAACCCCGAGCAAACCTTTTCTATCTCTGCCCGGGTATGTGCTATGCCTCTATGGTTTAGGAGTTCTTATCTGTTTGATCAGTGATCGTTGACTTTAGAGAAGTAATGACTGAGATTGCTGATTCTTGTTCGGATTGATTGCTTTTGTTCTTCCATTTTTCAGTTTTAACTTGTTCTGTGCGTGGTTTGACTTTCTGGGGCATTCGTGTGTGTGTGTGTGTGTGTGTGATACTCATTCTTCAGCTGCTTGAAATTATGTAAAGTTGGTTTTTGTTTGGTAATCTGAGGATTTAGGATCATGATAGAATCAAGTAAAGGCCAGAAGACAAACTTCGAGGATTTTATTATGGCCTAAATTGAACTAAGGCCCCTCATGGATTTTATGTTCCGAGTAATTTAAGTTTATTCTGACGTTCTTGTTAGTTGACAATTAGCAAAACAGGCTTTCTTTTTAACTTGATAAAAATTGCCAATATAATATTGTAATTGGAAGTATTTTCATGTTGCTAGTAAATTCTCGTCAGCAAAACCATGTAAAGAGAAAATTCAATTACTTAAAGAATGTGTATTAATGTGTCTGTTTACTAATTATCAACCCACATAAATCTATGAGATTAAATTCAAACTATAGGGGTTTTCAGAAACAAGTGAAATATTATTCAAACTAAAGGGGTTTTCAGAAACAAGTGAAAGCTCAGGGTCTCAGTGTGGTTAACCCTTTTAATACTTCGATGTTCATTGTTGCAAGTTGATGCCAACTGTAAAGCTTAAAGAGAAGAGTTGCTTAGCTATTGTTTGGTTAGATCATTGCTTAAGAGATAGAGAAGGATGTGTTCATTCATTCTTATTAGAACCGTTTCTTACACTTCCCTGCATATTGGGTTACATGGAAGAGAAAATTGAGTTTGCTAGACTGCAATGCGTTGCTTATATAGTATATGAAGTGTTTAAACCGTTAACGAAGAAGAATCGAGAGAGGAAAGAGAAAAGCTATAAACAATAAATCACAAGGACTCTGCCTACAGACAACAGACAACACACATATTTACTTGGGAAATTAAGGGCAAAATGGACTTTCACTACTAGCTAGCTAGATTAGTACAAGCTGTTGTAACAGAATAAATCTTAACCCTTTATTTTATTATATCCTTTCTAACAAGTGTATGGTCAAGATTAATTCAACAAATGTATAAATATAAGTCTAAGCAAATAATACAGATGCGTACAAAGTTCAGTAATATACCTTCTCTTACATGGTATCAGAGCTCCATTGACAAACGTCAAAATGAAAGAAAATTCTGGGTCATCTGCCACCATCCTAAATGATACATCATACTCTCTTGATTTTTCAGCTATAGCAAAGACTCTAAACCTCAATCTGCCCATCAAACTTGATAGATAAAACTTTGTCAACTGGAGAGCCCAAATCCTTGCAGCCATAAGAGCCCTTGAGCTTGAAAACTTTATCAACTCAGCACCTCCTCCTCAGTTCATCACTACAAACACAAATTAAGTCATTGAAAATGCAGAATATAAACCATGGCAAAGAACAGATCAACTATTGCTATGCTAGTTATTTTCAACAATCGGAGAAGAGGTAATAGATCAAGTAAGTCACTCAAATTCATCCTACCAAGTTTGGCAAATTTTGGAAAATCTCTATGCTCAAACATCTATGGTTAGAGTTCTTCAACTAAAGCATCAACTTTCAACTATTAAAAAGGGCTCACATACCATATAAGAATACATGCAGAAAGTCAAAACCATTGGAGACTCACTCCAAGTAGCAGGACATGCAATTAGTGAGTATGAATTAATATTGAGTGATCTAAATGGTCTTGGTCATAAATATGATCCTGTTGTGGTCTATTTAACACATTCTATGAAAACTTCAACATTACAAGAAATGCAATATTCTCTTATGATGCATAAAACAAGAATAGAGCAGCTGAATACAATCAATCAATTAGAAATCTCATCACCAACTGAAAACTATGCAACCCTCAATTATCGAAGAAGTGGATTTAAAGGAAGAGGAAATTGTGGCAGAGGAGGTAGATAGAATGGAAACAGAATTTTTTGTCAACCGTGTCATAAACCAGGCCATGAAGCACTAAAATGCAACAAAGGTTTGATGTTTCGTGGCAAGGTAATACCACCCAATTATGGAAACAGAACATAGCTACACAACATACACAGAACAATGCACAAAACTATCCTCAATCCTACTTGGCTCAAAATCAGTCTGGAAATCCCTCATCTGAAGCAGTCAATAACAATATATGGTTTATAGATAGTGGGGCTACAAATCATGTCACAGCAGATCTCAATAACTTGTCAATAAGTTCAGAATATGGTGGAAAGGATCAACTCACTGTTGGCAATGGTAACTATCTTCCTATTGTTAACATTGGCTCATCTCGCATACATTTTCTAGACAATATACACACACCTCTTGCACTAAGACAAATTCTGCATGTTCTCAGCATAACCAAAAATCTACTCAGCATCTCTAAACTTACCAAAGATAACAATATTTCTGTTGAGTTTACTAACGAAAATTGTTTGTTTAAGGACAAAGCAACAGGGAAGATCCTACTCAAGAGAGTACTTCGAGATGGTCTCTACAGCCTTAGAACCACTAAACAACCCAACAATATCAGGCCAACATACCCTAAGCCTAGTCCTTCCCAACAAAAAGTCTCTTCTTTAGGCAATCATTGTGAGGCAAACATAGCAAAAAGAAATGTAAATGTTTGGCATGCCAAGTTAGGACATCCTTCCAAGCGTATCTTGAAACAAATTCTAAGTTCACTGAAGTTCAACTTTAATCTCAAAAATCTATCTCATTGTGATGCTTGTAAGGAAGGAAAATTGCATCAGTTACCTTTTCAAACTCATGAAATAACTGCTCAAAATCCCTTGGAAATCATATATTCAGATATTTGGGAACCTTCTCCACATCTCTCAACTGAAGGACACAAATACTATCTTATTTTTGTTGATGGCTACACAAGATTCACTTGGCTTTATCCTTAAAAATTAAAATCCGATACCCCATCTTTCTTTATCAAATTCAAAACCAATGTTGAACTTCAATTGAACAGAAAAATTAAAGCCCTATACACTGACATGGGAGGTGAATATAAAGCTCTCTTACCCTACCTCACAAAACATAGAATACAACCAAGATTTAGTTGTCCTTACACTCACCAACAGAATGGGGTTTTCGAAAAGAAACACAGACACATCACTGAAATGAGACTAACTCTTTTGTCTCATGCTCACATGCCACTCACCTATTAGTTAGAAGCCTTTCACACGGCCGCCTATCTTATCAATAATCTACCATCTCCTAGACTAAACATCCTCTCACAATTTGAAAAGTTGTATAATAAACCACCGAACTATCTTAATCTCAAAACCTTTGGTTGTAGTTGTTTTTCTTATCTCAGATATTACTCTCATCACAAATTAGGATTTCACACCACTAAATGTGTTTTTCTTGGGTATAGCTCAATGCATCAAGGTTACAAGTGTTTGACTAATCAAGGGAAAATTATGATATCTCGTCATGTTGAATTCAATGCGGAAGAATTTTTCTCAACTCTTTCCCTCACATTCAAACTATCCTATAACATCATCAAGTTCCCTTACCTTTACTCTAACCTCAACTCCAATCGGTACACCTTCATCAAAGGCCGTCAAGAATCACTCTTCTTCAACAGAACGCTCTCACTTAGCTGAATTCCTCAACAGACAGGTAAACTCTCAAAATCCTAGCTCATCATTACATTTTACATCCTCACAAAATAGACAAAATACCTTATCTACCATCATTCCATCAACCACCCCACATACTGTATCAAACTCTTCATTTCCACACATACAAAATGTTCATCCTATGCAAACTCAAACTAAAAGTGAAATTTTCAAACCAAATTTCTATTCCTTTTCTTTAACCTTAAATCCACGAACTAAACCTAGAACAGTCTCTGAAGCTCTAAACAACCCTACATGGTTTCAAGCTATGCAAGATGAATTCAATTCCCGACAATAGAATCACACTTGGACACTAATCCCCTATGAGCCTACCATGCATATTCTTGGCATAAAATGGGTGTTCTGGACCAAATACAATGCTAATGGGATTATCTCTAAATACAAGGCCAAATTTGTTGCCAAAGGGTTTGATTGATTTTTTAGAAAATTTCAGCCCTGTTGTGAAAGCCTCAACAATTAGAGTAATGCTTTCACTTGTTGTCTCCCATTAATGTGAGATTCAGCAAGTTGACATCAACAATGCCTTTCTACATGGAGAGTTACATGAAACTGTTTATATAAACTAGCCACAAGAATTTGAAAGCAAAACACACCTGCATCATGTATGCAAGCTGTATAAAGCTCTCTATAGACTTAAACAAACTCCTAGGGCTTGATTTCACTAACTGAAATGTGCACTGTCTCAGTGGGGGTTTCATAACTTAAGGTCAGATACCTCTCTATGTTACTCAAACAAAAATGGAATTATTACAATGCTATTGGTATATGTAGATGACATTCTAATCATGGGAAATTCAACTTAAGCAATCCATGCAATTATCAATCAATTACAGTCTCAATTTGCATTTAAAATGCTCGAAAGCATAAATCATTTCCTTGGTTTTGAAGCATACAGAAACAGGAATGATTTATACCTTTCACAGAAACAATACATTGAAGATTTATTTATCAAAACAAATATGTCATCATGCAACCCTTCCTTGACACCCATCACTCTAACAACCAAGTTGTCTCTGAAGAATGGCACACCATTTGAACTCTCAAAGCTTTGCTGGAATACCATAGGAGCTCTTCAATATCTGTGCAATACAAGACCAAACATCAACTACACAATCAACAAATTAAGCCAAGTTTTACAAAATCCTTTAAACACACACTAGATTGCATGTAAAAGGGTTTTGCATTACCTAAAGGGAACCTCCAATTTGGGACTGCTCTTTCAACCATCATCATCGCCTCTTGATCTCCATGCCTACAGTGACTTTGACTGGGCTAGCTCCCTTGATGATCATAAATCAACTACTGGAGGATGTGTATTTTTAGGGGGAAACCTAATCTTCTGGATCTATAAGATACAGATGACAGTAGCTCGATCCAGTACTGAGGCTGAATTCTGAGCCCTATCTCAGGTATCGACTGAAGTCATCTACCTCACATTTCTACTATCTGAGCTAGGATTTTCTCTCACTCCCAAACGCATTCTATGGAGCGATAATAATGGAGCTCGATCTCTAGCTCAAAATCTTTTCTTTCACTCAAAAACAAAACACATTGAAGTCGACATACACTTCATAAGAGACAAAGTGAAGAAAAGAGAAATAGAAATTAGATACATAAACACCGACGACCAACTTGCCGACATCCACATGAAACCCCTAAGCTCGACAAGATTTCAACTTTTGACCACCAAACTGAACCTAATTCGAAGCCTTAGGTTCAGTTCGAGTGGGTTTGTTAACGAAGAAGAATCGAAAGAGGAAATAAATCACAAGGACTTTGCCTACAGACAGCAGACAACGCACATATTTTCACATGAGAAATTAAGGACATAATGGACTTTCCCTACTATCTAGCTGGACTAGTACAAGTTGTTGTAACAGAATAAATCTCAACCTTTATTTTATTCTGTCCTTTCTAACAAGTGTATGGTCAAGATTAATTTAACAAATGTATAAATATGAGTCTAAGCAAATAATACAGATGTGTACAAAGTTCAGTAATATACCTTCTCTTACATAATAATGACTACTAAGTTAAGTTCTGGTAAATTCTTTTGGTGCCCGCTTCATTTTCCTTTTATTCACCCTCCATTGACAACTTTTTTGAGTACATTTTCGTTCAAATTAATGTGAGCAGACCAATATTATAGTTTATGGAAGCTGCTGGTATGATTGTTTGCTATCTTTCTGTTTGCTCTAGTACTGAGAATTTTTCCTCAGATAGTGAAGTGAGGATAATTTGGTCATGGGTACATGGTCCGAAGGTAGTAGTCTCATGGATTATTAAGTTTAATAAAGGGAAAATCAAAGACACGGCCTAGCAAGTTGGCAAACTACTTATTATGAAAAACTAGTACAATTCTTTCCTTCAAAATGGAAATGCCACTGCAGGTCTTCTTCCATTTTTCTCTGTTGTACTTTGCCTTAGTTACGGTATGGGGATTTTATGGTTTTTTTTTTCCGTACTAGCTATGACATTGATGTTCAGACCATCGCTTGTAGCTAAAGTGGTATTTCTCAAATATCCATTCCATCATTTGTGGAGATGAAACCTAGACAGGATCATTCTGGAGTTTGTGTTAAGGTCACTATTTTGGTGGTTTCCTATTTATATGATTATTTACAAATTCTCATTGTTGATATGTGCTTGAGGTTATCATTTAATTTAATCAATCATTTCATGTTAGAATCTGGTGATTTTCCTGGTAAACAATTAATTTGTTAATTTTCTACAAATATCAGAAATGTAGAGTTAGGTGGTAATATAGGTGGAATCCATTATAATCTATGTCAGTTGTGGTATTCATGACTGAATTTATGCTTGTTAGACACTTAAGTTTCTTCAACAGACTATGAAAACTGAGAACTTTTTCTCGATCTTATTTCTTAATCTTTTTGGACATGGAAAAAGAGGTTTTCAATCATTAGGTCATAAAATCTAGCCATGAAAAATCTGGACAGGTCATTTTTTTTTCCTTTCTATAGCTGTACATGTAACCTTCTCTCTTTGCTCAGTTATGTTATTTGTGTGAGATACTGGGTTGATTCCAACTAGTTCCTCTAAACCGCATATTGTGCATAAAATCAGAAAAAACCTATTACTAAAACTGGTAATGTTCTGAGGCTGGTTCATTTATAATTATTTAACCCCGTGTGAAAGTAGCCATCAGAGAAAGACACTAATTGTAGGTGGTGGGTTGGGTTGCTTTCGTGCATAACTTACCATCCATGTGTCTCAACAAGTTTCATATCTTGTCTTTCAGGTAACATCCCCATATGGAAATAATCTTCACCACAATGAAAATGTAACCCACGGTCAATTTGCCTTTACAACCACAGAGGGCGGTAACTACCTTGCCTGTTTCTGGCTGGATAGTCATCACCAACAAGCTGGACCTGTAACTTTGGGCCTAGATTGGAAAATTGGAATTTCTACAAAGGATTGGGATTCAGTGGCAAGGAAAGAAAAGATTGAGGCAAGCTATTAACTGATTCACTTGTTTTATTTCCGACAGATTGTCCTCCTCAGATTCCAGTCTTGACTATATTGTTGTATATCATCCACCTTTGTCATTTTAGCTGGTTATATTTGTGGTGTCTAACTATGTCCAGGGTGTAGAACTTGACCTAAGGAGACTTGAGGAAATAGTGCAAGACATACATAGTCAGATAAACTATCTGAAGGATAGGTATATTTCTCTCTCTCTTCCAGCAGAAATCTCCAAACACTTTTCTGATTCTGTTCCTATCATTTTGATGCCGTTAAATCATTTTCTTTGTCATGCCATTCTGCTTTTCTTACTTCCAAAGGAAAGCACACTGCTTTTCTTATTATATTATAACAAAGAGAGATGAAGAGGTTTAAGCTACAGTATAGTATAGGAAGCTTTTTGTGAACTGGTTGATGCTGCTTGGAGAGGATTAGACATCAAAGTGAAGAAGTTTCGAGGTTTGATGGTTTATACCTCTGAGAATTGTTGAATAGACAGCTCTGCTTCTGGCTTGGCTTCTTAAATAGATGAGTGACAAAAATAAACCATAGGCCAACTGATGGGAGGCTTGGGTGTGTGTAAAAGAAGGATGTTAGATGTGAATTTCTACTAGGACTGGTTGAATCTGTAGGCCTGAAGTCCAAGGATATGTATTGTGCGTTTAAGCCACTAAAAAAATCTGAAAAAATGCTTATCAATTGTAGTTGATAGACAACCATTTTTTTTATAACTTTCATCTTGGTTTTTCACTGTACTCACAGGGAAGCAGGAATGAGGGAAGTGAGTGAAAAAACCAATGCAAGAGTGGCACGGTTCAGTATCATGTCCCTTGGGGTATGCATTGTAGTCTCCGGTTTGCAGCTGTGGCACTTGAAGCGTTTCTTCCAAAAGAAAAGGCTCATATAAATCATGTTATTCTGTACTTTTTCTTCACACAAAAGTCAAACAAGACCTTTCAAGGATTGCAGCATATTCCCTTCTTTTTTTTTCCGCCACCTTGATTTTCTTCCTCATATTGGAAATGTTTGGTGGCTTGAAAGCCTGAGTACGATCAAAATTCTACCTAAACAGACTACAGAGAATAAATAAGTCATTAGGATTAAAGAAATACGAGAAACTGATTTGTATTCCAGAGAACGTGAGCCATGCCAAGTAACATTCTGTTCCATGCATTTGCAAAGAAAGCACTCCACTTGGCACTACACCTCTTTTCCAGAGATTCTTGGTCAGAAATTAAGAAAATGAATAAATAAAACAAAACAGAAAAGAAATGACTATTGTTTCTATGAAGATTGAGCCTGCTGCTGGTTGGTTTACATTTGCCAGCACTTAACCAAAGTCATTTGTATTTCGTATTAACTTCATCTGCATCTTTCAAGGTAGATATTATCAGTCTTCCAAATTCCAAACTCAACGCAACCTGCCTTACAAAGAGTCTATTTTTGTTAACTTGAATTTGTGTGATTACAAATGAGTAACATACCACTTGCTATAAGACTCACCTTCTATTTCTTAATTTATGATCATTATTAATTAGAAGCATGTGTATTTTCTTTCATGGTTGGCGCAAAGGAAAGCGTAAGATCCTTACAGATTCATTTATGTTTTGTTTTTAGGTTTTGCTTTTCATGGTTGGCGCAAAGGAAAGTGTATTTTCTTTCATGGTTGGCGAATGGGATCAAGTTTGAGACTTGAAGCCAATGTTTTGTAGTTTGAATTTTGCTAGAAATATCATCAACCAAAAAAACGTTTTCGTGCTGCACAAAAACCTTGCTATCATCTTTTGTTTTTCTTTATTCTTTTGAATGAAGCCAATACTGTTCATGTTTCAAGTTTAGAGTTCGGCTTAAATGGTTGGATCTTAATGGCAATCAAACTGAACCCACTTTTCTAAGCACTAAATTAAAATATTAATGCATTACTAATAACGAGGGAAGTTTGTTGCCAATAGTTCAGGGCTAATCCTCTCTGAACTTCCCGTAGACTTAGTTATTCAAACTTTTGGAAGCCACCATAAAACATTGTCTTGAACAACTAATGAGATTGGTATTGGACATATATCTATTGAGTATCTAACCCAATTTTGAGATTTTTTTCATAATTGTGGACGCTTTTATTGTAGGAAAATCCCAGGAGGTACATCATATGTACCAGGTGCGGAAAACAAAAATTTTTGTTACCGGGACCTTCCCGAAAGCCAGGATCCATG
>JANKOE010000006.1:20207927-20219375 GCA_026284465.1 Erythroxylum citrifolium
ACCGTATTATTATCCTAATAAGGGAATAACCATAAAACAGCAAGCTATCTAACAAATTGAGAAAAATCCAAATTAATGTTTTTTTCTTTCATACGTTTTCCCCAAGAATGTGTCCATAACACACATTATACAATTGCACATCTTTGTTTTGATTCCAACATTATCAAGCCGATAACTGACTGATCAAATCCCATGTTTGCTTGTTATGGCCTACAGTATTTAGAAGTGAGGGAAAAGCAATATGACAAGAAGGCTTACCTTGATTTCTTCACTGTAAGTTCCGAACGCCAACACCATTTTAGGTTTATCAATCATATAAAGTTATCTTTTAAATTTTGTTTTCAGGACATCAAAGCTACAAGTCCAGCTGTTTCAGGCATAATGGTGTAAGCAGCAGAACTTACGATTCGTTGTGGTGATTTTTCTTTTATATAACAACACCTGACTAAAGATTCTCCTACTTCAGCTATATAGCATCTTCAGACAAGAAGGTTAACAAAAACTACTTGGGGCCTGCACCCATTAAAGAGATAGCCAAGTATGAAACTAAATGCATTTCTTTGTATATACTCTTATTATCTTATATGAAACTAAATGCATTTCTTTGTATATACTCTTATTATCTTATAACTGTTGGTCTTGCATTGACCGTTGGACCTGTATAAAATCAAATTAGCACCTTCCACGTGAGCAACTAATCAAAGCAGGTGCTCTGACCTTTTATCACTCTTACACGGAGATAATTTGAAGGGATAACTCAATGAAAACGTTCGAGTATACCATATTAGTAAAAGTTTCTAATATAATTGTCACCCGTTCCTTCATGTTCTCTTCTAATCATCCGTTGCCTGATTGGTGAAACAGCACTGAAAATTTGTCTGATTTGTTTGCTCTGTGAAGGCAAATTATTAATGCTGAAGGGCCATCAGGCCCCAATAGAGATTACCTTTTTCACCTGGAAAGGGCTTTGATTCAAATAGGTGAACTTTCTCTGTTCATTGCTTATGCAATTACCTTGCTTTCACGTGTGCATCTTTATTTTCTTTATAACTGAATTGTTCTTCCATCTTCTTCCTGCATAGGATGTAAAGACAAACATGTCATGGAGCTTGCCAACGAAGTCAGGCGCATTCTTTCTCATGGGGAGCTGATTGATTCATGATACTGTTAAAAGCTGATTGATTCATGATACTGTTAAAAGCTAAGGCATTAAATTCAGCACATATTGATCATTTTATTTAGCGACCTTCCAATACTAGATATGCTTAGCATATCAATGTTCACTATTCTAGATTTTTAATTGAGCAGCTTTAATTTCCAAAATCTTAACTCTGATTCGGGCTGAATACAAGCAGATATTCACCACCCTCTTCGTTAACCAGTAAAACTAGCCGTCTTGCCCCACATTTTTCAGAAGCAACTTGTCCTGGTTATTCCATATTTACAAGTTCCATCCGTCTGAAACAGAAGAATGTTAGTACCTGTGAGCCCGATTGAAACCATTGTCCGATGGCTGACTTGTATCCTGACTTCATAAATGAAGATCGGGGCAATTTGTTGCTGATGCTTTTTGCCACCTAATCATTTTGGGTTAAGAGTTTTACCATACGTATTTAAGACGCATTCTTGTCAGAACCTTAAGCAGTATCATATTTCTCGTGTCATGCAGGAGCAAAATAACATTATCATATAGGAAGGACACTTAATATTCTATAAGTATCTGTCTAAGATGGTGCTTGTGACCTAACTCTACATGGAAGATACAGAACGTTGACATGCATAGAAGCTTGGCTTCTCAGACTTGAGTACGCCTTCACGAAATTTACCAAATCAGATATCCTATATGACCTACAATGCAAAGCTTCTAGCCTGCTACTAACTCCCATAAAGGTTAGCTGTTCCTACACTAAAAAAATGAGATCGTCAAAGAATAATACTTAATCTTCATACATAGTATGACGTCATACAATCAATCGCTACTTGATGACTAGTTATCTTGCTAGCCAGCTTAGGCAGGATATAATCACTGTCCACGTTCTCTGCGTAAAGCAAATGCGATGGGGGGTTAAAATGGAAAAGGCACCATGAAGCACACACTGCTGTTCATTCTAGATCTCATGGAAGACCGCTTTAAGATAAAACCACATAATTTCTCTATTATCACTCACCCCTCATCCAATTCTTCACTTTGCCCATCATCACCATCACTATCTCCAACAGCATCATCATCTTCATCATCCTCCTTATCATCATCGTTATCACCATCGCCGTCACTGTTATTATCCTTGTCAGTATTATATGCATCACTTTCAATCACTTTAGGCTTTGCAGGAGGCACATAACTGGTTTTAGACTGTCTACGAGAACTTGAACAATGTTACTCATGTCAATGCCCTCCAGTTCTGTCGCTCTTTCCTTTCTTTTTCTGACTTCTTTGATTTCTGAAAGGCAGGATCAAAGTGCTTTCAAGACTCATTTGGAACGCAAATAAGCAAACAAAGGCTGATCTTCATCTTAGCTTCTTGACATAGATCCATATAAATCCCATAATCCTTCTAAAATCACCATTAAGCAAATAATTGATCACATTATATTAAGCACATATATACTTAACCAAATTATACTAAACCTGTACCTTCAATTACACAGCCAATACCTCAAAAACATGGTTATATAACAAGGAGAATTTGGGCTAAAAGATGGTTACAGTTCACAATAAAAACAGTAACAGAGTATTACTGAATTTCCAAACTCTCTGAGGAAGCCATTATATCAGCAGATATATGATCTCTAGTGAAGAGAGATTTATGAATGTCCAATACCCAAGAATTGTTAACAATCCGTAAGAGGACACAACACAGCTCCTCAAAAGGGAAGACAATAAGGTTAATCCACATATTTCCATCTCGCTTGTTCATTGAAATTGTCAAATAAAAAGATGGTGCAGCATGCAATTTACAAAAAAATACTTGATCTTTCACGTACATATACTAAAGAAGAAATCACAGGGGATACATAAGTTGTTATGTTACTAAAATAGACAAGACACTAAGCAAATGACTAGTTGAACAACACCAGCCCATAAAGTAGCATCCTAGCTCATGACTTGCAAAATAAAGCTAGATGCTTAAAAGAAAATTCACCTTTTTCAGAAGGTTTTGATGACAATCCTTCTTTGGAAAGTAAATCCACTAGTCCGTTATTAGCTGGGCCTCACGTTTGCTCTCAGGAGCCTGCTTGACTTATCTGTAAATTGCAGAAGGGACACTGAAAAATAGATGATTTTAATATACAGCTTGAAATAAAATTTGATAGGCTTGTAAAAGGCAAGTCAGGAAACCTCATTCCACATGATTTGATGAGTGATTTTAGATGCTCCACACGTTTCCCAAAAGCTGGAGTTGGAGCTTCCTTTTTCTGAAACAAGATTTAAAAGTATTGTTTCATCTGCACAAATTTGGCAGTTAAACAAGGGCATTGGAGCTGCGAAAGGATTGAGATTTGAAATGTTGGTTGGCCTTTTAGCGGATGATTGAGAATGATTATCTTCACAGTCATCTACACTGTCCTTTGCATCACTATTGTCTTCAGATCCAATTTCTTCTGGCTTGATCCGTTTCTTAGCAGAGGCCTCGATTTCCTTTTCGCATCTTTTTCATTTCTTAGAAACTTCAGAATTTGGTAACCTTTTCTCTGAAACAAGTTTCCTTTTTGGTTTTCCCTTATCTTCAACATCACTGTCAGCCTCCATATCTAAAGAGTCTGAACTATTGTCACTAAACATTTTAGATTCTTTGCACAATTCATGGAAACATGAAATCTAATGATTGATTAGTAGTTGAGCAAAAGAAATATTGGGGGTACTCAGAATTAGCTTGAACATAACATGCCATTTTCAACAGGGCCTTCTCTATGCTGCTCTCGCTTGCTCTCGCTTGGTACGTCTTCAGTTTCTTCTATTTTTGGTTTAGTTACTTTTTGTCCTGTTAAAAGACCCATTACAGGAGAGCATATATCCTTCACATTTTTATTTGACTCGAGGCCTCCAGGTGATTCTGCTATTTTTCCTCTTACTGAAGAAACTTGCTTTTCTCCAGCTTCCCCAGTATTCTTAGAGGTATCATCACCACCAGTACCATTTAAGCACTACAATCAAAATGAATAGCGACATTGATAAATGAGAATTACATTAAAGAAATAAAATGTTGCAGTTTGGATGTGTCAATTGATACGAAATGGATGAGAAAAGGTATGTTTATTGATGAAATAGCTATAGCCCCGTAGGAGATTCTACAAGAACTATGCTACCAGCCAACTATGGCCCCTCAAGCATATAGCTGAGATAATACTCAAAATAGAATATCCGATACCCTTCTCTACTCCCCATTCCCTTATATACTCGATTAGCTATTAACTTCTCTCTTCTACCCCCCTCCCATACATAGTACGGGCTTGAGGCCCATATTCAGTCCCTTCCCCTTCTTCCTTCTAGCATAAGTCACTATGGGTTTAGGACCCATAGTGCTGTCAGGACTCCTGGTGCTCTTAGGATCTGTAGTGCTATCACAAACCTGCATTGTTATTTCCAGATTTAATTTATGGAGGAGGATCCAATAAACTAGTTTGTACCTGGTTGTTGTTGCAGAAGGGTGTGGTATGGAAATGGTTGTTTTTTTAAAACAATCATCTTCTTTTGTAATTCATTCTTCTCTTCTACCAAACGTGCAAGACCAATGGCATTCGTTAGTGTTCGTGGTTGTTTTAGTCTCACGTCCATTCGAACATCATCTTTTAATCCAGCCACAAAGCATCCAATTAGAAATTTTTCAGGCAAGACATCCACTTGGTTAGAAAGCTTCTCAAATTCTTGTTGATAGTTAGCTACCGAACCAGCCTGTTTTAGATGGGTTAATGCTTCTGAGGGATCTTCATAATCAGTTGTGCCAAAGCGAGCAAGTAAGGCTCTAGTGAATTCCACTCAATGCATTGGTCCTTTATATCGTATAATCCACCTATATCATTGGAGGGCAACTCCTTTCAAGTGAAATGATACTAGCTGCACTTATTGATCTTCAGGTACACATTTGAAATCAAAATATAGTTCTGCCTTACAGGTCCAACCTTGTGGATCATCTCCTTCAAATTTCGGGAAATTAAGCTTAAGGTGACGATTTTTGGGGTCTATGTGGATATCGTGGCTGGTTTGTGTTTGGGGAAGGGTTATTTATGAGGTTTGTAAATTGAATGAAGTCTGGTACGGGAAGTTTTGACCATTGACTGTACTGCTGTGGTTGATATTAGATGGCAGGAAGTTTGAGGGTTCACCTTGGTGTGTTTCTGGTGAAGACCGGTGGTGTTGTGGTCATAGATGTATGGATTCTAATCTGTTGAGGTTGTTTTGGTGGAGGGTTTGTGTGGCTTCCATAGTTTGTAACTTAGTCAGGATAGTTTGTAGAGTTGAGTGTATCTCTGCAAAGGTTGACTCATGTTTTTGAGCAGTTTCGAGCATCTGACTGCAAAACTCAACATTTGTTTGATTGCGGGTTTCCATTGAAACCTGACTCTGATACCACTGTTAGTGGAATTTTCCTTTTGGGAGAGAATATCAGAGTTTGTGCTGCAGAAATAGAAAACAAAGATGATAGAAAGTGAAAACAGATGGAATAAAGGAGGAGTTGCCTGTAAAATTCACTATCTTTATTCAATTCAAACTGACTTTTTATCAAGACCAGACTCAACAAAACCAGAAATAAACTCTTCCTAAAATCAAGCAACCCATCAATTAGTACCTGATATCACTACCGCATAAATAACAGAAATCTGATTAAGTCAAACAAACAACTAAAATATAAAAACGCAAGTAACAGTAAGTGATCTAAAAGAGACCTAGTTCTCCTCCATTCGTGGACCACGTGTCCCATAAAAGAGAGCCACTGTCTTTTGTTCATGCACCACGTGTTCCCTTATATGAAAGACCGTATCAAAAAGCTTCTACGTCAATCTCGCCAAGGTCTCTGTTTTTGCTTTTTTGTTTTAATTGAATTTGCTTTCCCACTTGCATTTTTTGTTCGCTGTTACTGTTTCACTTGCTCATCATTGTTGGCAGCAACACAATGAGGTAGAAGTCTCTGCGCTCGGGATGGGTATTTTCCTTTTTCCTCCTACATTTTTTCTTTTCTATAGCATTAACTTCCTTGTCCAATCTTCAGCAATTTCCACAGTAGTTACCATTTCGGAGATCTTGAAGAATAATGGTCTTGCTATTGAGAAGAGTAAGATGTTTTTATTCTTCTTTCCATTTGCTTCAAAGTCTGACCACCTGAAAATTATCATTTATATGCGCAGATATCATGAGGGAGGAAACAGGAGGACGTCCTGTTCCTAAAGCAAAGGTATTTCTTAGCTCCACCTTTTAAGAATTTGGGATATATGAGATACTCTATTTGTGAAAGCTCAATCTACATCTACAATGGCCATGTTCTGTAACTTGGAAAAAGTGTACCTTATGCATCTGAACCTCTACAATCAGCAGCTATTGATAGGGGCACACTCTGCTTGCTTCCATTCGAATTATTCTATCATAAACTAAAGTTCTTGAGAGAGTAACATGTCCATTAATTTGGCAATAGGAGGAAGTATTTTCATCAAGTGTCCTGTGGTCTACGACTTATAGTTGTCCAAACTAAATTGCTTTACCTCAGAATAGGCACTCTTTTGGTGTAAATGCATAATCTGTGCTCCAGAAATTGCCAATTTTGAGATCCAAAGGTTAACATGGATTTCCTTCCTGGTAGATCGAAATATTGCTGGGGAAGACACATCAATTCGATGACTTAATGACTGCCGCTACAGAGGAAGCCAATTACAACGAAGAGCCTAGTTGAACATAAACTACTTTTTGGGCCCCTTGAGGTCCTTCGTTGCGGACACTTTTTGGGACTTTCTTCTTTTTTTTTTCTTTCTGTAAAATCAGGCTCTTGTTTTAACTGAGAAAATTTTAGTCCCAGATTTTACATGACTTGTTTACCTAGCCTTGCCATTAATCTGACTTAGCTTGTCCCAACTGGGTCAACCATATGCTTCTAAAAACTATGAAAGCACACGCAATGCTAATACCGCAGTAACAGAGACGTTGGACTTAGTTATTTCTGGTAGTGTTTGGTAGACTTTTTGTGAAATTGATTGGAGTACTGTTTCAGAAAAGTTTGTCAAGGATCTTTGTACTTTGAACATGTTTATGGCTTCAATTAAGTGCAAAATTGTGAATTTCCTTTGTTGCAATTGACAATGTAATAGCAACACCAATAATGTCAGCCAACATTGAGCATGTTTTCTTTCGAACAAGAAAAAAAGAAGAAGGTAAAGACCATATGTCTACCAAACAAGGTTCTTCCACTTGAGAAAAAGAAAACTCAAAACTCAGTATAGATGTAAACCATCTTACTCGGGCAGGCATCGGCTTAATCTCTTATTCGTCTTCATCCTCTACGAGAATTCTCTTGCATGCTTCATAGCACATGAAAGAAATCCCAGCAGCTGGTACCAGCTTCATGCAGCTAGGTCCAAGCCCTTTGTATAAGCCTTGGATCCCTTCTTGTTCAAGTATAGATGCTAGTGCATGAAGCACATTCTTGTACACCTGTCTCCCACTAAGAGCTCCTACCTGCATATGCTTGCGAGCCACCTCAAGTGGGAAGGTTGCACTACTTGAGATAGCACCGGCTGCTGATCCAATCAAAAGGGTTTCTATGTTGCCAATCCTCTCTTGCTTAAATATTTTCCTATAGGCTTTCCTTAATGTGTCATATGCATAGTAATTTGTAGCAGCATATGGAATAACTCCAATAAGGCTAGGAGCAAGACCTCTGTAGAGTTCTGCAGGCCCCTCCTCTCGTAATATTTTTAAGAATGCATCTACTACGCCTTTGTAAACACCTCTCTGACAAATAAATCTGATTTCATTAGAAGCTCAAGACAACATTTGCTTCAAATTCAATTATATATTTTGCATATACCTGTATGGTTAAACGGGTCTTCAACAATTCAAGTGGATATGTGCAAACTGTCGAACTCACTCCAGCACAGGCACCAGCTATTAATGAGGCAGGAATGGGAATTTTAGGTTGCTCCCCAGGTCTGGGTGACAAATTCTTGTTAACAGTATCATACGCAAACAGCTGTTCGGGTGCAGACAACATAGGATTAGATTGGATACTTCATAACATGCAATACCAATTTGGATGACTTATTTTAATCTCTAACTTGATAATGTCAGTTCTCAATGTAAAATCCAACTTATGAAACAATACCTCTGGGATGAACATAATATAGAAACAATGATAATCATTTTGGCCTGGCTGAGAAATTAAAGTCCTTGTGACATAGTAGGTAAATGCGGCGAAGCTTCCCGATAATCAGTTGTTTAAAATGATTCACCAAGTAGACTGTTACATTACATTAACTGGATGAGATGCAATCTCAGGTTCACAAAATGTTTCACTTGATTCCCAAAGTTTCTAAAAGGTTGCTCCACCTAACATTTCAGGAAGCTGGTTTTCACATCAATTCAACTGCAAGTCCAAACAGCTAGGCAGCACACGTGATTAGTTGCATAGTTATACTGCTACCACGCCCACAGGGTAACCAAAACAAAACCACAAATTGGAATACAATGTCTACCCTTGCAGACGCTTGTCCAACTACTGTTGTTAGTTGATACTATGGTTGTTAGTTGATACCATGGACTAGTTATGGATTAAATAGAAACTAATAAAATTAAATAAATCTCTTGCATTCTGACATGACATAACATAATTAGTGACAAATGGGGAGAGTAAGTATTCTCATAATAAGGAATACAAAACCAAAACTGATAATAAGAGAAAACTAAGAAACTCATTATATTGTATCGGGGATTAAAAAGCACATGTTTGCAGAACCCACTGTGGTGGTATTTGAAAAGGCAAATATAGGGAGACTATTATTAACCTTTAAACGGCTTGCAAATTATCTTGTCAGTTGGAGTTCACAACCTCAAACTAGAAACAACCAACCAAACGAAGGTGCATAACCAATCAACCAAGGTTGACGCCCTCAAAACAGCTATTAAACCGTCTAAGAAGCAAAAGAAAATGATACTAGTGGCATAAAGGAAACAAAGATCTAAACAAGTAGAAAGCTGCTGTAGGACCCTTTAACATATAATTGCCAACCATAAGCAGGTAAATGCCCGCGTATTCATGGAAAACAGATTTACACGCTAGAGTTAACAACTCCGCACGAAGCTAACAACCCTACACAGAACACTTGTAATGCAAACATAATTAACATCAAACAATCAATTAGCCACCATAAGATTTACCTCAATAGCCTTGCTAGGCGCAACACGAATCACATTAACCAAATTCCCTCTAAACAGCCCTTTCCATCCGTCAGTCTTTAGAATATTATTGAACACCTCGGTTGTTGTATGCCCACTGCTCCCTACCATTAAATGAGTTCTTATAGTTTCCAGAGGAGCAACAGCAGTCCTCGATACGGCTCCAGCTATCCCTCCACTAATTAACCGTCTCAAAGAAGGGTTTTTAACCTTTATCTTCAATTTTAGACTAACCTTCTTCTTTAAGCCCCCTTCCTCTTCTTGGACCCCTATAATTGATAAATACTTCTCGCACAAATCAGTGTAGAGCGACTTTACATTACCGTTATCACCCGAGTTAGGGAATCCAATCCCCATTTGATTAACGCTCGCAAAAAGGCCTCCTCCAGGGAAACACTGGCCATCGGAGAGACTCCACTGAGACCCCAAATTGGAGATTGAGAGAAATTCATCTCTTTTATCGTCAAATAACGGAATTCCTGGCCCAACCATGAATCAAGATCTTGGATTAAACAAAAATGTTGGTTTCAATCAATGCAAAACCCCGATTTCCAAATCTGTTTAAGATGGCAGCACGAGTCCGAGAGGCAAAGATTGAAATTTGGGCAAATGGGTATTCAAAAAATCCATCTTAGAGAGATGGGCATCTGAGAGAAATCCAAAATGGAACGTGGTTGAGCAGTTCTAAGGAGACTGCCAAGACAAGAGTAGTGGAAGGAAAGTTGGAAACATAGGAGGGGAGAGAGAGTTAGGTGTAGAGGTTAGTGAATAGAGCGCGGTATCACGCTCTCTCTTTTGGGGTAGCGGTTTTGTTTGGGTCATATATATGTATTATATAACACATTATAGGCTTTGGTTTTGGGTGGCTTGGAGGCGTTAGGTTTTGATCTTGGAAGGCAAGTGCCGGTGGAAGGCGTCCCAGACTCCCAGGATGTCCTTGTCTCGGAAGATTTTAAATTTTGACTCCTTTTTGTAAAATATTTTGTCTTTTCTACGAATTTACTTTCAAAATGTTATTTCTGAGAAAAAAAATAAAATTGCCTAAGTTTGACCGGCAAACGGCCCATAATTAATTTGGTTAATGAATCTTTAAACGTTTCCGTTATTAGACAAATCTGAGTAATCTTCTGGCCTAATCTCGGATCATATGCCAGATTGGGGAGAATCTTCTTTTCTTTAAGGTTCCGTTTAATTAGAGTATAAGAAGCTATGATTTTGGTTTAAAATAAAATACATAATTCTAGAGAAAATAGGAGTAGACGTAGTGTTATTTTGTTTTTAAAATGATACTAAAATAGAAAGTGAATGTCAAAACTCTTGCAGGAGTCATGGAAACCAACATTTGGTTAATGGAATAAGACACGAATATGTTGTAGGATATCCTAGTTGTGAAATAGACTTCATTGAGATGTCAGCCATTTTATGAAAAAATGAGTCCGAACTCAGTCAGAACGATCCCCACCTTGGCGTTTAAAACGGAGTCATGAATTGGGAACCACCGTCCTCGCACAACCATCTTTTTTCTTCTTTCAATTGCGACGTCTTGCTTGGTGTTTCACAAACAAAAACCCACGTGCTTCATGCTTAAAACATCTAGCCAAGCTTTTGTCTACGTAATCTACGAATCCAGATCTTCTGTTCAGTTTTATAATATTTTATTATGTCTCATGAATCTTAATCATTTATTTATGTGGGTTCTACGTGGACAGGGGCGAAGCCAACCCACTTGCTCCCATTGACTCCAAAAATTTCCCTAGCTTCCTTAAAAAATGCCCCCACAAATTTTTTTTTTTAAGTTTTGCCCCCACAAAATTCTTATTTTAAGTTTTGCCTCCACAAAATTTTTTTTTAAGTTTTGCCCCCACAAAAAATTTTATTTTAAATTTTGGGGACAAAATATTTTTTTTTGCCCCCACTTAAAAAAATTTCTGGATCCGCCCCTGTGCGTGGATCTCACATAAATAAACGCAGGACCCGTATAAATAAATGGCTGAGATTCATAAGATAAAATAAGACACCATAAAACTAAACAGAGGATCTTGTCTCGTAACCTACCGGTAGTTTTGGTT
>JANKOE010000006.1:20260782-20273642 GCA_026284465.1 Erythroxylum citrifolium
AAGAAACAAAGTGTGGTTGCAAGAAGCAGTGCTGAAGCTGAGTTTCGTTCAATGGCACATGGAATTTGTGAAGTTTTATGGATTAAAAGAGTACTTAGTGAACTACAGATTCTTATTTTAGTTCCTATAAAAGTACAGCAATTTCAATTGCTCACAACTCTGTTCTGCATGATAGAACAAAACATGTTGAGGTTGACAAGCACTTTATCAAGGAGAAGATTGAAGAACGATTAATTTGTGTTCCCTACATTCCAACATCACAACAGGTAGCTGATATTCTCCCAAAGGGATTTCACAAAAGGCAGTTCAATGATCTAGTTACCAAGCTGCGCATGGAAGACATATACAAGCCAGCTTGAGGGGGAGTGTTGGTAAATATTCAGCTGAATATTTCCTAAGATATTGTTGACTCCTAAAAGTCAATAAATCAGATTAGATAACATGTATCAGATCTGATATTGTGCATAAATATTAGGAGATTTTGTATAGATATTAGAAGATTATGTATAGATACTAGTTTCCTAAATTAGCTAGCTCTATTTCTATATATACATGTAACTATGTACTAATGAAAATAAGAAAAGAAATACAACTGTTCAATATTTCCGCATCCTCTTCATCCCAAGCATCAAAATTGGTCCTTTGTTTGAGCCTGTTCTTGAAAGGTGGCCAATTTTTTCTTTTCCCTCTAGGAACGTGCACATTAGTTGGGACAATTTCAAATAATTTTTTCCATCCAAATGGTATGCCGCCTGGAAATGCTGTGATTCCCAGGCTGATTGGTGGTCTTTTCATCTTGTTGGATTATGGTTCAATGAGGTCTCCTTTGTTTCTGACATGGTGATTGAGGCTTGGTAAAATAAGTTTGGTAATTAGGCAAAGTTCAAAGCACAAAAATGGCAATGAAGACCTTAGAAAGAAGTTGGCAATTAAGGCCAAGCTATGATTTTTCCTAGGATTGAGCTTAAAGCTTTGATACCATGTGGGAAATAAGGTTAGAAGTGTGTTTTTTAAATATGTTCTGAAAGCTTTACATCCTTGTTTATATAAAAGTTGACTCAAATCCCTTAATCACAGTTCTCAAACAAATCCTACAATTACAACCCTTAATCAAAGGAGTAAAAGAGGGCTGATGTAGATATTTACAACACTTGCCAACAATAATTGAGTTTGAGTGGCAGGATAGTGAATTTTTTGTCTTTGGTGTGCTTTTTACACTGAACAATTAATTAGCCTTCAGAGAATTTCGGAATGCTGGTTACT
The DNA here is from genome assembly GCA_026284465.1 of Erythroxylum citrifolium. Taxonomy (NCBI): domain Eukaryota; kingdom Viridiplantae; phylum Streptophyta; class Magnoliopsida; order Malpighiales; family Erythroxylaceae; genus Erythroxylum; species Erythroxylum citrifolium. The sequence goes on from JANKOE010000006.1 coordinate 20,262,046, forward strand.
ATTACTTTATTTTGCTTAAAGGTTTCCAGTTACACTTGCTTCAAAATTTCTCTTGGATAATGACCACGCATGTAGTAGTGATGTATTGAGACATTATTTTCCCAAAAAGCTGTAAATGCAGTGTTATCATTTTATGCAACTATGCAGTCTGCTATGTTTGATCTTTTCTTGCAACTAGGGATGCCTCCTTGTGTGTGCGCATATAAATTTGCAGAGAAAGAAGTCAGTGCGCATGTATGCATCTTTTATGACATTTCTGAAGTAAGATGGTTTAAACATAAATTTACTTAACATTCATTTTGTCTTATTGTTGGACTTGTAGAATCGTCTTAGGTAACCTTGGTTGTGCTGATCAACTTGAGGATAGATTATGGACTGATAAGTATCAACCTCAAAAGGCCACGGAGGTGAGATCATTGTTGTAAACTTCTGAAATTAAGTCTAGCCATTGCTGTCTGAATGATTCTTTAATTTGTGAATTCTGTTTCTCAATTTTCTTGAGCAGGTATGTGGTAATGGAGAATCAATTAAGATTTTGAGTGAGTGGCTCCGTTCTTGGCATCAAAAGGGAATTCAAAGCAGCAGAGCTTCCCCTGGTGGTGATAAATGCATTATGCAAGATGACGACGACGACGACGATTATGATGTTGATTGTTATCATTTCCAGAGTGACTCAGATTCAGAAAATATCCATGCAAAAGATATCCTTAAGAATGTTCTCCTTATTACCGGACCAGTTGGGGTAGTGAACAATATACTCTTGACATGCTATTTGTTTTCTAATTATATCTTCAGCCTTCTAATTTCGCTATTGTTGATGTGCTAGTTGACCTTGGCATGTTTCACTGTGTTTTATCAAAACTTCAGATATTTGGTATGATGCCTATAGTTCTTATGGTTACAACTGAAATCTCATATACCTTTTTGCATATAGTCAGTTACATTGCTTAAATTTGAAGGAGTGCAATATGAAAACTTGCCATGCTATTTGGACTAGCTTTTTCCTTTAAATAAAGTAAAAGGAGCATTTAATTGAAATCAATGTGGCATCATGGAACATTAGTGTGATACTGCCTCATCATTTATAATTTTTGTTTTTAATCCATTTGGCTTTTTAAAAATATCAAGTGATACTGCCTTTAGCAAAGTTAGCATTTCTTCATCTGCAAATTGTCTGAGGAAGTATTGTTTTCATATCATAGATGCTGAAGGCTGTGAAATATTTATGACCTTAAATTGTACCCTACATTTTCACATTCTGTATGTGGTTCTCATGAGAGAAAATTGATCAAAATAAAGAGTGATATTTGGATCAAGAAGTATTATTTTAGTTTCTGGCAGCTAGTAATGCCCTATCTCTTGTTATCTTTACTTGATGAATGTTTTTCAATCTGCAACATGGTTTGGACAACTGTAGCAACTATTCTCTTGTTCCAAATATATCCTGGTTTCTCCCAGTTTCTCAAATTTGTGGTACTCCTACTACAGAGTGGGAAGTCTGCAGCAGTTTATGCTTGTGCAAAGGAACAACAGTTCAAAGTTTTGGAGGTGCTTTACTTACTAACTTCTTGTTGTGCTTTCTTTAGTCTTACTCTGCATTCCTTTTGCAACCTAGAGTGCAAGACACTAGAGTTGCAAGTTAATGGAAATTGTTTATTTTAGTGGCCACACTGAACTGTGGAGTTTCTTGTCTGTCCCTCGTTCTTTTTATTGGGCTTGCATTAGATATTTTGTACTTGTGGATCAGTTAATGAATGTTAGTTGATTGCACTGGTTTTGTTGGATTAGTTGATTGCACTGGTTTTATTGCATTGGTCAATATAGTTTAGACTTTCAAGTAAATAATTAAAAGATTACATCCTGTTAATTACTCAGGCCAATGCATCAGAGTCTCGAAATGGAGCTTTTGTGAAGCAAAAACTTGGCGAGGCAGTTGATTCACATTCCTTTCAATGGTTTGCAAGTTATATTCAGCAATTGAGGCTTTAAAACTAGCTTGGGTATGCAACATTGTTCACTTCTCAGTCTAAGATTTATATATTTCAGGTCACAGGAAAATCAGGTGAAATCTCTTAAAGATGAAGGTATCAAATGCCCAACATTCTTCCCTAAGGGAGAAGTAATAAAGTATGACGATGAGGAATTTGAAGTAATGCCTATAACAAATGAAGATAAGTCACATGGCAGGCATGCAACACATGGGACAGTTGTAAGTAAGGATATTTCTGTCACACATTGCTTTCGTCGTTGTAAAACCCTGATTCTTTTTGAGGACGTGGACATCATTTTTCCTCAAGATCGTGGTTTTATTGGTGCAATCCAACAAATTGCTGAAAAAGCAAAGGGACCTGTGATACTGACTAGCAATAGTAAGAGATTTTATGGTCTAAATCATTGCTGCTTCATATTTTTGTGTATTTTATGATGTATTCTTTATCTGCTACTCATGACCACTTTGATTGTTGCCAGGTGATAATCCTTTTCTTCCTGATAGTTTTGATAGGTTGGAAGTGTGTTTTTCCAGGCCATCGAATGAAGAGCTTCTTCAACATGTTAACACAGTAAGTGCATCTATTTCACCCTGCTTCTTTCTCTATTCACTGGAAGCACTATATATTTTATTTATTCTTCTGTGTAGATTTGTTCTGCAGAAAAGGTCAGTATTCCACCTGATCTGGTAGCCAAAGTTATTGAATGCTGTCAGCAGGATATCCGGAAATCTATTATGCTTCTTCAATTCTGGTGCCAGGGTAAACATTTGATTAAAGGTTAAGACAGCAATACCCACACACGTTTATTGTGATTCATATCATTGATATTTATTTTTATACCTAGTTAAGGGAATCTAAGATTGAGATTAGCTGGTCAAACATTAACATCTGTTAAGAGATTCATTTGTAGACTCCTCAACCACATCCCACCCCCTGAATTTTGCTATGAAAATCCTGTTGGGCAAGTTCCAACTAGTTTGCTACTTCCCTAATAACTGGACCTATAATCGCTTTATGTTGATTGGAATTTCTGCACATTTCCTTGTGCAATGAAATATTATATGCTAGGGAAGATTAAAGAGTACAAATGGATGGTGCTTTTAGCACCTAAAAGCTAACACAAGTTATTTTTGGTAAGGAAGTTTGTATGGATTGTATTAAGAAATTTGGCAGTAGGGGAAATATGGTGATTTAACATCAAAATACTAGCTTCACAACATTCAAGGAAACATTTAAAAATATCATATCTATCTACATAGCATTTATGAGTCCTTTTTGATTCCTTTGTTCTCCTTTTTTGGTATATCAGAAATACATAGGTAGTTCTACTTCCTAATCACTAGTCCAAATCCTGTTGGTTTGTTTATCTTTATTTTAAACATTGAATATTTTCTTTTGCGTATGTGGAAAACTGTTTTATCTTTTTTCTTCTAGTAATCCTGTAAAATTATTTTCAACATCCATGTTTCTGAAGAATTAATTTGCCCTGATTCTTATGTAATTTAACTTACCTGCACGGCAAGTTTGAACTCAAAAGTAACTGTTGATTGAAGCACATATAGCATGCACTAAGCCTTTTGCTGAACCGGTTTTGCACTAGAATCGGGGCAGATCATTCAGCATCTTCTTTTGATTGTGCAGGCACAACTTTGCAGCTGTCTAATTTACATTCATTTGATCTTGAGGTTGGGCACCAAATGCTGCCAAAGATTATTCCCTGGAGCTTTCCTTCTCGGTTATCTGAGCTAGTTGACAGGGAGATATCGTCATCATTATCGCGGATGGAAGGACCTTTCCTCACAGAGGTCATTGAAGAATATACAGAAATGCAGAACAAAATTGATGTGCATATTGATCAATCAGATAGTGTGGTAGCCAGGAAGAAGTTAATGTTTAGTAGGAATTCATCTGATCATGACTGGGACGATTTTACTCTTTATGATGCAGAATGTGATCTTTTCAATTCTTCAAGCAAACCAGTTCCATTTTCTGGTTCGAACAGGAGGAGGAAGCTTGCTGTAATAATGTCTTCTGATTCTGAAGAGGAGTTGCCCAATGACAGATTTCCTAATACTTCATCTGGGAATTCCAAAGATGAATTGGTACTTGAAGTTGATGGTGCATTTCCTGCTTGTCCATCAACACAAAACTGCCCAATTCCATCCAACAATCTGCAACTTTGTTTTGGAGCCAAGGAACTGGAGGAAAGCGATCACCAAAGCTCAGGAATAGGGATTGATATAGGTAATAAAGGAACATGCAAATCAACAGAAATATCATATGTTCCAGAATCGTCATTTGTTCCTGAGACTGAATGTAATGTTGAAACGGAGGTGTTATGCAGTAGGTTGCCCTTTGATCAAATGCCTGATGTTTCAGAAGTTTCCATGAGCAATGGGTTTGAACCAAATCTACCAGTTAAAGCTGAGAAGCTAGATAACTCAACAACTAAATTGCATGGAGATTTCAGGTCTTGGGGCACTCCGAGTGATGTAATTACATTATCCAATGAAGAGGTGGATGATTCTCAAAATAATCATGTTGAAGCCATTACACGAGAGTATCATGTGATGGATGAGTGTAGTTGCATGGATTTGACTAGAAAAGTCAATCCCGTGTATACACCTAGATCCTCTGTGGTGATGGATTTTGTGCGAGAGTCATGGAGAAAACTACGTAATCATTATATAGATTTAAGGCAAAATGTTGCTTCTGAACACAAAGATGCTTCCAGAATTCTAGGACTCACTTGTGATACCAGCAACTTAATTTCAGAAGTTTCACTGTTACTTTTCAAGTGCCAACCCCAAGTAAGTAGTAATGTCTATGATACACATTTGCTTATAGCTTTTGCATGTACAGTCAACCTTATATGTTTTACAGGGTTCGATGGAATTGTCAATGGCCTTTTCTGATGATCCCAGTGCATTCAGCTGGTGTTATGAGCAATTTCAGATGGCATCAACATTTGCAGAGCATGGGTTTTACTGCTATGCCAAGGACATAGCTGCAGCAGGAATAAAGAAGGCTCCTGATGATAAAGTTGATTTGCGCTGGGGAATGTTGTCTACTGCTAGCATGATGGAAATTGGTAGATTATTTGGAAAGCCTACAAGTAACTGTATGACCACACATTCCAAGCTGGGTACAGAGATGAGATTACCAGAAGGTGGAAAATTGTTAAATCGGTAAAAAATATTTACTGATTTGTGCAATTCATTCTCAAACACATCATTGGTAGACTTACTTGAACATTTTGGTGCAATTAACAGATTTAAGCTCGTATACATTGTTGACATATGCTGCATATCATGTAGTCAACAATTGTTATTAATTTCTCTGAAATATTCAAAGTAGGTGCTACAAATTCTCAACACAAATTTGCTTGGTTTTAGAACTTGCTACACATTTTTTACCCTTTTCACCAAATTCCATTTTCTTAGACCTGTAACAAATTGGATAACCGGCTTGCTTGTATAAGGTGCACCCTGTTCTCCATTTTCTTTTTCCTTCGGGCTCTCCTTGTTATTATGCAATACGAATACAAATCTCCAAGACAGTTTAATCTTATTTGTAGGCAAGCTATAATCAGTCAACTGGCATTACCAGCTTAACTAACTGAGATCATTTCTTGGGAGGCATTTCTTAGCACGCATTAAATGTCATGTTCTATGATTTGTTGTATCAACAGTGCGCTTTATACTAGTGCAAGCTTACTATCTCCATCTACCATTATTCCTTCAACTCATTTGAACTGCTTCAGGTTCTTATTGACTTTATGCTGCATTTTTGTCCATACTGGGTTTATTTGCTTGCAGTGAATCCAAGAAACGTGCCGCTATACTTCAGTCCGTTGTTCCATCACGGTCATACATGACAATGAAGGGTGATGCATTTTATGAATATTTGTCCTCTTTGGGCCACATTGCAAGATCTGAAGCTCTTCGACTGTCTGATGGTGGCAGTACCAATAAAAGGAGGTATGCACCTCTATCATCACTAAATATTTTGTAGCCAAACTCTCATCTAACTTAGTTGTATTCTCCTAATTTAGGCCACGAACTGCCAGACATTACTTGAGCACTGGCTCACTAATGCTGTCTCCTGAAGAAATTCCACTGCTTGGGCAATATAACATCTATGGGAAGTTTTCATCCCAATCAACGGATACCAATATCAAATAGAATTTTACATGCTTATTGACCACCTAGCTAACTCGACAGGATTGAAGTAGACTCCCCTATAGCAAAGGAGCTAGTCAAGTTTCCAAGAGTGTATTGACATAAAAACAGCTGATGCGGCTTGCCTTTTTCACCAATCTTGGCAACCTAGCTTTGCCAATGCCTTTGTCAGGTTGGTTTTCATCGTTGGCATCTAATTAGAATGGGAGCTCTTATACACAACTTGTAAAGTTGATGGGGTCTTTTTGTTCGTGTTATCTAAATTAGTGCACAGTCCTGAAGAATCCAATATCATGCAAATGTACCGGAGCAACAATCATTATTACATTTATTTTAAACAAGAAAAATAAAAAAGAACTTCGACTGATTCAAAGATGGTTGTTTTCGGCAAAAGCCTTACCGAGGCTGTATTTGTGGTTATACGTTCATAAATTTTTGGGTCTTGCTGTTAAAGTAAATTCCCTTCCAACTTTCTAATACATTAAGCCGACACTTTTCATGTTATAAGAAAAACCGTGCCGTCACCCGACAATCGGTTGCGAATATTCGAGCGTGGAATTTGTTATGGGAAAGATAGACACAGAAATGAGTACAGAGAGAAACATCAAAAGAGGAAATACATCGTTCATCATTTCAGACAACATACAATCCTTTGAAACCTACGAGACATATTGTTTGTTAAAGTTATCCCCTATGCCCGCATACATGGGATATTCTTTACTCTTATTGCTAAACGCTGCGTAACGCCTTGTCATTCCACGTTCAGGTTCCTTGGTCTTTTGAAATTGTTGTAACAATCCCCTTCCTCTTAATATCTTTGTCAATTAGGTTGATTTCCAAGAATCGCTTCTGAAGATCAAAGACATACTCCTAGGTAGCTATAGTGTGCTCCCCATCAGACCATTGGATCAACCATTGCGTGACCGCCCGGTTGTTTCTCTTGGTGATAGTCTATCCAGTATTGCTACAGGAACTCGCTCTGCTGGCGTCAAGAACTTCGGTAGTGTTGAAGTAGTACGAGGTTGACCCTCATGCGCTTTTTTAAGCTGAGACACGTGAAAAACTGGGTGTATTGTTGCATAGGCTGGAAGTTCCAACTTATACGCTACCCTCTCAATCCTTTGGATCACCCTGTATGGTTCGTAATACAATGGTGATAGTTTCTGGTTGCTTCGTCGTTGGAGTGAAAATTGCTTGTATTAGCTTCAACAAAACCCTATCTCCCACCTGAAATTCTCTATCAGTTTGTTTGGCATCCACATACTGCTTCATACAATTCTGAGCCCTTTGCAAGTGGAATTTGGTAACATTGAGCATTGCCTCCTGACTCTGTAAAACTCTGTCAACTTCCATTACCTTAAAGTCCCCTGCAATATACGGTGTATACACTGGAGGTGGATACTCGTACAAAACTTCGAATGGAGTAGTGTCAATGGCAATCCTATAGGTAGTGTTATACTACCATTCTGCTAGACCCAACCACTCCCCCCATTTTTGAGGTGTTTCGCCACAAAAGCAACGCAAATAGGTCTTCAGTATTTTATTTACCGTCTTCATCTGCCATCCAACTGTGGGTGGTAAGCCGTCGAATATTTCAGTGTAACCCCTTGTAACCGCAATAGCTACTGCCAAAACTTGCTCAAAAACACTGGATCCCTATCACTGATTATAGACTTAGGCATCCCGTGTAACTTGAACACATTATTAAGGAACAATTCAGCGATGTCGTGGGCAGAGTAAGGGTGTTTAACAGATATGAAATGGGCATATTTCGTAAACCTATCAACTACCACCAGTATCACAGACTTACCTCTCGAATGCGGTAACCCTTCTACAAAATCCATACTCACTTCTTTCCAGCTTCCCTCCAGTATTCTGATAGGATGCAGTAGCCCCGGATATGCAGAATTGTCACATTTATTTCGCTGGCAATTCATGCAATTCTGAACGTAAATTCGCACATCCCTATCCATACCCTTCCAAAAGAACATTTATTGCAGTTTTTTGGTGGTTGCCACCGCCCCTGCATGGCCACCCATTGCATCGTTGTGACTGATGCTTATAATTTGTCAGCGAAGGCTTGAATTGGCTCCTACCACTAAACGCTCCTTCCACCTTAATAAACCTTTCTTCCATTCATATACACTCGTTTTAACAATGCCAGCTTATAACGTTCTAATCAATTCCCGAATGACTTCATCATCTTGCCAACTCTTTTTAATGTCTTCTAGAAGTTCACTCTGTATCTGCGACACAAACATCATCAACATTTCAGTGCTTGTAATCCTGGAGAGAGAATCTGCTGTTGCGTTCTCCTTACCACTTCGAAGTTGTACCCCAGCAACTTCGGTAACCATGACTGCTGGAACGGTGTCGACAGATGTTGTTCCAGCAGGTACTTCAGGCTTTGGTGATCTGTTCTAACAATGAATGGTCTAGGGTCAAGTAATGATGTCATTGTTTAATGGCTTTTATTACTGCCAAAAATTCCTTCTCGTATATGGATAATCCTTGATGTCTTCGTGCCAATGATTTGCTTAGATAAGCAATGGGATGCCCCTCCTGTTGCAACACCGTCCTAATGCCCTGACCGCACGCATCAACTTCAATTATAAAGGTTTTGGAAAAATCAGGCAATGCCAATACTAGAGCAGTCGTGATTGCCTTCTTCAGTGTTTCAAATGCCCTCTGCTCCTCCTATTGCCAACTCCAATTAGCCACGTTCCCCTTTGTGAGCAATTCTATTAAAGGTTTAGCAGTAGCTCCGTAACCTTTAATAAACCTCCTATAGTACCCCGTGATCCCCAAGAACCCCCGCAGATCTTTAGTACACTGTGGTACCGGCCATTCCTCGATTGTTCTAATCTTCCGTAAATCCGTGGCTACACCTTCTTCCGAGATAGTGTACCCCAAATAGTCTACTTGACGAGCTCCGAAGACACACTTGTTCCCTCTTAAAAATAGTTGATTGACCTACAATGTTTGAAGTGCCACTGCAAGATGTTCTACGTGCAACTCCAGCGAAGAACTGTATATCAATATGTCATCAAAGAAGATCAAAATGAAGCGACAAAGGTAGGGTTTAAACAGTTCATTCATTAGTCGTTGAAACGTAGAAGGCGCATTCGTCAGACTGAAGGCCATCACCAGAAATTTGTAATGCCCTTCATGCGCCTTGAAAGCTGTCTTCAGAACGTCTTCGGGTTGCATGCGGATCTGGTGGTAACCCAAACGTAAGTCCAGCTTCGAAAACCAACTAGCTCCATGCAGCTAGTCCAATAGCTCTTCGATTAAGGGTATCGAAAATTTATCCTTTACCGGGTATCGATTCAACTCTCGGTAGTCGATGCACATCCTCCACGAATTATCCTTCTTCTTGATAAGTACCACCGGTGATGCATAAGGGCCGTAACTATGGCTTATAAACCCTTGCCTCATGAGCTGCTTAACCTCGATAGTAGAAATGTACTTGAAGAGTAAATCTTCGAGATTAGATATCTCTGGTGGTGCAGGATTAAGAGCTTTGAAACTTGGAGGTGAAGGTGGTTGTCTCTGAACATTGGATGATTGTGGTTGTGCCACCTGATCGTTCCGCCAAGAGAAATTTGGATGATTCCTCCACCCTGGGTTGTAAGTGTTAGAATATGGGTCCCCTCGTTGTCTGTTATAATTGCCCACATAATGGGCCTCTTTTCTCTTGAGCAAAAGGATTCCCGACTTGACACTCAGAAGATGCATGAGAATCTCCATCACAATGCTCGCACAAAGCACAACTCCTTAATGAAGAACTAGCTCCTCTTCTCACACTGTGCATCAGATTATCTAACTTTTTCGTCAGAACATCCATCTGAGCAGATAAAGCAACTGTATTGTTTACTAAATGAGCTCCTGTAGGTCGTCTGGGATGCCTTTCTGAATGATGTTTGAAACTGCTAGTGGCCATCACATCAATCAACTTGTAGGCTTGATATGGCGTTTTCCTCATTAAACTACCTCCTGCGGCAATATCTATGGTACTCCTAGTTGATAGGTTCATTCCTGTATAAAAAGTATTGACCTGCTACCATGAAGAGAACCCATGACTAGGACACTGCGCCAACATATCCCGAAATCGCTCCCACGCTTCATATAAACTTTCATTTTCGTATTGAGTGAAGGAAGTGATCTCATTCTTCATCTTTGCAACCTTGACAGGAAGGGAAAATTTTTGCTGAAAATAATCTCATCATGTTAGCCCCAATTTTTTTTTAAATTTAAGCATGATTAGAGAAGATTAAAGCATTAGTAGAACTTGAATTGACTTTTAGTTTATTATGATAGCATTAATGAAGTAAGTAGCGGTAATTAAGTAATATGAATTAATGTAGCATTAAATGAAGTTAGTAGCATAAATTAAATGTGTTAGGTAGAATTTAATGAGTTAGAGGGCTTTGGGCCCAAATGAATTAAAAGAAGAGGAGTATAAGTTATGGGCTTATGTTGGTAGGTTATAAGAAGAGGAAGGAATTAAATGAAGAATGAGATGGGCTTATGGACTCATGGGTTTAAGTTAAGTGAAGGAATATAAAGAGAAGAGATTTAAGTGGAGTAGTAGGAAAGAAGAGATGATCGAAAATTGAAGAGAGAAAAAGAGAGGAGAGTTCGTGAGGGTGGAAAAGAAGAAGAGAAAAAGAGAAAAGCTAGGTCATGAGATTTCCAAGTGATTAAGTGAGTGTTTCAAGAAAGTTCAAGAGTTAAAAGTGTGGGAAATAGCTTGAGCTTCATTTTGAACCAAGGATCAACTTGTGTTGTTGAAGATTCAAGGTAAGTCTTCATTTAAAGTTTGAGTTTTTGGTTGGGTTTTGATGTAGAAAGCTTAGTTAAGGAATGGGTATAGTGATTTTATCACTAATTTCATGAAAGAGTTCATGTAGTTTTTCAATTGATGTTATGTTGACTTGGATTTTTGTGTTGTTTGGAGAAGTTCAAGGAGAACAAGGAGAGCAAGAGGAAGAGCTTCATTAGACAAGGATTTAGCTAGTTTCAGGTAGGTTCCATGCTTATCTTTATGTTAGTAAGAGATGAATACTTGGTAATTAATGATATTTATGAATTAACCAACTACTTGAAGTTGAACATTTATTGTGTATTGAATGCTTGACTTTGCTTGAGATGAGCGTTAAATGAATCATGATTGCCATTATGTGAACATTTATGCAGCGCATGACATTTGTTGAATGTGTCATGAATGAAATGAGTATAAATTATATTGAAAGATCAAGAAGCATTATGCATAAAAATTTAGAATCAGCTATGTGGATTTGCATGAAAAATCCATTTTTCAGAAAATCAGTCAGTTGGACAAGACCGGTCCAGTTTTATGCATGATTACATGTTATGTGGGTAAGGTAGTCCACCCAGCAGAGTCACGTCGACGTTGACCAGT
>JANKOE010000006.1:20331207-20342743 GCA_026284465.1 Erythroxylum citrifolium
GTGACTACACCAAGCCAATGCACATGGCTAGCAAAGTTGCTAGAACTAGACTATGAGATAGTTTACAAGAAGGGGCGCGAGAATGTGGTTGTTGATTCCTTATCGAGATTGCAGGGGACTGATGTTTTATTGTGTGCCATCTCCTCGGCTTCCACGGCTCTACAAGAATAGGTGATGGCTAGCTGGCAATAGGATAAACAGCTGCAAAATTACATTAAGCAACTAAAACTCAATCCACAAGCAGTGGCCAATTTTGTGTGGGATGGTAAGGTACCAACGAAGAGGGGCAGGCTAGTGGTTGGGAGTGATCCTAAGGTAAGGAAGTAGATCCTCCAAATTTTCCATGACAGTCCATCAGAGGGACATTTAAGCCACAACATGACTTACAAACGGGTTGCTACTCTATTTTACTGGAAGGGGCTACAAAAAGACGTGAGGAATTATGTCAAAAATTGTGAAGTGTGTCAAAGATGCAAATACGAGACAGTGGCATCCCCAGGGCTGCTTCAACCGCTGCCAATTCCTGAGGGCCTTTTTACCAATGTGAGCATGGATTTCATAGTGGGCCTTCCCCAATCCAATAGGAAACAAGTTGTTATGGTCGTTGTAGATAGATTGAGTAAGTACGCCCATTTTATAGCTTTGGCACAATCGCTGACAGCCCCAAAGGTTGCTCAAGCTTACATGGACTATGTGTTTAAGCTCTACAGTCTTCCTAACAATATTGTAAGTGATAGGGACACAGTCTTTCTGAGTGATTTTTGGCAGGAACTATTCAAATTACAAAGAGTCACCTTGTAGATGTCCACGGCTTATCACCCCCAAAGCGATGGGCAAACGGAAGTGGTTAACCAGTATTTAGAAGGGTATTTGCGATGCATGGTTGGCGAAGTGCCAAGAACGTGAAGCAGATGGCTATCCATGGCTGAATGGTAGTATAACACGAACTAACATACAGCCACGCAGACTACTCCTTTTGAAGTCCTATATGGTTATCCACCACCCATTTATCTACCATATGTTGTTGGAGACTCCAAGGTGCCCACTGTTGATAAAGAATTACAAGACCGAAAGCAAATGATTAAGCTTTTAAAACACCACTTGCAACGAGCTCAGAGTAGAATGAAACAGATTGCAGACGGTAAGCGTTTTGAACGATCATTTGACATTGGAGAATAGGTGAAGAACACCTTATAGACAACAATCGGTGGTTAAGAGGGTGGGTCACAAATTAAACCCCATCTACTATGGTCTCTATAAGATTATTGATAAGGTAGGCTCCATTGCTTACACTCTTAGGCTTCCTACAAATGTTGAAATCCATCCCACGTTCCATGTGTCGTTGTTAAAAAGAGCTCATGGGGACTGTCAAGGTAGCCCCAACTTACCTCCACGCATGGGTAAGGGTAAGGACCAATGCTATCCCATAGCAATATTGGCGACAAGGTTCAGGAAATGCCAAAATAAGGCTTGTACTAAGTGGCTAATTCACTGGTCTGGTAGAGATACAACTAATGAAACCTGGGAGATGGTTGAAGCGATTAAATAGGCGTTTCCCACCTTCAACTTTGAGGACAAAGTTATTCAAAGAGAGGGCAATTTGATACAGGTCAATGAGCTTAAAAGGGAGAGACTTATAACATGACTGGAATGGGCTTGAAGAATACAGGTCACAGGGTTCATATATCAGTTAGTAGTGGTCTGAGGTTGATGAATGCAGGCATCAGACGTGGTGATGCTCTCCTGAGGTAATAATTAGCTAGCTAGTAGTAGGAACAGATGGCATAAACTCATAGGACAACTTTTAAGTCTGTTACAGCTTGTCCCTATATAGAAAACAATCGTGTAACAACCTTGGCAGTGAATGAACAATCTTTACTTCTGCCTATTTGTTTTTCCTCTGTTATCTCATCTCACAGGCAACTCTTACCAGGAGCTGGCTTAAGGCCATACAAGGCTTTGCGAAGATGATAAACTTTTTTAAGTGAATGAGCATACCCAGGTGGAGGTTGCATATATTCTTCTTCTTGAAAATTACCATTAAGAAAGGCATTCTTAACATCCATTTGGAACAATTCCCAACGCTTGCTTATTGCTACGATAATAAGACTACAGACTGAAGTTAGGCGAGCGACTAGAGCTAAGGTCTCCTTATAGTCAAATCCATATTCTTGAGTAAACCCATTTGCAACTAATCATACTTTGTATCTTTCAACTGATCCATCGGCTCGTGTCTTAATTTTGTAGATCCATTTACAACCAATAAAAGATTTATCTGAAGGTACGTCAACTAAGTCCCAAGTTTTGATTTGGAGAGAGCTTGTAATTCTTCCACCATTGATCATTGCCATAAGGTGTTAGAATTGGATTCACGATAAGTGCGAGTTTGATATAAATAAATGATAGTGAAATAGACATGGAAGTCTTTAAGGTGAATATAGGGTTGGCTTACTTGAGAGGATCGACGGAGGAGTTGTGGAGACTCAGTAGATTTTGGTGAATGAATAGAGGAAGAGTTATTTGGTAAGGATGGAGGATCTACAACTGGAGAAGACACAATAGGATCAATCGTCGAGTGTGTTAAGCTGTTGGAATTGTGAGATGGACCTACAGAAGAAATATCAAGAAATAAAGGTATGATAGAATCAGGAAAAAAAATTGTGTACGGGTTTGTTGAATCGAAATCTTGATATTGCGGAGAACATTTTAGGTCCTTAAAAGGTGACATATCGAGAGATTCAAAATCCTTGAGATAGTAGATCCCAATATCTATATCCTTTGTGCTCTATCCTATACCCTAAAAAACAACATATACGTGCTCTATGTTCAATTTTGGTGTGCTCATGATGTTGTAATAGAACAAAGCATGCATATCCAAAAACTTTAAGAGATTGATAATCAGAAGCATGATTGAATAAGCGCTCATATGGAGAGATATCACCTATGCTAGAAGATGGAATACGATTGATAGTATAGAAAGATTGCTTCTCCCCAAAGGGTTTCAGGACAAGAAGATGATATGAGTAGGGCTCGAGTGATGTCAAGAATATGTCTATGTTTGCATTTGGCTCGAACATTTTGTTGAGAGTTCGGACAGGACCTTTGAATGATCGTCCTTTGATTAAGAAAATTGGTGAATTTTGTATCTTTGTATTCCATTGCATTATCAATCCAAAATACCGTAATTTTGCAAGAGAACTAAGTTTGAATCATATTAGCAAAATGAGAGTAGATGGAGAATAATTCAGATATATGGCACATAAGATAAATCCATATATAGCGAGAAAATTATCGACAAAGATCACATAATATTTCATGCTACCCATAGTTTCGTAGGGTGTAGAACCCCAAATATCAGAATGAACAAAGTGTACAATCAAAATGTTCAGTCTTAACATGACCTATATTACAACTAAAGATTAAAGACCCAAATCTAGAGGTAGAAAAATGACTCAAACGAGAGTGCCATATATGAGAGGTGATAGCACCAACAATAAGCTTTGAAGAGAGATTTAGTGAAGTAAGCTTATTACGCCCTTTCCCAAGGATGTTACCTGTCTTTGGATTCTACACAATACAACCATTACTAAAAAAGGATACGTTGACACCGAGTTCACATAATTGTCCAACAGAAATAAGGTTTAATAAGAGTTTGGGAACAAGAAAAGTTTAAGGTAAACGTAATGTGGATGTGTGAACAACACCTATATGTTGTACATACATGGTAGAATTATCGGTAATGTGAACAACTTGTGGAATGGATGGTATTATTAAAGATTCAAGAATAGAGGAGTCAGAGGTCATATGATTGAAACAATAGAATCAAGATACTAATAATTTGAGGTACTTGATGTGACAAATAGGGCAGAGGAGGAGACTGTACCAAAATCTGGTTGAAGTTGTTGAAGAAGGGCATGGAGGTCCATTAAAGAGAATTTGGGAGAGGTTTTTTTTATTTTCTCCTTAGTGGTAGCAACAACATTAGAAGCAAGTTGGATAGACTTAGAAGAATTACTGTATCCAGAGTTCTGTTTGAGCCATTTTCTAAATTTAGAAATATGATGTCCATGATTTTTATAGTAGCTGCAAGATCCTTTATAAAACTTCTTATCTGTGTTGTGAGAAGTTTGGGACGAAGTATGAGTTGCAAGGACAACATTAGTAGATGAGACAAAATTTTCAATAAGGAGCATATTAAGATGACTTTCATCTAAGATGAGCTCCTTAATGACAGTGTCAAGGTTGGGTAGAGTTCCTCGATGAAGAAGAGAGTTACAAATGAGTTTAAATTCATCCATGAGATTTATAAGCAAATGTCATATATGTTCATGATCTCGATGATTTTCATAGAGCACAGTAGCATCATAATTAGGTTAGACAGGATCATCAAGTGCTAGTTGATCTCAAAGTTCTTGCAATTCAGATAATTAATTGTATATCATTTGTCTAGGTTGTTGTTGCATGTGATGAAGCCTCCTATGCAATTCAAATTGGTGGACATCATCTAGTACAGAGTAACGATTTTTCATGAAATTCCATACCACCTGAGCTATGTCAAACTGAAATACAGAGTAACTATATTATGATTTGATGGTTCATTCCATCCCATGTATCCTTCAGTAAATACGTCAATTTCTTCATCTTTCTTTTAAGTGGGTTTAAGTATTTCTCCAGTAACAATACGCCAAGGAGTCTCTCCTTAAGAAAACTAACAAATTTTCTTAGCCTAAAGATCATAGTTGGAGCCATCAAAGATGATATTGCGTGAGGAAGTTTAAAGGCATCCATAGTGAAGAAAGATAATCAAATAGGAGAAAACTTACTTACAGAGATGGAATTTTATTATTCTGACCTCACAATTGGATTCAGAGCGTCAAAAAACTTTAGGAACCGGTTTGGTTTGCAGAGAACTCGAATTAAAAAGTACTAAACTGAATAGTTAAAGTATCGGTGAACTTACTTCTAAACTGAACTGAACAAAAGAGGAGAAGACACGTGGACAACTATGAGACCGACACGTGTAAAGTTGACATGGCACAACTATGATGACATGTAGTGATGTGGTAGGACACGTGGCAATGATGTGGCAACACAATTATGATTCTGACTGTTAATGCGACAATGACATGTCTGCTTACGTGGCTTCTCCTTGTGTCTAAATAGTGTCGTTTTGCCTTAAAGCAAAACGACATTGTTTCGAATCTTCCTCCAGAAACACCTGCAACTAGGGTTTTGAAGGCAGTGGCTATCTCTGGCAAGTGAAGGAGCGAAAAGCAACGTTTGGTGGTGAATTTTACATTGTTATGATTTGCTCAAGAAGAGGAACAATTTGGTATATGGGAAATTATTTTTGGAGCAAATTTAAGAACCCAAAACATGAAAGAAAAAAAATGCTTGAGATAAAAAATGAAGATGGTTCCAAAATTTTGACTCTTTTTGTTACAAAGGAGACTCTAATATTATGCAAAAATAGAAAACGAATAAGAAATATAGAAATAATCTCTATATTTTCGTGTTAGTAAGGTGATGTATATCTTCTTATTTATACACTCTAGGTAACATTAATGTGCATGACCTTTGGAGAAAATAAAGGTTTAATTATAGGGATAGTTGACTAAATAAAGATATGATAAGATACCAGTTGGTTTTGGTCAACTATATGATAAGATATTTCAATAACGTATAAGCAGTTGATTATGTAAGTCATCCTCAGGCTTATTTTACCTACCCAATAACTCTTTAAACTAAATCCGCCCATTAAGGTACCCTTCAAATTTAAAATCGGATTTTCTCTCGTATGTGTTTCAGAGAAATAATTTAGATGTGATTATATGTCTGTTATAATTCCAAATTGATCTATGAGAAAGAGATCCCACTTTCCAGTGTTGTGCAAAATTGAACGAAAGGCACTTAAAGCCTGATCGATCACTGTCATAGACGCGTAATGACAATTGGTCAAAAGATAAATGAACGGACAAGATTTCATTTGCTCTGCATTAATTGCAAACCATAAGTTCCCACGGTAGACAAAAACAGACATATTGTACAAGCTCAAGGCGATAGAGGAAGATATCTAGACGATCTGAGCTGGCAGATATTGAAATACCCCTCCCCTGCATGTCAGTGTTAGAACCAGAATCAGAAAATACTCTCGCCAGCACGTGGATGTTGGGCATGCCACGAGACACGCAAGCGTGTCCACGCATCTCCACGTGGCAACCAGCGGCAGGTCACCAGAGATCGCGCGCAACACCAGCCTCTTATCAACAAATGAGTCTCCCCAAGCAAAAATCCTCCTCCTTCTCCCTCTCTCTCTCTCTCTCTCCCTACAATTCAATTCGCCATGAACACCGTCGCTACTGCTGCGGCTCTCTCTCTACCCAGTTCTCTGTGTAAAGCATCCAAACTTAATGTCAGAAAGGTATATAATTCTCGCATTTTCTGATCGCTCAGTCTTACTTGTTATATGCTTAGGAGAGTCTAGTTGCTGAGAGTTAGTTGGGTGCTTGATTCTAGCGAAGCCTGGAAAATTAAACCTTTTTTATGTTTTTCGGTGTTGATATATTATCTGGTATCCCTGAACGTGGTGGATATTAGGCTTATGATACTTATGATGGGTCAAATCCTAATGCGCGCCTTCTAGCTTTAGAGCACGAATTGGTTTGGTTAATAAATTCTCAAGGTATTCTGTGAGCAACGTGAAGAAGTCTCTGCTCCTTTCATTGGCAAGGGTGATTTGTTAGCTTATTCCTGATTAAGATCATAGTCGAAACTTTCATGCACATACATGTATTCATGTATATCCTCGTACAGTTGACTTCTCGACATCTAAGTTATGGCAATTATCCACTAGAAAGTTGCATCAGTGAAAATTGTACTTTTAAGCTCATGTTAGCCGATGTTGTTTTGGAGACTAAGGTTGCAAGGGGAGGTGTTAAGGTCTTTGCTGTATTCAGCGAGGAAGGTGGTATGCTGGAGAAAAAGAACACATGGAGCACAATCTTTGATGTAGAAGATCCTAGGTCTAAAATGCCGCAGTGTAAAGGGAAATTCTTGGATGTAAATCAAGCCCTTGAAGTGGCTAGATATGACATTCAATATTGTGATTGGCGAGCCCGACAAGATCTGCTTACCATCATGCTCCTTCACGATAAGGTTCATTCCTATTACTTGATTATTGTCTTGAGTTCATCCATTCAGTTTATGATGAAATATGATTAGTGTGTGTTTCTTCATTTCATCTTTAATCCTCTTAGGCTACCCGCAAGTATGGTTTAGAAATGAAATGTTGAACAAAAGATATAAATCAAAGTGTGAATTGCTGGTTAGAATCTGAATCTTTTCTGTGTATTATATTTTTTAGCTTTTTTCTTCACCCCAAATTATATGGTTGTAGGTTGTGGAAGTTTTGAACCCTTTAGCCCGTGAGTACAAATCTATTGGCACATTGAAGAAGGACCTGGCCGAGCTGCAAGAGGAATTAGCCCAGGCTCATAGACAGGTTTCAACATTTTTTTATTACATTAGGACATGCAACTTTGATTTCCTTACCTGGGGTTAAACCCATTGAAGCATAGATGACCAGGAATTAATTGCATGAGTTTTCCAAACTAGGAGTGTCATTCATCTTGTGAAACAAGTGGTCATAGTTGTGTTGCTAACCAGAGAATTTTAGTCTTAATCAATAATGATAACATACTTTCTGTTGCTCTTCAATCTCGTTAGAATTGTGGATTTGACACATGAAAACAACAGGTCCACATATCTGAAGCCCGGGTCGCCACTGCTTTAGATAAACTTGCTTACATGGAAGAATTAGTTAATGATAGGCTGTTGCAAGATAGAAATTCAACAGTTTGTGACCAAAGATCCCCTTCTCCCAGTATTTCTACTCAATCTTTGGATGTTATGAAAAGGCCAAAGAAAAGCTTAAACGTATCTGGTCCAGTTCAACTGCACAATCCCCGCCTGAAAAATTTCTGGTATCCTGTTGCTTTCTCCATCGATCTGAAGCGTGACACCATGGTGAGCTCTATGGATGCTTAATTTTATATCTATGTGTTGCATCATTTTTTCTCGTGATGCCAGTCCCATAAGTAGATTATCATAAAATGAGAACTCTTTCGTTACTGCATGCGGTGGCACTTTCACTTCTTTGTTCTTCTTTAGCGAAGGTATTCCGGTATCCTCATATGTTGGCATCTGTCATTGCTTTTTCAAAAAGAATAGGTGGAATTGTGATTTTAGATTTAGAGTTCCTCTTCTTAGTGCATTTGGCTATACTTTTTTTCAGATTCCAATTGAGTGCTTTGAGGAACCATGGGTTATATTTCGTGGCAAAGATGGGAAACCAGGATGTGTCCAGAACACCTGTGCGCATAGATCATGTCCACTTCACCTTGGTTCGGTGAACGAGGGACGTATTCAGTGTCCTTATCATGGTGAGTGACAATGGCCATATTGTTGTACGTCTCTTGTATTTGACAAGTAATAATTTAGCAATAGTGAGGAACTTATAATTTTCAAGTTTTGGTGGATAAATGTCAGGGTGGGAGTACACTACGGATGGAAAATGTGAGAAGATGCCCTCCACACGGTTACTTAATGTGAAGATAAAGTCCTTGCCATGTTGTGAGCAAGAAGGGATGATCTGGATCTGGCCTGGTGATGATCATCCTGCAGTGACTCTTCCTTCGTTACTGCCCCCCTCTGGTTTTCAAGTTCATGCAGAGGTGCAAATCTATTGACCGTTGACCCTTTTACTGTTTTCCGTTAAGGCTGGTTTTAGGACTATTGCAGCTTGATCAAGCTTGATATCTCAAACTTTTTATGTAGATTGTCATGGAACTTCCAGTGGAACATGGGCTGCTTCTGGATAACCTTTTAGATCTTGCTCATGCCCCCTTTACTCATACATCCACCTTTGCAAAGGGATGGAGTGTCCCCAGGTTTGTTTCTGTGATCTTTGATTTGACTGTGAGGGGCTTATGAATTTGCCGAAATTTCAGTACTTAAAGAGAAAATAATTATTGTTTTCTGGCAATGAATATACAGTTAAACCAAACAACTGATAATAGTTGTGTTTTTTTGGCAACGGATATACAGTTAAACCAAACAACTTATCATGAAGAAAAGAACGGAGATAAGCCAATAATATATAGCTAAATGAGATCTCATTTATTTTAGCAGTAGTATTGCTTAGTCGATTCTCCATTTTCTTGCAAAAGATTTGGATCAATTGTCATATAAGAGTAGTACTTGTGCACCTATCGGAGATATTACATAAAGTGACAAAAGGCACAAACTCACTCGGTGATTTGCCAGTCTCAAATTCTTTGTAGTTTAAAATTCTTGGAAAAATTCTCATAATTTGTGAAATGGACACGAACAACTCTTTTGTTAGTTTTCCGTTAATTTTTGACTTAACTGACACGTGACTTGTTTCATGCTATGTCATGTTTTAGTTCCGTCAAGTTTTTGTATATTTAATAAAGTATGAGGACTTCGTTTTAAAATATTAAATTATAAGGGTTTTTAAGAAATAAAGTAAATCATATATATATATATATAATTCAAAAAATTCGATACTTTATAAATTCTTATTATTAAATGTGTATTAATTATATGTATAAACTCATTAAAAATATTTAATCGCACATACCCTCTTGCACAGACTTTGCAATTCTTTTATATTTATTTAAGATCTTTATATTCCCCCACCTTATTATAATTGTATATTTAGATTATTAATAATCTTCAACTATCCATATATAAATTACAGTTAGAGTTGCATATAATGTAAAAAGTTTTAGTGATATACATACTCAGGATGTGTATTATTCATTTGTACACGTTCTGTTTGTTTCTTTATTTCTATTCTAAACCTTTCCACCTTAGGACGTTAAAATTGGCGTCATATGTTTGAGTTGGATAATAAACGATATTTATGTATTATGTTGAAATTGTAACCAAGAGGGTAGGAGAAAGGTAATAAACAGCATAGTAATATGATTAGAAAAACAATGTAGAATAATAAGTTTGAGAAATGTTCAATTGTTAATTTTTAAAATAGAAAATAATTGTCGAAGTTGTGTTATATAAGGGGCTTAGCCTAATTTTCTACTTGTAATCCATATCTTCAGCTTGGTGAAATTTCTAACGCCTGCATCCGGTCTCCAAGGATATTGGGATCCTTACCCTATAGACATGGAATTCCGACCACCTTGTATGGTTTTATCAACCATTGGCATTTCAAAGCCTGGAAGACTAGAGGGGCAAAACACTAGACAATGTTCGACTCATCTTCACCAGCTTCACGTATGCTTGCCTTCATCAAGAAATAAAACTCGCTTATTGTATAGAATGTCATTGGATTTTGCACCCTTGCTGAGGCACATTCCTTTTATACAATATATGTGGAGACATTTCGCTGAGCAGGTAAAGAATTGCTTCAAGTCTGCATGACTGAAAGGTATGATGTCTGCTCTTTGTTTTTGACACTTCTGAAATGATTCTGAGCAGGTACTTAATGAAGACCTAAGACTTGTTGTTGGGCAGCAAGAGCGGATGATAAATGGTGCTAATGTGTGGAATTGGCCAGTGTCTTATGACAAGTTAGGAGTAAGATACAGGCTATGGAGAGATGCTGTAGAGCAAGGAAGAAAGCATTTACCTTTCAGTGAATCATCATAAACATCAACTTTTCGGATGGATTTAGTTCTCCATGTGCTTTTCTGGAATTCACCCTGTTACCGGCCCAACTCAACTTCAGACAACTAACTCACAAGATAATCAGCTAAGGATGGATATTTGAGACTGAAGTCCTTTTGAGAAACATCATCAAAGCACTCGGCGCCAATTGTGAATTGATAAAAGAGGAGAGTTTATCCTTTTTACAAGCCATTTTTCTTATGTAATAGAATTTGTGCACTTCCTTAATTAGTTTTGTGTATAGACAAACCTTTTTTTTTTATTTTCTTTACCTTTGTCCCCACCTTTTTTTTTGGGGGTGATTTACCCTTACAATTCTCAGCCATTTCGATGACGAGTATATTTGATCCTTAGGATCTTTTGTAGTAATTCATGGGAGGTGTAAGTCTCTATCATCCTGGACGACAGCTCTAAACTTATCAGTCAATTTTTCCATTGCAGTTAGAGCCAGAAGGCCATCAACATCAAATCTTTCTTTTTTGCTTTATATGTTTGGTTCCCGTAGGCAAGTGTTAGAATATCCTTTAGTACTAGGATCGTGAAGACTACTTGAACAACGCAAATATCAAACGGTGGCTACTTGCGCAACGAGGAGCAAGTCACTCCACCTCGCATTATTGAAAGACTAGCAGAATAATAATGCGCAAATGCGCAGTAATAATGTCTTGTTTAATGTATAAATTAAAATAAAAAATGTAAAAATATATATCAGTAAATATTTAAATTATATAATAAGTAGGGGCAATTTTAAAATCATAACTCAATAATATGAAATTTGTTAGCGATAGCTTTCAAATAGTTTACATGTTGACTACTTACTTGTGGT
>JANKOE010000006.1:20633352-20661701 GCA_026284465.1 Erythroxylum citrifolium
CTCTTCTATTTTCTTTTCTTTCTTCTATTTTTCTATTCTTATCTATTTACACAAAGTCTAACTTACCCCTCACTATATGTCTTTAACCTCAAAACCTTAAGTGATCTTCCTATATTGCCCTTGTACATTTTACAACATTAACACCCAATTCAAACAATAAATCATTCTAACAAGAATATGTCAATTTCTCCAAAATAAATAATCTTACCAAGACCTCAAAACAATGTACTCATGCTGAATAAAATAAATAAACAGGTTTGGGGTCCAACAGGTGGACTTTGTAGTGTTAGATTATGAGCAGGATAAGAATTGTCCACTAATTCGCAAACCATTTATGAATATGGTGGAGAGCCTTAGTGGATGTTATAAAGGGAAATTAATGCTTCGAATTGGTGATGAGCAAGTTGAATGTAACATGAATAAAATATTGAATAAGCCAAAGGAAAACATCTCTTGAATGAATATAGATATACTAGATGAGTGCATAAAGGAGAAAGAGAAGAGCTATAAAGAAGAAGTGAGTGCTAGGGAAGTAGAAGATGAAGGAGAACTAGCAAAGGAGGAGTTGGGTGATCCATTGAAGGTAGAGACCTTAGTGAGAATGGAAGCACCCATGGTACCCTCCATTGAGAAACCACACTTTCTACAATAAGAAACTGAAAGGGAATAAGAAAAGAGAGTGTTTAAGACAATTAAAAAGTGAATGAGAGTTATTAGATTGAAACTTTTGGACATAAGAAACATAAGTCCTAATGGGATGATGTATGGGAAGTTAACACCCAAAAGAGGGATTGGTTGAAAAATTAAGATGAAATGGTCAAGGTAATGACTTTAAAATTAGCATGTTATGTTTTAAGTATTCTTTATAATTTTTGTGTGTTTGTTTCGTTATTTTATTTTTATGATTTTCCAATGAGTTGAACTGATAAATGTTCATGGCATGAAGTGAGTCTAAGTTCTTTCTCCGACACCATCACCACAACAATCCCTATAAGTATTCTTGTCCCTTTTTATTCCTTTTATTTTTGTTTTTTATATTTGTTATGTATGTTATTTTTAGTTGTGTCTCATTTTTCACATTAAGAACAATGTGTTTGTTCAAGTGTGGGGACATATATACATTTTCATATGATTTGTGTGTGAAATAACTTTTGCATTGTATTACTTTTTATTAGATTGGCATTGCGTAAACATTTTGTTGCATGATGTGTGCATTGTGTGAATGTGTCAATGACATAAAATTTAAAGAAATTAGCTTATTTATGAACATGATCATTTAATTTATGAAGAAGCATTAGCTTGTGAAGTTTGTGTCTTAAGTGTTTTTGAGGTGAATATGCTTGTTAATTAAAATATTGTACTTATTCTTTCATTGTATGATACTTGTTGGAAACACTTGTAATTAAATTTATTTAAATTGGTAGACATCATTAATAACCTTTCATGGGAGTCATTGACTAGGAGGAAGTGAAGTAGGTAAAATTGAAAAAAAAACACCAAAAACACTAAATTGTGTTATATAACTATGTTAAATACATTTCTATTCTGCTGACCATTAAAAAAAAAGGTTAAGAATAGAGCTATGAGTAGCAAGTTATGAGTTAGGATATAACTTAATAATTGGGAGCACTAATAACAAAAAGTTTGTTTTCTCATATTGACAATCCAACCAAGCTTGACAATATAATGTTGACAATAAAATTGAAACTATGGACCTTTTTGTTGAATGTCAAAATAAATGTCATGAATGGCTATTTAATGATGGCCTACCTCTTTAATTGTTATATAAAAATGAGTGCATGCTTACAAGTTCTATACATGTATGAATAGGTGTCAATACTTTGATTAATATGTGTATTTAAATCAAAGCATTTGAATATGAATGGAATAAGTTAGTGTGTTGAAACATTTTAAGTGATTGATGTTTATATTAGTGTGTTGAAACATTTTAAGTGATTGATGTTTATATTAGTGTGTTCAAACATTTTAAGTGATTGATGTTTATAACTAAGTTAATTTCATAAGAATTGATGCCAATGTATCATTATTGTATTGTTGCATGATTGTGTATTTGTGTGTTGGATGTGTTGTGTTTAGTTGTTTTGTGGTTTTAGTTGTGCTTAAGGACAATCAAAGATTTAAGTGTAAGGATGCTGATAGGTGTAAAACTTAGTATGTTTTCTAGGTATTAAAGTGTGTTTTAATGTTTTTTTAGATGATAATCATATGTTTAAGACTTAGATTTATGTTCTTGTTAGTGTTTTGTGTATTTTGTTTAATTAAGTGCTGTTTAAGGCAAGAGTTTGATCTTAATTATACATTTCAAGGATTGTTTGATGTGTCTGGTAATGAATGGAAACAGAAAAAGTTGAAGGAAAGATGAAGAAAAAGCTAAAGAATCAAGTCTAGCATGATAGTACAATCTTATGAACGATAGCGCGACAAGGAGCAAAAGGCTGGAAGCCTTTGGCTCAGGCTGGAAGCCTTTGGCTCCTTAGACAGTCCTTTGCACGGTCGTGCAAGTGGTTTTTCAAGATGCGAGATTTTCATACTTTTGACATTTCGAGGATGTTTTGGAAGATATACACGTGGAAAAATCCCAGAAAATTTGTAGAAGACTCAAGATTAAATAAAAAGCTTAAAACAACACTTAATAGCAGCATAATCATAATTAAATAGGAGATCAAACCAGATTTCTCAAGAACAAGGCTATATATTTCCAACTCAAGGCAAAGAAGAGAGGAATTCTAAATTTTGCTTCTTGTGGTGTTTATTGTTTTATAATCAATTTGTATCAAGAGATTGGATTGATTCACTTGTATTGTGTTGCACAACGAGAGCTGGTACTCCAATAGACCTATAAATATCAAATTAATATGAAATTGAAGAGAGATCTTAGCTCTTTATTAGTTATCCATATGATTGCTTCAAATCTAGTTTCATAGTTAAGAAGAGTTTTGATACAGTGAGAGATTACAATTCAATTTATGTCTATATAAATTACGAATACTTGATTATATTTCGAGAGAGGGTAATTATACCTATAAGATATCTAGGATCAAGTATGATTAAACCAAGAAGGTAAAGAGAAAACAAATAAGGATAGATACAATTCATAACTTCCATTATTAACCAATCAATCATAGTTTATTTATTAAGTCTTTATTTTTAGTTTAATTTTTAAGTAATCATCTTATTGTTTACATTAAACAAAATTTACAAGAATTATTACGTGATTATACAATCTTCATGAGAATGATATCTTTTATACTATAAGTTACGATCTGTATGCTTGCAGTTAAGAAGTTTTCTATTTGAAACTATCAACGCAAGTTGTAGAGTTTCATTGCATAATGTTCACAAGTTTATTTGAAGTAGATGTGTCACTGCATGTCAAAATTAAATTCTCTAGTTAGTGGTGACAACTGGTAAGGGAAGGTAGGAGGCAGTGTAGATATTTTCTAAGTTTCAACTTGAGTCTTGTCTGTTTCCATTCCACTCCTGCCTAATATGGAATAATCATAAACTGTTCACATGTAGTCATCTACTTTTTGGGTCAGAACATTGCAGAACATTGCATTTGGGAGCATCATGTATCATAACTGGTCCACCATTTGGGCTTAGATCACTTTCAGAATACGTTAAGCTCACCCTCTTTAACGAGCATTTGCAGCACGTTAAATTAGGGCACAACCATGATTTGATTGATGAGATTTGTCTCCTCCCTTGGGTGCCTGTCAGAAGAGATAATATATGCTTTGTCAATTACCCACAACAGATCTGATATGTGAAACAGTAGAGTTGAAATTAGGAAAGTAGCACAGCAGATCTTTTCCGCTTTCAAACAATTTTCTGTCTCAATACGTTGAAAGGGAGATAGATATGAGAAATTATTGTTTATTCATACAATTCTTCATTCACACCATTCCTTGGGGGAATTGGTAAAGGGCTTTGTATTCTTGCACAAGGTCACCTTTCTGGTGAAAGGAACAGGACCGTAATCTAACTCTTGTTTTCTAAAAACTGACGATCAACTTGTTTTTGAAGTGTTTGTGTATTATGTTTCTTTTTCGTTTGCAATCACAATTTTTATTAGTATTTGGATGTGAAATCATCCCACCATGTTCCCAATTTATCGTTTCCAAATACCAAATTTTGACTTTATTGGTTGATGTAGGAAGTGTCCGATGGCTCTTAAGCAAATTATTATCAATAGCGCTTTAGCTAAGTCTTGTCGTAAACACTGTTTATTAATTAATGGATGCGTCACTCCTCATCCTTAACCTACACAACTTCCTTTGTGTTTGAAATCATGTCATCACTTGACTAATAAAAGCAACAATATGGTTATTTCAAAAAAAAAAAAGATATGGTGTTAAATTGCCACCCACGCCGGTGTTTCTGTACCTTTATATCGCTGCTTGGCACTTACTGACAGAGCTAAAAATTTAAGATAGAAGGATTCAAATATTCAAATTTTAGAGGGTGAGGTGTATCAATAAATTTCAAATAACTTTGTCTATTTATATATATATATTAATTAAAAATTAAAATATTTAATTTTTATAAATTTTAAAGACTCAATGTATCACTGAGCTCCAGCTAACTACGTCCCTGTTGCTACTTGATACCCTTTTTTAGGGTCATCCTCTTTTAAGGCCCATTCAATGCTTATCAATTATCACGCGTGCAAGTAGAAAAATCATTTTTAATTTCTAGAGAAGTTTTCTTACTCTATTTCACTTCACCTGATTAACTTTGCCCGCCAATCCACTTTTAACTTTCTCTTCATTGGTTTGACACAATATACCAATGGACCTGGTTAAATTTGTGAACAAGATAGCCCCTGTACCTTACAAAAAGGGACGATATGACAAGATATTTGACTTCTTAAGAATTACAGTGACATATGTTATAATCATGAATAAACTAAGTGTAAAAGAAATCAATGTACGTCCTACCATTGATATTCTTGCTTGGATAGTTTCGAATGTTTTGCATTGTTAGAGTTCTTCTAAACTCGCATAGATAGAGTTCTTCTAAACTCTCAATTCTACATTAATGGTGTACTTTCAGAATGGTAAAAAAAGCTTAACGATTCAAAACTTGGCAAGTGCAAAAAATATCAATATGCTCCATCAAGTATATTCGCAATCACCACAAAATCAATAAATTATTATCCACTAATTATTGAACGTTGTATCATTTATGGGTATTAAAACTATCCACAATAAGGAAAATATCTCATATTTTCCCACTTAATCCATACATTTAGCTTGGTATCAAATCCTACTCTTATCTAAATATAGTATATGAATTATGATGATAGGTTCTCTAGTAGTCGAATTTTATCTTCCATATATTACAATGTACTATATTTTGTATCACACCAAATGTAGTAGCATTATTTAATAAATAAACTCTATGTTTATTCCAAGTCCAAAATAATTAATTTTTCTTAAAATTTAATAATGTGCGCCATAATATGAGAAAATACTATAAGAATATCACGCAAAGAATATTGTCCATACAATGAAAACTATATAATGGAACCCAATGTCATTCTAATAACATAATCCTTGAACTTTGTTGGTGTCATGCCTTTTGTCAAAGGATCAACTATCATCAAATCAGTGCTAACATATTCAATGACCACTTTCTTTTTCTTAACATATTCCCTTATAGATAAAAACTTAATATCACATATCGATATTAAGTTTTTATCTATAAGGGAATATGTTAAGAAAAAGAAAGTGATCATTGCTAAAAACAACAGCAATGGTAGTAAGAGTAAACATATCGATAATAAGTTTTTATCTATAAGGGAATATGTTAAGGAACTAAATTGTCACAATACATTCTCAATGGCCTAGAAATGGAATCCACAAGTCTACGCCCATATATGAAACTCTTTAGCCACACATACCATTTGATTTAACCTCAAAATAAGAAACAAACTCAACCTTTATAATGGAAGTAGTAGTCAAAGACTGCTTGGAACACCTTCAAGATATGGCTCCATGGGTAAACATGAAGATATAACATTTTTTAGAATCAACACACCCAGTAAAATTTGAGTCTAATTACCCTGCTACCTCCAGGTTGCCAGTTCGCCTGTACATAAGCATATAATCTTTAGTCCTTTGAAAGTACCTCAATACTTTCTTTGCAGCTCTCTAGAGACTTATCCTTGGTCACTCTGATATCTCCTAACATTCCAACAGCAAATGGAATGTCAAGTATTATACAAACGTGAGCATATAATGGGCTTCTGACTACAATATCATATTGAATATTTGTTATTTGTTCCCTTTCAAATTTATTTTTCGAGCATTGCTCCATATTGAATGTATTGCCTTTCACAATGGGAGCTACACTTGATGAACAATCTTTCTTTTGAAATCTCTCTAAAACTCATTAATATAGATTTCTTGAGACAAACCCAAAATACCATAGAATATATCTCAATGGATCTTAAAGCTAATGACATAAGATGCATCACATGTATCTTTCATTTCAAAATTCTTAGAGAGAAGGTTTTTCACGTCATATAACAAACCCCTATTATTGATTGCAAGTAATATGTCATCCATATATAATACAAGAAAACAAAATGTAACTCCCACTAATCTTATGGTATATACATTGATCCATAATATTTTCTTCAAAACCAAATGATGAGATAACATTATGGAATTTCAAATACCACTGGCGGGATGCTTGTTTCAATCCATATATGGATCTTTTAAGTATGCAAACCAAACTCACCATTGCTAGAGGAGAATCCTTTTGGTTGTTTCGTATAAACCTCTTCCTCTAGGTCATCATTTAAGAAGGCCACTTTTCACATCCATTTGATGTAATTCCATATCAAAATGAGCTATTAATGCCAAAATCATATGGAGATAATCATTTTTAGACATAAAAAATGTATCTATGTAATCGATTCCTTTCTTTTGAGTGAGACTTGTAGTAACAAATCTTGCTTTATATCTCTCAATGTTTCCTAATGAATCTTTCTTTGTTTTAAATACTCATTTGCATGCTATGAGTTTTGCTTCTTTACCTAACTTAGTAAGATCCCAAACATTGTTATTCGTCATGGAATTCATTTATTCCTTCATGGCATTGTACCATAAATGTGGTTCTTTGCAAATCATGGCTTGTGAAAAGGTTTCATGATCATTCCTAGCTCTTATATTGTAGTTAGTTTCTTGTAGATATACAACATAATAACTAGTAATGGTTGATTTCCTTGTTCTAGTAGACCTCTTTAATGTTATATCAGTATGCTCATGTGGAGTCTATTATTCAACTAATTGCTAAATGCTTTCAGGTAATTCCTGAATAACTCGATCTATTAAATTATCAGCAACATGTGGATTTTTTATTGTCATTTATGTTGACTGTAAGCTGTTGAATTTTAACATTTGGTTGTACAATGTTTATGTGAACTTGAGTAGCATTGTGAATGGCAATCACCTTATTATTTAAAGCAGAAGGCTGAGTATCTAAATAATCATTATCATGAACAATATCTTGAATTTGATCCCTCCTAATAACCAATTCATTCTCAAGAAATTCTCCATTTCTTGATTCCACAATTCTAGTGTGATGTAATGGACAATATAGCATATATACTTTAGACCTTTCAGCATATCCAACGAAGTACCTATTTATGGTCTTTGGGTCTAATTTCTTCTCTTGTAGTTTATAAATTCCTATTTAAAAAAACATTCCAAAATGCACATATGTCACAAACTCGGTTTCTAACCTTTAAATAACTCAAATGGCATCTTTGAACAACTTAAGTTGGTACCTAACTTAATATCTATACTGTCATCTTAAGAGCTTCAATCCACAAGGACTTAGGAAGTTTGGAGCTATTCAACATGCTTCGTACCTTGTCCAATAATGTTTGTTTTCTTCTTTTTGCCACACCATTCTAGTCCAGAGATCTAAGGATAATGTATTAGGCTATTATCCCATTTTCTTGAAGATATCTCGCAAATGAAATAGGTACTTATCCAACTTCAATATATCTACCTTAATATTCCTTACCTTTATTAAACCTCGTGATTTTAATTTGCTTACTATATTATTTCTATACTTCAGTTTTGAATATTTTGAAAGCATCTTATGCTTCGTTCTTGTTCCAGCATGAACATGTGTTGCATTGTAACAAGTATTCTCTTGTAGATAAAAATGGAAATGACCATCAAATAATGTACTATTCCCAAAAAAATTATATTTATAATTAACTTTAAAGATTCATTTGAAAAATGAAAAGAATATCCAAAAGATACAAGTCTTGAAACTAAAATCAATTTCCTAGAGAAATTGGGAATATAGAACATCTTTTTAATTTTAAAACAAAACTAGTACATAAAATTAAATTGCAATCCCCAATGACATCCACACGTGAACTTATCTTGTTTCTGAATAAAATATACTGCTTACTTCCTACTAGCTTCCTTGAGTTTTGTAAATCCTACAACTCCTTTTGTAATATGGATTGTACAACCAGAATCAATCCACTATGTATATTGACAAACTTAAGGCATATTAGATTTAAAGTAAACTATTGAGAATAGATTAACTTTCTTTTCAAGCCATTCTTTATGTTTAACACAATCCTTCTTCATGTGTCCTTTTTTCTTGGAAAAATTGCACTTAGATTCCTTCTTTATGGCAGTTTAGGCAGGTATTTGACCTTTTCCCCTTGATTTGCTTTAATTTTTCTTCTTTCCTTAAATAAGCAGATGTGCACTTTGAAAACTCTTTTCTTATTCCATCAATAATCTCCCTTTATCTTGAACACACGTGGTCATCAATTCATTTATTAACCACTTATCCTTATATGTATTATAAGAGATTTTAAAGGGTTTGTATGGTGGTGGAAGGATGTTCAAAATGTAATGCATGAGGAAAGAATTTAACATCTCAACCTTGAGTTTCTTTAACTAAGTTGTAACAACCCTCATCTTTATGATGTGCTCATGCACACCTCAGACACCAGTGAGCCTTGTGCATGAAAAATTCATAATCAAAGTGATGGCAAGTGATTTATCTAAAGTTTTGTATTGCTCATCAATGGCCTTCAGTAGAGCATGAATATTGTCATGTTGTTCTACAGAACTATGAATGATATTACAAATTTTGGTTTTTATGAACATCACACTTAGGCAATTAGATCGCTCACAACGTTCATAAAAAAGCAATTTCAGTTGTAGTGCTAGCTTCAGTTACCTTAGGTGGTTCATCCTTCCGAATAGCATAATCAATATCCATCAACCTCAAATGAAAAAGAATTCTCTCCTTCTAAATCTTATAATTTTCACCCCTCAATTTAGGAATTTCACAACTTGTATCAGAGAAATAACATTTTAAATAACTGGATAAAGCATACATGCTACTTATCAATAAATTGAGGCTGAAAAACTATCTATATATATGTTTTACTAATGAAAATATATCTTAAAAGACATAAACCAAATGATATAAAAAAATTTTGTGGGTTAAATTTTTAATTCAAGCAGACTTATCTTAAACTTTATGATAAAACTATCAAAATATATTCTAATTCCTTATACCTATGGCCAAGTAAGGAAAAATTTTGATATTTCATCCTAATTAATCATTCAAATATAATAAAATTTTAAGTGGGTTAAAATTTATTATACTAAAATAATTAAATACAATTAAATGTCTCAACACTTTATGTGATTAAGTACATAAACATATAATTTTATAGAATTAGGGTTGTTGTGGTTAAGCCCTAACAATTATTCACTAAAATATTTTATCCAAAATTTTATTCATAATGCAAAAATATAGCCATAAACATTACGTGAATAAAAATTGATAACCTGATTCATATAGAAGTGTTTCGTAATTGTTTATACATATATAATTTCAACACATAATTTAAAAAGCTATCACTTTTTGTTCAATTGGTAAAGGCTCATCATATGTCCCACATAGGCATGAGTTTGAGCCTTTACATCTGTATTATATTTTTTTTTAATAACAAACAACGTTGTTTGGCAGAAGGGTCTTCTTTAACCCTTAGTCAGGTCACAACGACTTGCTTCATGACTTGCTGGATACCAAACAAAACCATATAAGAAAAAAAAATTCCAAAACACTTAATTGAAGATTTCTTCCTTTAATAAAAAAATTCCAAAAAATAACTTTAAAATGCAAAATTTTGAAATCAAAAATTTTCAAAATTTGAAATTCTCCAAAAACTAAAGCAAGCCAGAGATTATTATTGATCTAATACCAAATGTAAGCCAATGCAACATATATTCAATAGTAATATATGTTATAATCATAAATAAATTGAATGTGAAAGAAATTAATATACGTCCTGCCATTGATATTCTTACCTCAAAAGTTTTTAATGTTTTGGGTTTTTAAAGTTCTTCTAAGCTTTTAGTTCCAAATTGATGGTGTATTTTCATAAGGGTAAAAGGAGCTTAGGGATCTAAAAATCTAGAACTGCAAAAATATATTAATTTGCTCCCACCATGTACATTGGTAGTTACCACAAAATTTGGAAATCATTATCCACTAATTACTAAACATTGGTCCATTTATTGGCATTAAAACTACTCAGAATATGGAAAATATCTCATATTATTATTTTATAATTCTTCCAAAAATAAAGATTAATATAATTTCATAACATAATCAATAAAATTATAAATTATAAATAATATTCTATCCTAAAATTCTTTTGTTTAAATCTTTCACAACAACAACAACAACTCAGTGAAAGTCTTGCTGATACATAGGGTCTGGGGAGGTCCAGTAATACACAGTCATGCCCATAACTAATAGAAAGATTGTTTACAATGTTTTCTTAACTCTTTCATCAAAGTAATTTATGAAATAGGTTAATGACAAATTATTGAAGTTGTATAAGTGTAGGAACAAGTTAAGATATTGTATACGTGTTTCAAATATGAATATATCAAGAGTAGTAATTCGTGTAAAGCTTATATCCATTTATAATAGAGTTTAATTATATTAGTAATTCGATTGAATTATAAATATAATTTTAATTAAAACTTTAACTCTAATTCCAATTAAATATTAATTATGTCTCAATAAGTTTAATGTCAAATATTGGTTCTTACATATCAAGTGTCTTATATTTGGCCACAAATTTTCTCAAATCTTATAATCAAGTCCAATTTGATTAAATTACTTTTTCTCTCTTGAAATTTTCTTATGTAATCTATTAGGTTTTTAAATCTATTAAAAATATTAAATTATATTTAGAACTAGATAAATTAAATATCATTAATTTATCTTTGTTTATCTAATTAGATCATTTATATCTATTGATCAAAATTGTCATCTAGTAAAGCACCAAATATCATAAATATCAAAGTGATTTTATCTAACCTTTCTATACATGATTATATTCATATAATTCAACATTTTCATTGTACAATGTTTCAATTAGAAATAGAATATAAATTAATATCTACTCTATTTGAGCCTTATTATATTAATTATCTAACATTAACAATTAATTCTTTTAATGAAATTTGAAAACCATTTTTATAATCCTGTTTCACCTTGGTTAAAGATGCATCAAATCAATACTAATAAATAAATAATGAGACATTCTCCTTAATTATTTTAAGATGGCGAATCTAATATTGATTATTTTACTATCTCCAACTAGTTCATATCGTATTTAATAATTACCAATCAAGTTACCTTTGACTATAATAGGTTGTAAGCAGTATCAAAGTATCAATCCCTATATAAGATACTTTGAAGATCTTAAATTCAATGATCACTTGTAGAATTATCTCAATGAATATTTCTATAAATATACAAGTAATGTTTCATATAGAATTCTCTTTTTTAGTTCAATGAACTTTTTCTTCAACAAGTATTTACATCTTTATTAAAGTATTTTTCCTACTTTAGTTTATGAGATTTATTGTTTCCTTCGTAAGAAAGAAACATAATGATATTGCATTATATAAGGAAGAAATATAGTGTGATTTATAGTAAAACAACACAATGCATTGAATGCAAACACTTAAGAAGTAAATACAATCCATATTTTCTCGTTCTAGTTAAAGACTTGGAGAATAAACATAAAGAGAAGTACTAAAAATGAACATAGTGACATGCATATTAATGTATCTTTAAAGCATCTCCATTACAGCCGAGTGAAGTGGTAGTGAATTATAGACAACTACATAAGCCTTAATTCCATTTCTATATAGTGGCAGAGGGATTTTCAAATAGGAGATGGTGGCTAAGGTTTTATCGCATTGTTGAATAAAGATTAGGGCTTGTATTATGCAAATTAGAGTTTGAATAAGGATATTAGATTGATCGTTGTTAATCTTATTAAGAATTTTATAATTGAGATAGTTAGGCTTATTTAAAAGTTAGGATTAACTAGGTTAAATTAAGATAAATGAGAAGTTAGGATTGTTTATGTTTAATTAAGGTTATTTATGATTAATCTTAAATTATCACTAATTAAGGCTAATTAAGATCAAGTAGAGTTAATTATAAATTAAGATAATTAGATTAATTATAATTTAGATTTAATTAGAGTGACATTAAGAGTATCAAGTGATTTATACATGGCAACATGAGTCCAACATAAATAATAAAAATAAAAAATAATATTATATCAACATCGACATAACCTTTAAAAAATAGAGATATAATTTCATTAAGAATTTTATCAATTTAAGGTTAGTTTTGAACAGTTTTCAAATTTTATTTTTTTAGTTTTTTAAAATATTAAGATTTGCCTGTATTTTAGTACAAATATTATGATTAAATAAATTAAATAAAAAGATTAATCTTGTTTGGTAATGAAAAATGTAGTAAAAAATAAAATTGAGGAAAGGTCTTTTAAGTCTAAAGCAATGTGAGCAAGTTTCTTGTACTTTTCATTTTGCAATTTTTTGTTTCTCTTTTATAGAAGAAAATTTTGTTGATTATTTTCCTTCTTTCTAGTTCCCACTTAGAGTCATTGAATATCTGGGATGACAGTAGGTTAG
Organism: Erythroxylum citrifolium; assembly: GCA_026284465.1. Taxonomy (NCBI): domain Eukaryota; kingdom Viridiplantae; phylum Streptophyta; class Magnoliopsida; order Malpighiales; family Erythroxylaceae; genus Erythroxylum; species Erythroxylum citrifolium. Next base: position 20,646,405 of record JANKOE010000006.1, read on the forward strand.
GCTAGGCCCAGGTATGAAATATTGGAATCTGGGCCCAACTCGAGGCCTATTATAGACATATAGTCTGAATTTTATTAATTTTTAATTTTTAATGGAAATTTATTTTATTAAAAATATAATATGAGATATTCAATTAATTGAAGTTACAAATTTCGATTGATTAATAAAAATTGAGATTTTATAATGAATGAATATATAAAATACACATATATTAATAAAACGAATAAAACGAAGCCAAATTCATTAATGAAGAAGGATAGGATTATATAATGAAAATTATATATAAAGTGATCAATTCAATTAATTGAAATTACGAATTTCAATTGATTAATAAAAATTGAGACGAATATAGAAAACATACATATATTGATAAAATAAATAAGATGAAACCAAATTCATTAATGAAGAAGGATATGATTATAGAAAATAAAAAAGATTATATATAAAGTGATCATTTCAATTAATTGAAGTTACAAATTTCAATTGAATGATAAAAATTGAGACTTTATAATGAATGAATATATAACACGTACATATATTGATAAAATGAATAAGATGAAATCAAATTCAATAATGAAAGAGGATAACATTATAGGAAATGAAGAAAAAAAAGATTATATATAAAGTGATCAACTCAATTAATTGAAGTTACAAATTTTAATTGATTAATAAAAATTGAGATTTTATAATGAATGAATATATAGAATGTACATATATTGATAAAAAGAAGAAGATGAAACCAAATTCATTAATAAAGGAGAGAGGATTATAAGAAATAAAAAACAATTGAATGTAAAGTGAACAATTTAATTAATTGAAGTTACAAAATTCACTTGATTAATAAAAATTGAGAATTTATAATGAATGAATATATAAAACGTATATACATTGATAAAATGAATAAGATGAAACCAAATTCATTAATGAAAGATACTAGGATTATAAGAAATGCAAAAAAAGATTATATATAAAGTAATCAATTCAATTAATTAAAGTTATGAATTTCAATTGATTAATAAAATAAAATTATATAATTGACATGCTTTTGATCTGTATATTATCCAAGTCAGATTGTAGCGTCTTGGCTGGGGATTCTTAATATAGATTCCAAATTTAGATGACAACTTCTCATTTCTTGGTAAAGTGTGATATGTTCTCTAACTTTTTGTATGATTTCCCTTTGGTGTTCTTACAACCATTGAAACTTCTGTTATTTCAATTCAACCATATCTTATAAATGGTTGTTCCTAGGATAATGATGATCATAGACTCCCGTAAAGATTGAATTTTCATTCCTTAGCCATTTTAACATATCCATATAGTTGAAACACTTCCTATGAATGGGGCATAGGGCCTAACTTTTATCCTATAGCCATTGCAAAAGCCTACAGTTAAAAAATATATGAGTTAAGGATTCAATATTTTTGACCCAAGGGAGGCTAAATATTTTGATGATAACAAAGTACATGTACCACTAATAAGTTTAATGTTATTGATGAGAAGGAATATGAGAACAAGATATCATCAAACTAAAGGATTGTAAAAGAAAAGATGAAGTTTGTAATCCTTAATATCAAGATCAAGATCAAGATGCATCGAGGTTATTTTATATCTTACTTATTATAAGCTTAACTTTTTTGTTTTTTAATAGACTAAAAGGTTCATTCTGCATAAATTTTTACTTCACAAGGATACATTGAAGGATAAAAACTCTCGATCTTTCAAACAAACCTTGGAGAACATTTTTAGGAAGTTTAATTCATAATTGCATTAATCAAATTGAGTTTGAGCATTTAAAGATGTTAAAATCATGTTTTTAGAATGATTAGTTAACCTATATGGATTAGTGGTTGACCAATATAGGCTAAAGTTGTTAAATTTGATATATTGTGAGCTTGTTAAAACATTGATTGATTTATTAGTTAACTAATGCACCATATGTCATAATGGTGGATGAGTGCTCTGCAGATAGGCATTGTAACGACTAGTTCTTGGCTCCAACAACTAGTAGGGTCCCAATAAGTGTTTTCTTATTGGTTTTAATATCAAGAAGCATTTAAGTTCCTTTTACACACATTTTTAAGTATGTTTCAATCATTTGAGCATTCATTATCTCATTTTAAATGACTAAGTTGGCAAACGTTTAATTGTCTATCGTTATATACTCTTATTTAGTGTATTTTACTTGTTATTTAATTATTTTATAATATTTTTCGTACTTATTTTGTTTCAAGTGTGTTACCTTTATAAACCAAAAGGAGAAGATTTCATGTAAAATTAAGGCATAAAATGGAAGAATTGAAGTAACTTTAGAGATACACGACCATATATATGGACTAGTAAGTCACTATAGACGTATTAAGCTTCAAAGATGTTTATACCCGTGTGAAGATATATGCCTGTGTATATTGCCCATGTAAGATTTTGTGACCATGTAAAGTCGCAATTTAGAGGGTATTTTGAGATACACGGTCAACTATACGATTGTGTAAGTGACAGTGTATATTCCAAAAATCCTAGTTTTTACTTTATAAGGAATTTATTGAAGGCTAAAGAGAAAAGAAGCAATTAGAGTTAGGTTAGACACTAGAAAAGCAAATAAGAAGCAATTTTGAACAGAGGATGAAAGAAGATAGGAAAATTACATCACAAGATTCAATAGAGAGCAACCTTTGATCCAAATTTCGAGAAGATTTCATTAGAGATAAAAGGGATATAAATTATAAAATCTTTTATTTATATTTTTTCTTCTGAATATATGATGATGGATTTGTTTTCTATGTTTAGGAACTAATTTGTTTAGTGCCAAGGTATGATGAACCCTAAGTCTAGATGAATAGTATGATATAGTCTTTTATTCAATGTAATTTTATTAACTGCTTTATTATGATTCAATTATGTGTTTATATTCTTAAACTGATATATACAAAATATTAGTCAAATGTTTGATTTCTTATGATTGAGACTGAGAATGAGAAATCCTTTCATCTGACTAGATCTACCATAGTTGGAAGGACTTGCATGCAAACCTAGAGATAGGATTTCATATAACTGAGATTGAGAAATCCTTTTATCTAACTAAATCTACTATAGTTGGAAGGACTTGCATGCAAACCTAGAGATAGGTCGGCATAAATCTTTTAGATTAGGAACAAACTTAATAGTGAAATTCACGAATCAAGTAATGCAATCTTAAGAGTTTTAACTAAAAAGAGATTTAAGTTAATCAACCTAGAGTTGCTAATTATCTTGAGAAAGATATTAACACAAGATAAGAATTTTTACGGTTCAATAATCAATAATTTAAATGTAAGATGAAGGGTCAGTGTTTAAGATATCTTAAGGGGATTCATCACCTAAGTACTACTTATTCGATATCGTCCAATCATAATGCTTTCTTCATCCTAGTTCGTTATTGTGTTAACTTTAGTTTAGATTGTTTAATTTAATTTTCAATTAAATTCATAACCTAATTCAACAGTTAGATAATAGAAAAAGGATTAATAATAGTATAACACAATAACGATTAGGGATATTGAGGAATCCCAATTTATCCCTTCTAAGAAGACCTTGTTTAACAATTACAATATTAGAAAAGACTCTTTAGGCAATAGGTATTTATTTCATACAACGTTATGCTATCCCACCTTTACCTTTACTCCTCTTAACATATCTTTATACTACTTCTAAGTGTATTTATCATATGAATGATAGATTCAAGTGTATTTATCAACCTTAATAGGATTAGGATTGTTGCTTAGTAGAATGGTAGCTACATTTGAGGGGAATTACACCATTAATTCATATGCATCTAATTTTTTACCTTTGCATTGATGTGGATGCTATTCAGCCAATCTCCTTTTATATTAGCCATACAATGGTCCTATTTGCTCTAGTCATCATATAAGAGGGAGGCTTTTTCTCTACTACCAATTTCAAATTTAAAAGATGTTGATAGGGTGTCTCTCAATTCATAAGTTGTGTTATAAATCAAATGTCTTAAGTTTGGGTCAAAATTCCTAAAGGCTTCTTTCTTTTAGAATGTACCCATTTACCCACTTAGTTATATGTTGCCTTTCTCTCCATTAATCCCCATAATCTTTTAGTTATTAGTACTTTATTAGTCAATTCCTAAGCCTCCTTCAACCATTAGTTTATTGATCTCCCGCCAATGAACCTTAACCATTTTCCTGCCTGCACTCCTTCCTTTATATAAAAAGTTTCTCATCGTTCTTTTCAAGAATTTAATCACCCCCTTTAATAGAAAAATATAAGAAGACCAGTACTTTATGTAAAGAATTTAGCATTGAATTTCCCAAAGTTTCTCTACTTACATCAGAAAGATCCTTATTACATCAGTATCCTAGTATTCTTTAACTTTTCCAATAAAGGAGACCAATGTTTATATAGTATTCTCTTAGTGGACAGTGGGAGGCCCATATAAGTTAAGACGGTACTCTAATTTATAAACCTATTATTCTGGATAGTCATTATGCTTCACTAAAGGCATTTGATGAAATAATTAGCAAAATTTTCTTGAAGTTAATATATAGACAAAATAACTCTTTAAAAATCGTAAGGGAAGTTGCTAAAGTAAACATTGACCTATCGTTAGCTTTAGAGAATAATAAGAGGTCTTTTAAAAGCTCAAATTGAACAACCTAATTTTCTTGCATTTGCTATGGTAACTAAAATTTGTATTCAAGGAAATATTGTATCTCACTAGTCTAGTTAGTATTTCCACACACATAATAAACAAATTAGGGGACAACAAGTCCCCTTTAAGCCTTTGCTCCCTTAAACAGCTTGGTGGTCGCCTATTTACTAGAACACTAAAGGAGGGAATAGTGATGCATTCTTTAATCCATTCCTTTACTTGTTAGGGAACCCTAACACCTCCAAAACTTATAAAATAAGGTCTCAGTTGATAGTAACATAGGCTTTTTGAAAGTATATCTTAAGGATGCAGTATTTTCGTAAGTTTCTTCCACCATAGCCCATAGATAGGACATTATTTCTATTTGCCTTCCCTATAAGAATGCCCTTTGAGTTTTACTAATTATAGAGCTCAATACGTTTTTAATTTTAGAGGCCAACAATTTTAAGATAATTTTGTAAAGTAATTTGAGTGTGAAATTAACCTATAGTCCCCAATGGAGCTAGGATTTTGGACAATTATAATTAGGCTTATAAATGTTTTATTTATCTTCTTTAGGATCTTTCTATTCTTAACAATTCCACAGTGACATCTATCACCACATTGTTAATCATTTTCCAATCATTTTGAAAAAAAGTGGCCACTAAGCCTATTTGGGCTTGAGGCCTTTATGGGATTTAACTCAAACACTATTCTTTTACCATTTTGAGCTATAAAGGGTCTATATATATACTAACAGCTTTCTGTACTACCTTGGTAATTAATAAAGGACCTTAGTAGGGACACTGTTGATTGGCCACTAGTTGTATTACCGATGGAACTCTTCAAATATATGAATACTTCTTCATTCAACTCCGCCTTTTTTAATGAAGTACATGCATTACTACCACACAAGAAGCAAAATACTCCTAACTTTGATGGAGTTGTGAAAAAATTTAGAGTTTCTCTTCATTTCCTTGATCCACCGTATCCTTGCTCTTCATAAAATGATTGAATTCTGGATAAAAGTAGCTCCCCTTTCCTTTGATGCTCCCCTTTCCTTTTTATTAAACTTTGGATACCTAGGTTGTATATATAACTTCTATTGGGCCTTGATCATTTCCTTCCTGGCCTCCTCTATCTTATTGCCATTATTTATGGTCCTTTTAGAATTAATAACTTTTAACTCTTTCTTAATAGCATTAGGCTTCTTATTATAGATATAAGCCTTACAACCATAGACTCTAATTAACATTTCTTTTAGAATAGCTTCATCAAGGCATGGATCCTTAGTTAGGAAGAAGTTAAACTTGAAAGGGAACTTTCATCTTGTCTTGTTTAACATATCTTATATAATGATAAGGGAATGATCTGAAAATAAGATCTCTTTATAAGTTGTTTTACTTTCAAGGGGTTCATCCAGCCACTCCACATTAACTAAGGTCCTATCTAATTTTTTCTTCTTATGCCATTTAGAAGCTTGCCTGTTACTCCAAATGAATAAGCAACCTTCAGGGTTTTATTACCCCTCATATTTTGTATTTGCTCCTCAACCTCATCTTTGTGCTTTATAATATTAAAATCCTAATAAGCTAAGGTCCTTGTATGACAGAATTAATCTGCTCCACTTTATCCCACAAAAGTCTCCTAAGGAAGCTAAAATTGGAACCATAAATAAAAGTAGTAGTAACTCTATAATTGTTCTGAATCTTTTTTATATTTACGTGCATTAATTGGTAATTAGAGTCCAACGTATTGACCATAGCTATAATAAAATCATAGGTCACAATTATTCTTCCATAGTAGTGAGGTTATGGTTGAAAAGGAATACCTACTTGCTTCTCAAAATCCTCCTTTATTTTTGTTTCCAGTAAGCCCATTACTACTGGTTTGGTCTCTTCTACAAAATCTTTTAGAGTTACTATTTTATTATGGAAGTTAATTGCCCTTATATTCCAAGACACATTAAAGATTTTTATTAATTTTTGGGTGGAACCCATGCCCTTTCTCCCTTCCTTCCTCTTACTACCACTCTAGAATCCTTGTAGATCAAGCTTATTATATTCCCTAATAGATGTATTATCCCTTATGTTTGCTTCATTATCGCTCTAAACCTTCCTTATTTTTCCTAAATCAGCTAAAGTAAATGGTCTTTTTAGTTCCATTCCAAGAGGACCAACTGATGGAATTCCAACAAATTATCTAAGTTCTCCACACCATGTAAGGTACCAGAATCAATCTCTAATGATTAAACAAGGCCTATTTGATAATCTCTTTCCATCACTATTGAGTAGTCAGGTTAAGAGATGCGCCTATTATGATTGACTTTCTCTTGTGTATCTTTAGAACTAAGCTCCTTTTGTTATACATCCAGCCCAACTAGCTCTATATAGTCCCCTTTATAAAATTTCCTATCCGTTGCTACTACTTACCTTATTGTTTTAAGGAGGGATATATTGGTAAGAAACCAAAACGTGATCCTCAACTAAGCTATCACCATCTCCAAGCCTCATTAATGGAATGAATTTAGGTAAAACTTTGTTCTAGCTCCACATTTACATAAATTCTAGCAAAGTTTTTTCTTTTCCTTCTAAGAAGTGGTTTCATCCATGTATAAGAGCTTCCTTACGTAGCTAGTTAACATATCTAATCCCTAAGTAGACTGACACTTCAATGGAATATTATGAATATTAATCCACAAAGGTATATTCCTATGCTTAATTTTGTTAAGTTTAATGTCTGGTCTCCATAAATAAATAAAAATTAGATAATTTAGATATGTCAATCGCCTAATTCTATAATGTATTTTGTGATATGTGCTTAATTGTTGATACATTTAATCCATTACACTTAGCGATTAATGTCTTAAAATGCTTAGGATACTCACTTTAGCTCATATTTGATTTTAAGTACAGTTTGGGAATGAAGGAGCTAAAGTGACCCAAAAGCATACTTATTAAGCCATCTTCTCAATATTCATACTCTATTGTCTTTATGGAACAAAAAGAAGAAAAAGATTTTAAAAAAAGAGACAAGAAAAAGCAAAAAAAAAGGAGGTATGCGTAAAATTTTGATTTAAAAAGACCATAGTTGTAATATGAATTACACTACCAAAAGAATTAAGCTAGTTGTCCATTTATCACATGATTTTAACCTAGTTGTTATTATAAAGAGAATGGTGTTACAATTGGGATTTTTAGGAGAAAAAAATGATCACCCCCCCCAATTGTCTCACGGCTGTAACAATTAAAATGTTACAGCCTTGACATGCATTACAAGACAAACCAAATTGTTACAGCCATGACATGCATTAGAAGACAAAACAAAAAGACACACGCCTATTCCAAAGAAAAACCTAGCTTTTGTAAGACGTGAGGGGTAAAAAAGTGTCAGCTAGAGAATGTAAAAAAAGTAAGTGAGGCTGAAGTAAAAACGTGATTAGGGTCTAGGGAATAAGGTGTATGTGCGGGCTAGTGAAGATGAGGGTTGGATGAGATAAAAACTAACACGGCACTGGGCATTTTCATAATAGAAAATTATCTTTGTGAATGGCTGGAGCAAGGAGGGTGGACAGCAGTTGATTCTTTTTCTTCATTCATCTTCGGTCTTCAAGAAGGAGGGTGGACAACAGTTGATTCTTCTTCATCATTCTTGGAGATTGCAAATGGAAAGTGTGCAAAAAAATGACCAGACCAGATTCTTCTTTAATTCTAGTCAATTTTCAACCATGATGGAGACATTCTTGGCTTATTCTTAGAACTTGATGGAAAAGATTGAGGGCTAACCCACTCGACACTAGTTAGGAGGTGCAATCGACACCAAGGAGCACATTTAAGTATATGTCATTGTGTATCATTTTCTTTCCCTCTTTTTTCAGATTTGTTTACGTTATCTTGAGATTAACGATTGGGTATTGTGTAAGAATGCTTTTGATACTCTATTTAATCGTTTTTTTAATGAAAACCCATTGCTAGAATTTGAATACGATACGTAATAGTCGTGTTTGAAATCGTATGTGTAACTAATGGCATTAAATCGTTAAGGATAACATACATATGTTAAATGATCAGATCTTGTGAGATTATTTCTTAGATTGGTCTGGTTTTTCACTTGTAATACAGTTGTCTAGATAAAGTTAGAGAGCTTGTTCTAGGTATGTCGATAGTTATGGTTAATTAACAAGTTCTTCTTAATTAAGTACAACCTAAGGAAAAATTGGGATTAACAAAACTTATTGTTAATTCACGATCAGTAGTCTAAAAAGAGGTGTGAAGGCAATAATTCAATGATATATGTGAAATTGTGCTTAGGCCGAGATTAAACCAAAGAACTGAATTTTAAATTATTAATCAATTTTATCTCCTTATTGCTGTTTAATTTGAGTTGTTTTTATAAATTCAATTTTATTTTTGTTTTCTAATTTGCATTGAACCAAATCAACTTGTTTAGATATGGTTTTTGATGTTCTACTTTATTTTTTGCTGTGTATATTTGATATATATTATGCATGAGACGCATGACCGGAACCTTACAATTAGAGGTGCTTATTATTATTTACGTACTATAATGTTATATCAACCTTTAAAATTCCTTCAATTCTTACATATTAGAAGCTGATTTTTCATCCTTATATAACATCCTTGATTCACTTATGTTTAGCTTTAAGGCACTTTTACCATATTATTTTTTAATTTTCACTTTTAGTTTTATTTGCTTTGTAAGTTATGTTAAGTTATTTACTTCAATTTTAAAGTTTATTCTTTTATCTTTTACACAATTATCTTTTATTTTATGTTTGGACTTAAAGAAGTTTTATTTTTTTAGAGAAATAAGAAGCATTTAAAATGGTGAGTTTCATGAAAAGAACTCATATATAATCAATAAGCATGGTAATTTTCGATATATTTAGCTATTATAGGATTTGGTTTTGAAGCTGTTCGTTAACTAAAATATTCATGTATCCACCATTTAAAAAGAGACTTTGAAACCATACATTAGTTTGATAAAAAAAAGAATTATATTGAAAAAGATTACTTCTCAATGAAATGATATAAATTATGTCAAGTTTTTATGGATTGTTTTCTTTTTAAATTTGAAACTTAATTCAATAATAATAAATATTTTCTGTTTTTAAAATTTTAAATGTAAGTATTACACGAATTTCTAAATAAAAAGAAAATTGATATATATTTATTTTTAATTGGGTAATTTTGTTTTTTAGTATATTCAAATTTACTTAGATATACTTCTCAATTATTTATATGCTTTAAAATAAATAATATTTGGTCGGGTCGGTCGTGTTGGGCCTGGACTCAGTCGCAACGACCCGTGGGTGGATCAGTCCGTTAATCAAAGGTGTCAAGCCCAAGCCTGATCCATACTCTCCATAGCCCATTAGCACGAGAAAGCCTTTCATGCAGAAGCAGGAGTCTACGTGAAGACCTAACCCTAGCGTCCATCTCATATATAAGGTATGATTTCATTATGATAGAGGTACGCAATCATAACCTAGTTTTCTCTGTATTCGGCAGCCTCACCTTCACCAAATAACTGACTTGATCGTCGGAGGGGCTAATCGGGACGTAACCCCCGACGTGCCTTCTTTGTTTTGCAGGAACTCCACACCGAGATTCTTACGCAGGGAAATCGACTCATGGATCCAAACGGTAACGTTCAGTTCAACCAGAATCAGGCAGAACCAAAAAGTAACTATCATTTCATAACTATCATTTTGTAACTATCACGATCATTAGCTTAAGTGACCTTTAACTTATCCTGAACTTGAATTTCCGTCTACTATGATGCCACGATCATTATATTCCCAAATGTGGCTATATTTTGCCAAAATAAATAGTTTGTGTACTTTTTCAACTTTTTATTGACTTGGCAATTTTCTGGAGAACTCTATTGCATCAACTTCTTTCCAAAGCATGCTACCTTTATGTTGCTGAAGTTGCGCAATATTAGTGATTATCGAACATTAAAAAAAAGTCTCTAAAAAAAAGTCTCACAGCAGCCATCTCTTACTATGCCACCATCACCCAAAAACTCATATTTCTTTGGAACAGACGACCGTTCATTTTCTTTCTTAAACCTTTTTTTCCTTTAAGAAAATGTATTGCTTAAGGCTGTTTGTTTTCGTTTTTCTTTTTTGATTTTTTTGTTGTTGTTTTTGTAAATTAAGAAATGACCGCTATAATCGTGTTTGGGTAAACTTGTTTGTATATTTCCTTTTTTAAAATTAAAAATAGTGACTATTTTACAAAACGTAAAAATCATGTTTTTGTGATTTTTGAAAACAGGTTTTCGTTTATTTTTGAAACGTTTTTTTTTTCACAAAAACAAATCATATTAGCTTCTCTCCCTCTGTGCCGACTTCATCTTCTGCGTATTCATTGATGTTGCAATTTCTCTATATTTGTTTTCATATATGTTGGTTACTGCAATTTCTGTAGGTTTGTTTTATCTGTTGCTTTTGTGTGTTTTCGTATTTGTTGGTTGACTAGCTATTGTTGTTAATTGTGTTCATTCACTTCTCTTTTTTGTCTTGCCCATAACATCAGAACCATCATAATTCTTGCAACCATCAATACTACTTTCTTATTTTCTCTTTGTGTTACTCTGAGCTAAGTATATTGTTGATGAGTAGTAGGGTCAATAACATTAGTTTAGTAGTAAAAAATCAAAATAGAGAAACTATACGTGATGGTGCCACTTTGACTTGCATTTTGATGAACAACAATATGACTAGTTTCAATTTTAAGGAAGTTGAGACTTGAAAAGGAAGAGAGATATGAAGAAAATAACAGTACTATATATGTAGCCATACTTACTAAAATGTCTTTGACAGAGAAGTTGAAAATTTGAGTAATTACAAGAACTAACAAACCATGTGTAGAATTACGTCAAATGTTGGAAGAGAACAGGGTTCTCTGCTTTGTGCATAAGCTTCTACATTTTTTTGTAATGATAAAGAAGATGATGCTCTCTCGTTTTGTGTTCTTCCTCTAAACAACAATTCTTCAGATTAGAATGAGATCTCTGATGATTACCAGAGCTCTTCATTTGATCATGATGTGTTTTAGTTCTTCAGTTAAAACTTCACCTCTTCTGCTAAACCTACCGATAACTTCATCTTTTATGGCAAGTTGATCCTTTATAAACAAGCAACACATAACCAAGAACAAGAAGTGGAAACAATAGTTGGAATAAAGTTATTAAAATCGAAACTTGACATTTATAAAATATTGAAATATTTATGGCCACAAAGGGGCGTTTTCTCCTTAGTCCTCGCGTCATTTTAAAGTGGAGACAACTAATGGTGTTTTCTTCTTGGTCCTCATGTCATTTAATGTGGCATAGAGAGGGGCCTACTTCACTTAGTTGCATTCAATTTATATCCCATGTTAGTTTAATAAATGAATTGAAATATGCATATTTACGCCTGAGTTGCAATCAATTTATATCCTTTGGTTTAATAAATGAACTTAAATATTAAATGCATATGTACGACTGAGTTGCAATCAATTTATATCCCATATTGGTTTAATAAATGAACTGAAATATTAAATGCATATATACGCCTGAGTTGAATTTGATTGTATCTAACAATTGAGCATTAAATAAATTAGAATCCAAGTTGAACATTGGGCATAATAAATAATTGAAACTGGAAGCTACGTCCTGGATAGGTTCGGTAATTAAAAGGAGTTGCGAAAAGGTTGTTGGTAGATGATGCGTAGCTGGGTGTGACTAAGATGTTAGTTGACGTCCAATAGCAACCAACTCATTATCATCTAAGTCTAACACCCAAAATGCTTCAAAACTCTCTATATATTAATCTCAATTGCAAACTCACTAGTGCATCCATGTTCTTTTTATTGATAATCCATATTTATAATACTATAACAATAAAGTAATTATAATACTTGTTTAGAAATTTTTGTGGTTGTCACATTTTATTTTGAACCATGTTTAGCATTTAATACTTTGTAGAAATTGTTGTGATTGATGTCACTTATATGTTATTGCATTTAGTGATGGAAGGCTTGAATAATATGAACGATTCCAGTGATTGTATGGAAGTAAATGAAAAAGATGGGGTATAGAATGATACTATAGAGATGTATTTAATCTCCTTGATGGTTGAAGAAGTGAAGAAGGGAAATCGAATGACTACTACCTTTTCCAAATCTAGTTGGAAGAATATTAAAGCAGGGCTTCAAATAAAATTCAATAAGGAGTATACTAATATTCAATTGAAGAATAAGTATAATGGATTAAGGGTTAGATTGAAGAATTTCAAGAACTTACTCAAAGAAACAGGAACCGGTTACAATTGTTTTACTAGTGAAGTTAATGCCATAAATGAATATTGGGAAAATCTATTTAAGGTCAAATATGTCTTTTGTTTTATTATTATATCATATTATATAATATTCATTCTCGTATTCCTTTTTCATCATTATAAGTGCATAAAATGGCTCACATATTCAAGAAAAAAGCATGTAAGGAATTTTTAAATTTGTGTTATATTTTTGGAGATACTACTACAACTGGTGTATATGTACATCCATCAACTAAATCTCCATCGAATGGTACAGAAGAGGAACATGGAAATGATGTTGATGAAGATTACTCGTATAATGAAAAAGAAGATCAAGATAAAAGTTCTCCATCTAAGAGAAAGAAATCTCCTAAGAACAAGAAGGCAAAGAAGACATATTCTAACATTGTAGAAGAAGCCTTACTTATACTTAATGAACAATCAAAAAGGAAGAATGATTTATTTGAGAAAAAACTGAGTGAAACATCATCCACTGTAGAGAATAGATCTCAAGAGTCTAATATAATAATGGAATGTCTGAATTCTTTAGATGAATTGGGTGTTGATGGTGTGCAATGTGAAAAAACTGTGAAGGCTTTACATAATTCTTCACTTTATAGGGATTTTTTATGAAGATGAGAGAAACGAGGAAACTGGATTGGATTATGCCGCTTTAGTTATATTTTCATGTTATTACATATCGAATTCTTATTGATTTGACACTTTTATATTAAGCACTATTCCATATTTTGAACATTTTAAGTTTGTACTTTGTATGAATATTTGACTTAATTTTAAGTCTATATTTTGTATGAATATTTCTTCTATATTTGATTAAATATAATTGATTGAATATTTTATTAATTATTTAATGTTGGCATTGTAGATACATGGATTTCTTATCAGATTTCGAATCAAGTTCTAATGATGAATGGAAGAAGGTAATCATTATTTCTGTAGTTGGGGGAGAGAACAAATATTTTCATTTACAAAAGCAACCATGTAGAACTTCTACTCTACCAGGTTATGATTGGATATTAGAACTTTTGAATGGGGATCCTACAAGGATTTATGAAAACTTAAGAATAAGAAAGATAATCTTCTTGAATTTATGTAATGAGTTAAAGAGTTTAGAAGGCTTAAAGGCAACAAATCATTTGACTGTGGAGGAACAAGTAGCAATTTTCTTAATGACTATAGGGCATAGTGAGACAAGTAGAGTCAATGTAAAACACTTTCAACATTCGACTTGGACAATTTCGAAGTACTTTTGAAAATTCTTATATGCAGTTAATCGTCTTGCAAAAAGAGTTATTACTCCACCATCTTTTATTAACACACCTCCTGAGATTCAATATAATTCAAAATTCTTTTCATATTTTTAGGTACATTCATATATTTAATTACTATTTTAATTATGTCCTTATGATTAAAAATTATTTTAATATTTATTTTAATTTTTAGGATTGTGTAGGAGCAATAGATGGTAAACATATTGATGCACATATTCCAACCGATGAACAAATATTATGTTGGATCCCGTTTTCGAAACCCAACTCTCTTGCTTACTCATTCGTCTGTTGGACCCCGCTTGATTCCAGAGTCCAACGCTTGCTCTAAAATTCGTGAAACGCGTGAGCGTGCATATCACCTTGAAGGGTTATTGCATTAAACCCTCATTAGCCATCAGTATTTTGTTTTACTCATAACATCTCAAAAGTTTACTCTCAACTTGTTCAATGGTGTGCCCATACAAATCAGTCACCATGCTCAAATTCATTCCTCTTACTTGTGAACATAATTTGGAAATCTTCAAACCAGAATTTCCATTTGACTTCTTCAAAGAAATCATAACTCTAAGTCTCTTCTTTCATTTGAAACAAGAATCACCTCAATTGGAGCTCTATAGCTCAAGATATGCTTAAAAAGCTCAAGTCTGCTCAAACCCTAATCATGCTCTCTCAACCGACCCCTTACTTGTTCTAATGCAAACTTTCTCAAAACAACTCCAAAAGACACAAATTTTCATGGAGAGATAGATACATGTCTTATGAATCCATTGCTTCAAGAATAACTTCATTCGGAGATTAGACGAGGGAGTTATAATGTCGGACCTCGAACCCGAGGCCCAACTGGCCCGGGCGACGAGCCCTGGCTGATGGCCCGCACCCGGTGCTGCTGGCTGGCTGATAACTGAAACTGATTTCCTGGCACTGGCTATTAACTCACTTTGGTGGTGAGCATACACTGACTGACACATTTTCCCTGACTGATCTTGATAAATTCAAGAATATTGACTTTTTAACCATGTCCGTTAAACGGACATGGGTGTCCG
>JANKOE010000006.1:20661801-20686127 GCA_026284465.1 Erythroxylum citrifolium
TCGGAGGGGCTAATCGGATCACAACCCCCGACGTGCCTTCTTTGTTTTGCAGGGATCTCAACGTCAAAGTCACTACAAAAAACATTCAACTCATGGATCCAAACGACAACGTTCAGTTCCGTCAGAATCTGGCAGAACCAATATTTATAGTCTTATTATCTTTTAGTATTCTATAAACATAACGCAAAACGGCCATCGCGGAGTAGCTTAAATAATTCGTTTCATTATTTTAAAGAATATTGGCAACTAGTTTTACTTTGAAAGCAGATAGTGTCTCATGTTTTATTATTATGGTTTTTTGAGACATGGTTAAAATTATATAGTATAACTGTATAACATGACAATAAATTATTTTGTAATGTTTAAAAAATTTAGGAACTATTTCATAAATTTAAAAAATTATCCGAAGCGATATTCGGTATTAACCGGTACCGGTACAATACCGTACCAGAATTCAATCCAATATGGTATTTGTAGTATTGGCTGAATAGGAGATAGGGTTTTATAAAAAAAGTTGTCGAATAGTTGAAAGAGAAAGATAAGTTAAATTGACTAGTGTATTTTTTAGATTAAATTGTTGAAGAAAGTAATCTAAATATCAAGGGGTGCTAAAATTTAGAATCCAAATAATGTGTTAATGTTCTCCCTAAATTGAGAAAAATTTTACTTTCCAAACTACTGAAAAAAATCAAATATGATAATATAAATTTTAAATAAAAAATTACTTTCCAAAACAACAATTCATACCAACTACTCAACGCCCGGAGGGAAAAGGATGACGAGAATTTAATTCAAAAGCGCTCACTGAAAGTGGAGCACCCACAATCGTCAATTTAACTCAAGTCGTAATTATTAAATTAAAATATATAAACTTTAAAAAACTCAAATTCTTTCACGTGCCTGTTTATCCATCCTTTGTATCTCCACGTGCTTTTAATCATTTTCATTCTTAGTTTGCTTCTCAATATGACTCCCCCTCCTCAAGCTCAAACGGGTACGGACCTCCTCTTATCTCTCTCTTCATTCCCGAAAAATGAACATTCACCTCTCACTCCTCCTCTTTACCGCTATTCTTTCACTCTCTTCTTCTTCTTCTTCAAACAAGAATCCAGAGAACAGTTACTCTTCTTCTTCTTTCCATGCCTTTGTAACTACTACCACTACTTCCTTCAATTCAAAGCCTCTGAACTCCCACAAGAACCGATCGGGAACCTCGACCAACAAGAGATCTTCGTCATCCGGCGGATGCGATGCCCTATGGAGCAAGAGCTGCTCCGACGAGGTGCTAGCCCTGGCCCACCAGCCGGAGACGGTGAGATGGTTGAAGAGCGTTAGGAGGGCAATTCACGAGAATCCTGAGCTCGCGTTTGAGGAATTTAAAACCAGTGAGTTGGTTAGGAATGAGCTGGATAAGATGGATATTAAGTACACATATCCTCTGGCCAAAACGGGTATTCGGGCTTCGATTGGAACGGGAGGGCCTCCGTTTGTGGCTATCCGAGCTGATATGGATGCTCTTCCTATTCAGGTTCCCCAACTTTTCCTTATAAGCGACTACTCTATATAAATATGCATGTAGTACGTGTTCATCTATTTCTATGTGTATGTGTACGTATGCATATAAAATTCACACAAAGATACATACCTCTTCTTCGAATTTTTATCACAAAAATTAGATTGAGATATACAAACGGAAAACTAGATTTGTCGTTACTACCCTTTCCGGTAAATGTATATATATATATATACAAATTAACTTTTTGAGTAAATATATAAAAATTTATTCTTCTATTTTATAACTTTATCATTTTCACACAAGGTTTGTGTTTATTATACTCACTTGCTCACTCACGTGCGCATATAATTATGGAAAATATAAATAAATAATTAATTAATTAAAATTTCCGAATTTTAGAATATGATAAATAGAACTGACGATCTGACACAAATCTTAAATCTTAAATTAAGACTGATAGTACTTTCATTATTTTGTATTGTTTTATTCTATTTTTTGTTACTATTGTGAGATAAAAACTATATATTTGATAAGGCTTTAATATTAGCTTAAATTGAAAATTTTAATTAAAAAATATTGTTGAGATATGAGGTCATGAAGCCAAAGCTACCTGAGAATAGTGGTAAGGTTGTGAGAAAAATGAATGTATATCATTTGACATTACTACAGGTACAAATTCCCTTGTTCTTTAAGTTGAAGATGATGTAGTTTCTTTGGTTTACAGGAGGCTGTAGAGTGGGAGCACAAAAGCAGAGTTGCTGGGAAAATGCACGCTTGTGGGCATGATGCCCACGTTACAATGCTAATGGGAGGTGCCAAGATCTTGAAGAGCCGTGAGCATCTTTTGAAGGTCCGTTTTTATAATCTCCTTGATCTAGTCTGACTCTTATTTTTCTCCATTACTCTATTATTTGGAGTTCGCTGGGAAGCCCAGCACTTTTTACTAGTTTTTATTTTAGGGTTTGGGAGGGATATTGTGCGCGGGGCTCACTAACATGTGAAGGGTATGGATTGAAAACACCTAACGCGAGTATTATATTCAACTTCAATCGGACAGATGTACGCAAGTACACCTGCCCTTTCTAGTGTAGTTAAAACCTTGGAGACTTTTTGGGAAATGCAATTTTCACTTTGGTGTATTTATTGGGGTAGGTTATCTTTACACAGTACACCTGCCCTTTCTAGTATAGTTAAAACGTTGGAGACTTTTTGGGAAATGCAATTTTCAGTTTGGTGTTTTTATTGCATATTTCTATCGTTTTCAAGTCTTCAGTTTCTTGGGATTTAGACTTGCAGTGAAAATGGTTAGGAAAAGAAAGTTTCTACATATATGAGAGAGATTGAAATGCTTCCGGATTGGGAGAAAATCGTAGAAAAGCAAAGATGTAGGAAGAAAAACAGTTGAAATTATTAGGCTTTCTTTGATAACTGTTGGATACATATCTCTCTTGAAACAATAAAATCAATCTTCTCGTTATGGGAAAAAAGGGTAATATTTAAAGCAAAAGTCCGGACACGGTGAAGGAAACCTATAGGCAAAGGAAATTACTTTACAACGGTGTTCTGAAAACGGGATAGAAGTGAGGTATTTTTGGAAGATAAAAGTAACAAAATTGATATTTTATTTCCTTTCAAATGTATATACCCTGACTATAAGCTGTAACAGTGCAATTTCAAAGAAAATTTTGATTTTTCTTCTACTCTGGCATGGTTTTACCTGTCTGTTAACGATACACAGAAATTTAAATTCATTATATATTTTCTTTCTTTTTTTCATCAATCCATGCAAACAAGTAATACAACATATATAATACCTTTTCTTATCCATACAATGGTAGGGCTGACTTAAAAGCTTCTCAAATTTATTGCGTTTGACACGAGAAAGGGAGAAAAAGAGTCACATGGAAACCTTCATTTATGCCTGACAACCGTAGACTTGTCGTTCATTTGCCCTATCCTTTTGCATCTTTGTTTTCTGATTTTGGTATTCATATAGGAAAAAATTAACCGAAGGCATATAATAATATCTTTCAAAGAGCATCTTGTTCTATGACCATTAGCGACTCAGAAAAGGTGCTAGTGACGGTTCCTTCTTCTCTTAGATGTGACCTAAGAAAGCAAGAGCCCCATTAGTTCTATTGATTTAGTTATTTTTTCCACGCCCTTAACTTGTAATTTTACTTTGTCCAGTACTAATAGTTAATTAATAGCGCATGTAAATTGTAGTCTTCAATCACTGCCATACATGTTTCGAGCATGGTTACAAAAGACTACAAACTAGGACCACTATTAGGCAGCCTAGAAGTATTGAGCACATTTTCTGAAAGTATTACATAATTGGGCAGGCACATCATGTGCATATCCTCATATGTTTACCTGCAATGTTTTCTTAATATAGTGCAAAGATAAAAATATTAGAATTTGAATATTAACATGAGATTTTTATTCTTATCTCTTATTAAGACACGAGGTCTAATGATACCCGCAATTCTTATTGTGTACACTACGAACTGATATTTTCCCCTATGTGAAGTAGCATTTATTTGCACTTTTCAATGTGGCACACTAAATAAATATGCTATTAACTTCTTTTTAAAGGCCACATTCGAATATAATAAGCAGTAACTAGTTCCAAAGCAAGTGTCAAATTGTTTTTTTTTAGTTGAATAAGTACTCACTGATGAAGATTTAGTATGCCGATTCTATGAAAGTGCTGTCTTGTAAGTTTCTATAGTACCTATTGTCATTTATTCACTCACGTGCAGATAAACATAATTTAATGTTTTGTTGCCGTAGCGTTTTGCTGTCGTTTATTTGGTGGCTAGTTGAGCTCGGCATCTTATTCCTAAAGTAATGGCTTGGCCAAGAACCTAGAGAAGATACACTTAGAAAATTATAACACTAATCAAACCCTACAAATTGACATTGGGTGATTACATAATGGATCTCTATTGTATTCCTTATCGATACTTGGGGCCAATACTTTAAATTTAGGAACAGTACTAAAAAATGTTTCAGATTGGACCTTTTTAATTATCTTTTATAGCCTTGTTTAGAAGTATAAGAGGAATGGATTTCTGTAAAATCTGCCATGTGCTGAAGCATATTGAACAGTTTTATGAGGAGTTAGTTATTGTTGCTTATATAGCGCAGGATTTCTCTACTCGGGGAAAGTACGGTAAGCTGTACTGTTAGTCTTTAAGCATTATTACAACAGATGCTCACCAATTGACTCTTCAAAATGTTCTGTACAATAGGATGTAGTATAACTTTCTTGGATTATACTTTAGATTTATTTTCTAGGACCACGGCTGGTAGCTTTATTGTGAAACAAAGTTAGATACGTTGTTTGCTACCTTGGTACCATTTGATTCTTTTCAATATTCAACATGTAGGCTCGGCAATAGCTGGATCAGCTCATGGCCTGTGTTGGACCACCCAAAATAAAATTATTTTGATTTTACTTTCTAGGTCAACGCTTATTTTGTTCTCGACTTTCTTAAACTTAAATAGTAAATGAAATTGATTTAGGAAGTTAAACTAACGATGTTGTTTCAAAACTCAGCCTGAACGTCTGTCTCGAAACTGAATCAACGTGAGTGTGACTCGTGAAAGACATTACTATGGAGTGTGGTTCATTGTTGGTTTGCGGAATTATAGATAAAAAGTTGCTAGATCATTAACCAGCTTCACTTGGCTATGGCAGGGAACTGTAATCTTGATCTTTCAGCCAGCAGAAGAAGCTGGGAATGGAGCAAAGAGAATGATCGGTGATGGTGCCCTTGAAGATGTGAAGGCTATATTTGCAGTTCATGTATCCCACGAACATCCAACTGGCATCATTGGTTCGAGGCCTGGTCCTTTGCTCGCTGGCTGTGGCTTCTTCAGAGCAGTAATTGGTGGCGAACAGGGTAGTGCAGGGAATCCTATCCAATCTGTCGACCCCATTTTAGCAGCCGCAGCAGCTGTAATTAGCTTGCAGGGCATCGTGTCTCGTGAAGCCAACCCCTTGGACTCCAATGTATGAACAGACAGCTGAATCCATGGTTGTTCCACCTTTGTTATTTTATTTTATTTTCTTTTTTGTAGCATTGCTCAATCGTCCCACGTCATTGTTTTACAGGTTGTGTCAGTCACAATGGTCAACGGAGGCAATAACCTTGACATGATTCCAAACACTGTAGTTCTGGGTGGAACCTTCAGGGCTTTCTCCAACACAAGCATTTATCAGCTTCGCAGAAGAATCGAAGAAGTTAGTAACAATAACACCATTCTTATTGCTTGCTTCTTGACATGGTTTGCTTTAACAGTCATTTGTGTTTTATCTGCCAACAGGTGATTGTAGATCAGGCTAATGTTTTCAGATGCTCAGCTACCGTTGACTTCTTTGAAAAGGAATCCACTATCTACCCTCCAACAGTGAACGATGATAACATGTATGAGCACGTAAGGAAGGTGACTACCGATTTGTTGGGTCCCACAAACTTCAGGGTGGTGCCACCGATGATGGGAGCGGAGGATTTCTCGTTTTACTCAGAAGTGGTGCCTGCAGCTTTTTACTACATAGGAATAAGGAACGAAACACTGGGGTCGATACACACAGGTCACTCCCCTCTTTTTATGATAGACGAAGGCGTTCTCCCAGTAGGCGCTGCTGTTCATGCAGCTATCGCAGAAAGGTACTTGTTGAACATGAATTATGACGATGACATGAGGTGACAAATCAGGCATAGCTCATACCAGGAGTTAACATAAGTTAAAGATTCCTGGATCATGAATTCGTGGAAACATCAGTGCCTATAGTCGTCGATTTAGCACTTTTCACCTGTTTTTTTTTTTTGGTGGGCCAACAGAAGTAAAAATGTTCCACGGTCAGTGCATCAAGTAGGAATCAAGCTTGTAGATGTACTTTGAGTGGTAATCTATCAAGTGTTTTCAGGTGATATTATCTATCCTTCATCGCAATAACAGTGAATATATTAGCATTCATAGTTATCCCACTTCATCTATAATGGGATTTGTAAGACATGGTTAATTCAATCGTTCAACTTGATCTCCAGATTCCAACGAACTAGACATTAATAATTCCCGAGTAATTCAGAACATCTCCAGTTCAAAGCTTATCATTTACAATCCTGCACTGAATCCGAATGCCAATGTATAGATTAAAAAGTTTGGCATAACCTGCTTCCCTATGGCACTGCTCCATTTGATATTGGCCATATCAGGTGGGCGACGAGTTTGCAAAATCTAAGACTACAATTTACGAACACATTTTATTTACACCTTAACTCATCTCCCTGTTTTCTGCAAGAACCAGGGCGTCTTGATTCTTATCCTACGAGATTGATAGTTAACAACTTTGCAGTCCATCTATCATCTAGTGCTCAATTGATTGGTTTTACTACTATTATTCCTCATTCTGCAAAATTGAGTACGTTACTGTTACAGTATTTCAAATATGAATATTCCTTTTCATTATTGAAGAAAAGATTAATAAAATTCTTTTCTAGTGATATTTGACAAGAGCAGACAGTTGTCTCAACTTTTTATAAAAAAGATGAGAAGATTAAGTGACAAATATTTCATTTATGAGATCAGCTATCCATGCTAATTGCTAAAGAACAAAGCTTCACTTCAAAATTTCATCTGTTTCTGGATGTAGATAAGGGAAAGAAAAGGTTAAACATGCAATCATCAGCCGTACTGGTCATGTACATTACCTGATGTGCAACAATTGACAATGAACATATATCTCTGAGAAGCCTAATGATATCCAAGTAGGGAAGACTAGATTTGACCTACAAAGCAGACGTAACTTTAAGACAAGAGAAAGCTACACCAAGAATATATCCTCCTCCTTTGTAGCAGGAATTTCCATACAATGTAAATAAAGATCATAAGGAAAGCTATTAGAGCAACATCAGTAGGGAAAGACCATCTTCTATCTCAATACCATTATGCCCATATGAGTAATATGGACTAGTTAGTATAATGTTTCATTGCTAAGACCTCAATGGAAAGTTATCTTAAACACATTAGGTAATAGAGACCAGTTATTAAGGCCAACATATGTGAAGCCCAAGATGTGGAAAGTTTATACGCGGAAGAATTAGAAGGGTAAAGCGGGGAGATGAGAATAGTAGAGTGAAAAATAAATTTGCTAAGCTGGAGTTAGTTATGTAGGGAGAGAATAAGAGGGGTGAAGAATATGAGAGAAAGTTAGTTTTGATAAAGTTTTCTGTTATAATAGAGGGATATTCTCTCTGAGAGGAGCTCAGGCTCTAGACACCCTTTTGTTAGGGTTGATGGCTCTTTTTCTTCTTAATAATCGATTCTATTTCTACCTTTATCATTTGGGAAATCAATCAATTGGTTCGACCTACCGGATACTTCACCAATGCCCCCAAAAATGACAAATAGGATGGATTTATTGGAGAATCAAGTTATAGCATTGGAGGATTCTGTTAAGTCTTCATTGGAGGATTTAAAGCAATCTTTATTGCCAAAAATCAGCAAGGGGTTGGGACCTGAGATTGGGGGAAGCTTTGGTGGTCGTGGTGGTTCTCAGTACGGTGGGAGTAGAGGTGGTTTTGATGAAGGCGGTGCCTCCAAAATTTTGGGGGATAACTTCAACGAGTATTGTATGGCAGTGAAGAAGATAGAACGACCATCGTTTAATGGTGAGGACCCACTGGTTGGATTACACGGGCAGAGACCAATTTTGAGGTCCAAACCACTACCAATGACGTCAAAGTAAAGTTAACTAAGCTCAGTATGGAAGGACCAACGATTCACTAGTTCAACTTATTGCATGAAACAGAGAACCATCTCACTTGGCTCAGGTTAAATCGGGCATTGATTGAGAGATACAACAGTCGTTGTTATGACAATCCATTTGAGGAGCTTTCTGACTTGCATCAAATTGGGAGTGTGGAGGAGTATATCGTAGAGTTTGAATTGATCTCGTCATAGGTTAGTTGCTTGCTAGAGGCACAATATCTTGGGTACATAATGGGAGGTCTCTCTTCTGAACTGCATTGTAGGGTGCGTACCTTTAACCCATAGACTCCCTCACAGATGATGAAGGTTGCTCGCAATTTGGAGGTAGAGATGTCAGCTGGAGATCGTGGTGTTTGGAAACCACGCATTTCTGGTCATTCTTATGGGTTTCATTTGAACAACCAAGATAACCTGATAGTCAGAAAACAGGAGGGGAGGACCCAATCAGATCGCACTAGATCTGTGGGCTCGAGATCAGCGAATGAAAATAGGGCTAAATTATATTTGGGGAGTTCTCTTGGGTCCAATGATAGAGGAACAACATCATTGTTCTCTATTTCTCATTCACGACTATACAAGAAAGGGGGAGCTGGCGGTGATCGGAGTAGGGGGTTGAGATACCTTACATACCCAGAACTTATGGAGAGGAGATATAAAGGGTTGCGCTTTCAGTGTGGGGATAAGTTTCACCCATTACATCAGTGTCCAGAAAAACAATTATGATTGATATTGGGGGATGATGAGAGTCTTAGTGAGGGAGAGGTGCACTCGAATTTTTTTTCTTTAGTTAAGCATGATTTAAATAGTTATGAGATTTGGATAGGTGAATTTTTGGGAGTTAATTTTTTTATGTCTATGTTAGTAGAATTTATTTCATGGGTTAGTTGAATTAAAAGTGGTAAGAATGCGTAAAGGGTATTTTTGGTAGTTCACTTAAGTTTAAAAACCGTAAGGCATTAAAGGAACAACAAGGTAGACTTTTCTCAATCATTAAGCGTAAAATGGGAAAAAAGAAGTGTTGTCTTCTTCCTAAAGAAGAGAAAAACAAAAATAGGAGAAAAAGAAGAGAAATAACGAAAACAAAGAGAGAAAGAAGGGAGGTTTCAGCTTTTGAGAGGAAAGAAGGAAGAGCAAGTAGGGTTTCATCTTTTCTTAGCTTTTGAGAGTGAATTTGAGGTTGTTCAAGAAGAGAAAAAGAAAGAGGAAGATAAGAGCTTTCATTTGGGTCAAACATCTCTTCATTTGGAAAAGAGTTAAGTTAAGAGCATATTTAATCCTTTGGATTTTTGGAAGGGTTTTGGTTCATGAAGCTTAGAAAATGTATGGGTTTAAGTATTCTAGGATCAATTTTAGTGAATGTATTTTCTTTGGGATTTCAATTTGAATTCCTATTGAATGGAACTTTGTTATTGTTAAAGGAAGTCAAGAGGAGCAAGAGGAGAGGCATTCTTAAGCAAGTTTTAAGCAAGGAATTCAAGTGGGTTACATGTTTACAATTGAGTTAATAAGCCTTTAATGTTTCTTTCAAATAATGGAAATAAATGATTTCCACGACTTTATAAATTTGCAATTATTGATTTTTAAATGCTTTGAGAAAGTGTTACATGTTTATGGTGGAATTTATGAGCCATGAACATTTTTCAAATCAAAAAAGTTAAATGTTTTCAATTGTGTTATAAATATTGCATTTATTGCTTCTTGAATGAGTTGAGAAATTGCTTTATGTTTGTATTTATGGACCTACCTAAACCATTCTGAGTTGCTTATGTGTTCATGATTAGATGACAATATGATGCGTATGTGATTTATATGTTTATGATATATGTTGACAAGTTGAGAATTTGGAAAATATGTGTTATATGGATTTGATGCAAAATTTGTGTGACATTGAGCTTTTTCAATGGTTTTGCTTGTTCTCCATTATAAACCTGTTACGCACGAGCTTTTAAGCTCACCCCCTTTCCTTCTCATCTCTAGGCGAGGAGCAAGAGATCGAGTGAAAGAGAGTCAAAGCATCACTCCAATTATACATCTTTTTGTACTTTAACCTAGATTTTGAAAACACAAGGCTTTAGTCACATTTTAAGCAAATTATTGTTCATGTATCTTTTCTATTTTGGGATTTTGAGATATTGATGTATTGTGGCTTGAAATGCCCATTAAAGCTTTGTAAAACTCTTATCTTTTGATGTTAATGAAATATGATTGTGTTTTGCCCACCAAATTGTTCATTACATTTTCAAGTTTTCCATAGGTGTAAAAATTTGTGTTTTAACTTCAGGAAAAAAACTATATTAATCTAAGCTGAATTGGACAGAGTTGTCATCTTGGAAGCTGTAGTTTAATTGTCGCCTTGGAAGTTGTAGTTTATCTTTCTAGCTTTCCAACGCTATATAGTATGATTTTTGATATTGGAGTTGAGAGATATAATCATTAGAAGTTTGTGATGTTGCATAGGATGGATATAAGAGACAGCTACATTGATTTGAAATTTTGACCATTTTGGAGGCAAAATATCTTTTCGGAGTCTTCATGGAAGTTATAGGCCTAGAAGTCCTCTTCTCTTCAAAACCGTCTTTGAATGACCTTATTCTGATATCTCTAGTGAAAGTTATGCCCTTTTTACCAAAATAGATATGAGGAAGAAAAAGGGGAAGTCGCAATCGCGCAAGTCGCAATCGCAACCTGCAGGCTTTCTTAGACCCAAACGCCTTTGACTCTTTTGGTCATAACTTTATCATCCGACCTCCAAATGACCTGATTTCTGAACCAATAGATTTCTAAAATATTTCTCTATCTCTCCATAAAAATTTATAGCTTTTGGTATTGATTTGAAAAAAGATTGATTGAATCAAAATAAGGGTATCGGTTAAAAGAGTATGAATTGGATATTTTGATGATATCTTGATCTGTAGATATTGGCTTACACCCAGATAAGGGAAATGAAGGGATTAAACCAGAAGAAAGCACACCTCATATAAATCCAGATGAATGATAGGTGAAACAAAAAAATTAGTGGTGGACAAAGGAAATACATGAAACACAATAAAACTAGCGATGGTCAAAAGAAACAAATGGCTACATGAATAAACAAAGAGGAGAGGCAAGGAAAATTAATAGCTTTGATATGATAAAGAATCGATGACAATTTTAGCTTAACTTTCATTAATATTAACCACATATATACAAGGATTTTATGTAAAGCTAGAATTGCAATAAACCAAGTTTAGGATGTATATGATAAATATAGAAAATATAACAATTTAACAAATTTAATAAACTTGAGGATTAATTTTATTATAACAAATTTAATAAACTTGGAGATTTTCTTTATTAATATCTGTAAAGATTTTTAACAGTCTTAGTGTTGTTTTCATTAACACTGATAGTTGCAAAACAAATGCTCAAATGAAGAGCAAATTACTTCTTTGTTTAATTGCATACTTATACAAAAGATCATAAGACATGTCATGATCTGAAAACATCTCCAAAATTATGAAAACCTAAAGGAAAATATATAAAAGCTAATTTTATCATAATAATAGAAATTTTTAATTAATTTATATTTGAATAGTTTTGGACTAATTTATTTGTTATTTGAACTAGTTGATTTCTTCATCACAAAGTTTATGAAAGAACAAAAATTGAGAATTTAAAGATGCATTGTTCTTTTTAAATCCTTAAAATCCCATTTTAATCTTGTCTTAATTCTCTATATCAAATTTACTAGCTATTATCTTATAAAAATTGCCTCCAAACTGAAGCATATATAGCAATTAAATCTTCATAGTTTTGATTTTCTCTTAGTATAATGCTTCAGTTAATTTATTATTAAATTATGTGAAATTTGCCATGGATCAACCTTTGTTTCAAAATTATTTTGGTATTGAGGTTTTTTTAAGAAAGAATATTCACACTTGTTTTCTCTTAATCGTTTAAAATCCTTAGGAGTTTGATATATAGTATGTCAAAGTTTTAAATATATTTGTGAGTTTTTCTCTCGAACACTTACTGCAATTGTAAAACCAAGACTAAAAATTGAGGAGCAGAGTGCTCCTTACTTTTCCATTGTATAAAAAAGCTATACACAAATTATGAGGTCTTATACATGCTCAAGACATGTTATGATTGAAAAATATCTCCAAATAATAGATAAAAGATGTGAAAATCTAAATGACAACATATAAAATTATGAGAAAATCAACTAATCTCATATTTAAACTATTTTAGTATTAATCATTTTATTAGTATTGAATTATAATATATTCTAATTAAACAAATTGATTTCTTCATCATAAAGTAGCTAGATGCTATTAAAGACTATCAGTTCATTTAGAATTTTGATAATTATGGTATACTAACTCATATACAACATATTTGATCTAATACAGCCTTACAATTATGAATTAAAGGTACTGTTAAGTGCAAGAATAATTTCGATACTGTGTCATACAATAAAACAAATGTAAAATAATATATGCCGTAGAAGGCAGATTAGTATATATATCCTATTTTTCTGGGAAAATAATTTTTGCCTTATATAATAAAGTTGAATTGAACTTTAAAGGAATCATTACTTTCATTTTGCTTGGATATAATCAATGCCAACACTACCAAGCATCAAAAGTTCCCTTTTATTTTGAACAATAAGAACGATATTTATTTGGCTCGATATGCTTGTTATACTTATACCTATTCCTAATGCTTCATACAAATTATAGGGTTTATCTTAGCAGGCTTCAGATACAGCAGCCGTCACGTTGACATGGGCTCTGTCTTTACTTGTGAATTTGAAGGCACAAAAAGTAGTAGATACGTATGCTGGTAGAGAACGACGAGTAGAAGAAGCAGACCTAAAGAACGTGGTCTACCTTCAAGCTATCGTCAAGGAAACATTGCGCTTGTATCCTGCTTTACCTCTCTCATTACCCGATGAGTCCACGGATGACTGCACCATAGCTGACTATCACATTCCAGCAGGCACCAGGCTATTTGTCAACGTTTGGAAAATTCATCGAGACCCTAGTGTGTGGTCGAATCCTTGCAACTTTGAACCAGAAAGGTTTCGAGCAACTCAAGAGAGATTTAGATGTTCGTGGGCAGAACTTTGAGTTCATACCATTTGGGACTGGTAGAAGAATGTGCCCTGGAGTGTCTTTTGCACTTCCGGTTGTGCAGCTGACATTGGCTAAGTTGCTACAAGGCTTTAATTTCGCAACACTGACAGCTGAACCAGTGGATATGACAGAGAGCATTGGATTAACTGACATGAAAGCAACGCGTCTGGAAGTTCTCACTGAGCCAAGGCTTACGCATCACCTGTTTGACTATTTTGCACATTACCTTTATAACTTAATTTGTCCTTTATCCCGTTGGGAAGCTACAGTAATACTTGTGTATTGTTCTGATGAAGAATAAAAACATTATATTATTTTCAATTGAGGGTGTGCGTTAGTGAATATATATAATCAATTAAATTGGCTTCAAACAACAGCTTAAGCTATCATACAATAGCTTAAGCTATCACACAACAGCTTAAGCTATTGTGGTAAAACGGTCACTTAACATGGTATCAGAGCCTTTGTGACCAAGTGGTCGTGAGTTCAAATCTTACCACCTACCTATTAGTCAGCACAAGGTAAAGTGAATCTGTGCAAGTTTCAAGCTCAAAGGACTTTCACTTGAGGGGGTGAGTTAGGCACCTTCCAACATGGTATTAGAGCCAGTTTGTCTCGATAGTTTGAGGCAGTGTCCGATTATGTCTCTTTGTCAAATATATTCATCAGATGTCCAGTCCTGCTCTGGACTGAGGGGGCTGTGTCAAGAATCCCACATCGGACAATTATGAAGGCATTCAAGAATTTATAATAGTGTGCAAACCTTCCCCTCTTAAACTAATTTTTGAAGATAAGTTAGGCAATTTCTAATAGATACTACGAGACTCAGCTACATAACTAAAGGTAAAAACATGTTGATTTTTCCTGCCAAGCGTGTTCAATGTCAAGCCTAGCTCCTACATTACTTTCCTTTTGTACACTCCATCATCTCCAACTTTCGGACTAACAAACAATTTTGTTAATTCTCGTCGACTTTGACTTTTGGCCTAGCAAGTTTCATGAATTCTACCTTAGAACAATTTGTCATTTGCGGTGACAGGAAGCAACTTAAAGTTCAAATCTCGGATATAATTTGTAGTAAGTGTTACACAATAAGGATGATATACATTTAAGTTACACATCATAAGAAGAAAATTTTATTTGGTAAAAGTTACTTCTCGATAATTCCATTCCAATCCACAGCGACGTTGCCAAAAGGACACTGAAAATGTTACAAACCATTACAAATATTTTCCTCCTGGCTAAAACCATAACCATGCCTGCAAATCAAACTGGCAAAAGAAGCTCCATCCACGTGTCAAAAGCCCACATAAAGTTAAGAGATAATATAAAAATATTAATGATTGCACACGTGGCATCACCATTGTTATAGGAATTTTTGTTATAGGAATTGATTTCCCCAAGTTGTTGGGATGATTAGTACATCCGGCTGCTACTTCCATCGGACGGCAGGGATTCCCTATCAGAAGGCATATGCTGAAACTGTTGCATCATGGCCATTTGATTAACATCAAGTGTCATCTCAGACACACTCCACACCTTGACAGACTTATCAAGACTCCCACTATAAACCACCCACCTTTTATCCCCATTTTTGGACGGCTCGGGATCCTCCTCCACAGCGAGACACTTAACGGGCCCCGTGTGCCCCGTCAGCACAGACAAGCATGTATGGATCTTACCGTCCCTTCTCCACACGCAAATAGTTTTATCCGCTGATCCGCTGAACATCAAACTCCCCGCAGCCGAGAGACAGAGAACCGCTAATTTGTGGCCCTTGAGAACCCCGCCGTGAGATAGCTGGCCTAAGCCTTCACGTTCCCAGCAGTTAACAACTCCGTCACTTGACCCACAGTACACAACAGAGCCGTTAGGTGTAACTGCCAAAGCCGTAACAGCACAGTCTTGTTTCAACAACGTTTGAGCCATATTGTGTTTTGTCGCTTTGCCTTTTGGCTCTCGTTTCCAGACCTTAACGGTTCCGTCAGCAGAGCCCGTGAACACCAACCCTTCGACGCTTGCCACGACGGAGTTAACAGCATCATCATGAGCGTTGACAGACTCGATGCATTTTGAGTCGGAGATTCTCCAAACCTTGAAAGTTCTGTCCCAGGAAGAAGAGTACAAGAGAGTGTTGTCTTCGTTTAAGCTTAAGCACGAGACAGCGTCAGAATGCTTGATCCAGAGCGCAGTACGATGGTTTCGAACCTGGACATAATTGCTTGGTTTGATAGAGCTCTTGAAAATGTCTTTTAGAGTTGGTAGTGATCCATGCCTTTTGTGAACGTTAGGAGTCTTAGGAGACACCTTCCAAACTCGTATCTTGCCGTCTTGGTGGCCAGTGAAAATCTTCTCTCCGGAGATTATAATAGCCTTCACCAACCCACTACTGGACTTGAAACCGGAATACTCTTTCAGGTCCTTCCAGACACGAATGTTCTTGCTATCAGAGCCCGTGTAAAGAAGATCTTTAGCAGCAGCCAGTGAATAAATGTGTCCCTCTTCACGAACAAGCGAGCCAATGAGGCTATTCTGAGGAAGATTATCTTCAGAGGGATTAGAACTCCATGAAGTATTGGTAAAAGGAGTGGTTTGGTTCCAAGGCGACATAGTCATTGGAGACCCTTCGCAGCTTAGCCTGTTAGGGTCAAACATCCCAGGGGTTGCCGAGGCACTACTGCTACGAAGATGAAAGTCATCGTCATGGGCAGTGGATGAAAGATTTGGATCCGAATGCATCATGTGGCCGTATTTTGATCTTGGTAGGCTATTACCGGTATCAAACATGGCGCCAATATCTCCTCCTCCGTCTCTCATTCCAAGTTAAACCACCCCTTAATCTTAAAACAAGATCAATAATGGGAAGAATTAAGAACAGAAAATTAAGAGAGTGTTTGTTTTTGTTCAGCTGATTGAGGGAATGAAAGAAGAATGAAAAAGGAAGGGACACAGAGACAACGAAGGCTAATAAGAAATACAACAACTAAAAGGCGGGACTCGGGAGAGAATACAGATTGTTTTTCCCTATATATAAACTGCTTCTTAAAAGAACGGTAGAGACCGTCGGGAGACGTGGGTTCGTGCCACGTGTCCTTGTTCGGTTGCTTGCAGTTGGGGACTGTGTTCGGGGTCTCCTGTTTCAAACTTTCCGGATTCGCAGGCGTGCGTGATAGTTTTATTAGTTGAAAATTGGTTAGTTGCTTTTTAATGTTATTTTTGGGTAGAATTGTGTTCTACTCTTTCTCATAATTTACTAATTTCTGTTTTTGTTTAAATTTAGCTAATAACCTATTAGTTAATCAATTATTGCACTAGCTAATTTAAGTAAAAAAGAAATGCGTACAATTAATCTGATCAGGTCATACGATAACAGGTGTGTTTCCTAAACGGACCACTCAAATTTTGGGTAATCAAGTTCAACAGAAACATCTTAAACCATTTAGACGTAAAATTACTTTGCTGACAGCTAATAAAAGTTTTCCAAAATAAACCCGTGGGAAATGGTTTTTTCGGTGCAAATGAAAATTAGGTAAGATTATTTTACGTGGATAATTTCAATTAACGAAACAATTCTAAACAAGCGATTAAGTCATTGCTGGTAAATGGTAAAACCTGAAACGTTTTGTCTAGAGAAAAATCTGATTAGTAACCTATCAAAACATGTGGATCTTAGGAATTACAGCCATGGCCGGTTTTATAGAGAATTGCATTTTCGAGACCTGATGATTATTTATTAGCGGTTATTTTTTCTGTTAGTTAGTTATCAAGATTAGTTCATATTTCTAGATAGCTGATCGTGTATATAAGATGAGACTCTGTACAGTGGTTTAGTAATGAAATACACCGAAAGTTTTCACAATACTTTTCTATTTTAGTTTTGTTCATGGTATCAGAGCAGTGACCGATTCTGCAAACACTTACTCAAGATTTGACGAAAAGCAATGGGAACACGTTTTCCAGATGCCGACGAGCCACAGGATGATTGTTTACAGCTGTATAGCTCTGATCATCCTGGTATGGTGCTTGTGACTGCGCCATTAACTGACGTAAACTTCTACTCGTGGAGAATTTCTGTTCGGAATTCCTTGGAGGCTAGGGATAAGCTTGGGTTCGTGGATGGAACTATCCAGCCACCCACATGTGACGTGCGCTACAAACGCTGGAGGAAAGTAGATTGTATGGTTAAGCAATGGATTCTGAATTCCATTTCCAAAGATATATCTGAATCATATATTACATGTGGTTCTTCTAAAGCGTTGTGGGATAAGCTCGAAGAAGTATACGGTGAAAGCAATCTACCACAGCTTTTCCAGGTACAGAGGGAGATTAATTCCGTTGAGCAAGGTAACTCCTCTATCACCGCCTATTACAACAGGATTAACAAATATTGGGATGAGTTAGGGCAGCTTATGCCGATACCGGGTTGTAGCTGTCAAGGTTGCCATTGTGGGGTTCACAAGAAATTAATGGAGATGGATGGTGCGAATAAATTGATTCAATTTTTGATGGGACTGAATCCCTCGTATGACCATATTCGAAGTCAAATCTTGGCCCAGGATCCACCTCCTTCCGCCAGTAAAGCTTATTCTCTTGTTCTCCGAATTGAGAAGCAGAGGCAGGTGAATATGTTAAATGAAGACGCGGGCGCTATAGCCATGATGGTGAAGGATGATTCCTGTAACAAGAAGGGAGCTTTTCCTACAGAAACTATGCTCAAGACTGGTCATCGAAAGAAAGATACTAAAAGAAGAGAGGATAAGCATTGCGACTATTGTAGTTTGGATGGTCATGAGAGGGATACATGTTTCAAGTTACATGGTTATCCTGACTGGTATACCGAGTTGCGAAGCAAGCGTGATGGTACAAAGAAAGGGCAATCTAAAGGAAACTCTGTCCATATGGTGGATGCTGTGGAACAAGGTGTGGAGACTGGCCTCGATCTCTCCAGTAATTCCTCTGCACTTTCTGCCTTAATTCACCAAGAGCTTACGAAGTTGCTGAAAGGGAAGCACTCCGGTGATTCTCATTTCCTGAATTTAGTGCAGAATGAATTTGCAGGTATGTCCATTCTGACTCCTGCTATCAACTCTATTAAGAAATCTGGCACCTGGATTGTGGACTCTGGTGCCACCTCGCATATATGTGCACATAAGGGATTGTTTCGTTCGTTGGTTTCTGTTAAGAAAATCACGAAGTTATTCTTGCCTAATGGTGAAGTAAGTGAAGTACTGTATACTGGAGACATAATCTTGAGTGATCAAGTGATCTTGACATCGGTTCTTTATGTGCCCACTTTCAGCCATAACCTCATTTCGGTCAGCAAATTGGCCAAGAACTCTTCCTTCAATGTTTTGTTTTTCACTGAACATTGTTTGTTACAGGACCAGAAGACTGAGAAGACTGTGGCAACAGGGAGAGTTTTACGCAATCTATATTTTCTTGACAACAATTCATTTCTGAGTGATATATCAGATTGTAATAACTCGTGTTTTCTTCATCCATCTCTTAGTGCTACAGATGAGAACGTTTGTAATGTTCATAACCGAATTGTTGACAATGTTTTGTGGCATTCCAGATTGGGTCACCCATCTGACATTGTAATGAAGCATGTGCCTATTTGCAGTGCTTTTGTTAATAATGGGAGTTTTGTTTGTGAAGTTTGTCCTCTCTCTAAACAAGTCCGAAGCTCTTTTCCCAGTAGTCATACTAGAGCAGATGCTAACTTTGAATTGTTACATGTGGATATTTGGGGCCCTTATAAAGAAATGTCTATCTGTGGGGCACATTATTTTTTAACGATTGTTGATGATCGCACCAGATGTACTTGGGTTTTGTTAATGAAACACAAGGCGCAATCTTGTTTTCTTTTGGAGCAATTTATTTCATATGTTGAGAGGCAGTATGCGGGGCTTGTTAAGATCATTCGCACGGATAATGGGGCTGAGTTTTTAGGTCATCATTCTCAGACTCTGTTTCAACGAAAGGGTATTGTTCACCATAAAACTTGCGTCTATACCCCCCAACAGAACGGGGTTGTGGAGCGGAAGCATCGTCATATTCTTCAGGTGGCGCGAGCTTTGTTATTTCAGTCTGGGCTTCCCAAGCGATTTTGGGGACAGAGTATACTTCATGCTGTCTACATTATTAATCGTCTGCCAAGTAAGGTCCTTGATTGGGTGTCACCGTATGAGATGCTTTCCGGCAAGTCCCCTGCTTATGATGATTTCCGTTGTTTTGGTTGTCTGTGTTTTGCTACAAATACTCGACCACACAAGGATAAGTTCGGTTCTAGGGCTTTTCGTAGCGTTTACCTTGGACATTCTCCTGGTCAGAAAGGCTATCGACTATATGACTTACACACCCAGCGATGTTTTGTTTCTCGGGATGTTTGTTTTCATGAGAATGTTTATCCTTTTAAACATTTTGTCACTGATAGTGATTCTCGACAGTCTATTTTTTCCCCTTCCCCTATGCAGGATGATTATTTTGCTCCCTTGTCCTCTGCCGAGTGTGTTGCTCCTCCCGTGGATGATGGCCCTTCTCCACTTACTTCTGATGGATCTTCTTTGGGGCTGACTGATTCGGCCCATTCTCGCGCTACTGAGCCCGATTGTCCGTCTCTATCTCCTATTTCTGCTCCTGAGGTTCCCCTTCGGCGCAGCAATCGAACTCGGCAGCCGCCTCCTTGGATGAGTGATTTTGTGTCTCATATCCAACATCGACCTCCGTACTTGCCTTAACCCAGTGTGTCTTCCTCTTCGCCTTATACTCCTAATACCTTTCCTTTTATTGTAAACCCTAATTTCAGCACATCGTATGTTTATTTTCTTGCTCATGTTTCTACTGTTTATAAGCCTACCTCCTATTTCCATGCCAGTAAAGATCCTCACTGGGTTGCGGCTATGAATTCTGAACTTACGGCACTCGATGCTAATGGCACCTGGGAGCTTACTCAGTTACCTGAAGGAAAGAGGGCCATCGGTTCCAAATGGGTCTACAAGGTGAAATTGAAACCTAATGGAGAGGTTGATCGTTTCAAGGCACGATTGGTAGCCAAGGGCTACAATCAGATTGAGGGCGTCGACTACCATGATAGTTTCTCCCCAGTGGCTAACGTCGTCACGGTAAGAATTTTGTTTGCTCTTGGTGTTGCTAAACAGTGGCCTTTGCATCAACTAGATATCAATAACCCCTTCCTCCATGGGTATCTGGACGAAGACGTGTATATGCTTCCGCCTGATGGTTATACGAAGGCTGGTCGTATTGATGTTTGTAAATTGAAACGATCGTTATATGGTCTGAAGCAGGCTTCTCGGCAGTGGAATGCCGAGCTTACTACTCAGCTTCAATCATATGGTTTTCAGCAATCCCCGAATGATCACTGTCTATTTACGTTGAAGACTTCTTTTTTTTTGATTTTATTAGTTTACGTTGATGATATGCTGCTCACTG
The DNA here is from genome assembly GCA_026284465.1 of Erythroxylum citrifolium. NCBI lineage: Eukaryota > Viridiplantae > Streptophyta > Magnoliopsida > Malpighiales > Erythroxylaceae > Erythroxylum > Erythroxylum citrifolium. Next base: position 20,682,670 of record JANKOE010000006.1, read on the forward strand.
GTGATTCTGTTGATGAGATTCAGCGAGTAAAGTTGTTTTTGGATAATGCTTTTACTATTAAAGATCTTCAGCATGCGAAATATTTTTTTGGGTCTTGAGATTGCCAGGTCTTCCTGCGGCATTTCCATTAACCAGAGGAAGTATATCTTGGATTTAATTGCTGCTGCCGATTTGATGGGTAGTAAACCAGATGCTACTCCTCTTCCGAAGGGCTTGATTTTGACTGGTGCTGATGGTGTGCCCCTTGAGGATCCTCAGCCTTATCGACGATTGGTGGGCAAATTGCTGTACTTGGGCTACACTCGCCCCGACATTACCTTTGCTGTTCATCAGCTCAGCCAATTTGTTCATGCGCCCACGGTGACCCATTGGCAGGCGGCCCAGCATGTTTTACGGTATTTAAAGGGTTGTCCTTCTTTGGGTTTATTTTATCCTGTGAGTTCTTCGTTTCAGATTACAGCCTATTGCGATGCTGATTGGGCAGCGTGCCCTGACTCTCGTCGTTCCGTCTCTGGATTTTGTGTGTTTCTGGGTTCTTCCCTGATTTCTTGGAAGTCGAAGAAGCAATCCACAGTCTCTAAGTCGTCTGCTGAGGCGGAGTATCGCAGTATGGGTTCTGTAGTGTGTGAACTCTTATGGATTTCTTATGTTCTGCGTGATTTTCAGATTCCTGTTTCTCTTCCTATTTCTCTGAAGTGCGACAATCAAGCTGCCCTCCATATTGCTGCTAATCCTGTGTTTCACGAACGGACCAAGCATCTTGACATCGATTGTCACATTGTTCGGGACCAACTGCGTCTGGGTTTTCTTTCTTTGTCCCACACTTCCTCTTCCACACAGCTGGCTGATATCTTTACCAAATCCCTTTCCTCTCCTGTTTTTACTGCTTTTGTTGCCAAGTTGGGCTTGTTCGATTTCCTCCAAGCTCCAACTTGAGGGGGGGCTGATGATTATTTATTAGCGGTTATTTTTTCTGTTAGTTAGTTATCAAGATTAGTTCATATTTCTAGATAGCTGATCGTGTATATAAGATGAGACTCTGTACAGTGGTTTAGTAATGAAATACACCGAAAGTTTTCACAATACTTTTCTATTTTAGTTTTGTTCAAGACCAACTATAGATCTAGTTGTAAGAAGTTCATAGAGTCCATCAATCCCATTGTGATTCTACAAGGAAAAACTGTGTGATCTGAAACACAAAAAAAGGATGTAAAGATATAGAATTGTGAACTGCGAAATACTTCTAATGCTTCTGAAAGGTATTTGCAAGCTACAATTGTTTAGAGAAACTAAAATTGATGGTGATTAGAAAACAGGTGTATAGGTGTAATTATTTTTTTTATTGCTTATAAAAAGTGTATGCGAGCACCGAATTGGTTAGAGGTCGAGGGTGAATAAGAACTCTTGATTGAATAAAGGTAGGGAAAATAGGAGAAATGTGTAAAGAGCAGCCCATGGTTTTACCCAAAAAAAAAAGTGGAAATAAAAGTGCAAGTGGAAGATGAGCAAGTGGAATGGGTCATTTTTTGTTTAGAGAAAATGGTGATCAAATTTAAGGGGTGTGGTTGAGTGGCAGGGACTCATCCATCTTTAACCAAAAGTTAGTGGTTCGATCCTTGACTTTGGGTATGGAGCAGCCTTAAATCCTTAGGCCAGTTGTCTCACCCTGTGAAGTACCTACAAACCAGTGAAAGGATTAGTTACTGAGTCCGCCAGTAAATACCCTGATCTAAGATTAAAAAAAAAAAGAAAGAAAACAGGTGCATGCTGTATAAGTGTAATTATTTTTTTATTGCTTATAATTCTAAAGTTTATGCATGCACCGAAATGGTTAGAGGTCGAGGGTGAACAAGAACTCGTGGCCGAATAAAGGTAGGAAAAATAGGACAAATGTGTAAAGAGCAGCCCATGGTTTTACCAAAAATAAGTGGAAATAAAAGTGTAAGTGGAAGATGATGAGCCAGTGGAATGGGTCATTTTTGTTTGCTACACTCAACACTCAGTAATTCTGAATAAAATATACGTTGATTTTTGTCCCGATTTCATTTATTTTATAAAATATTTTATTATTATAATAAAAATTATAAAATGTTTGTTAAATTTTTTAAAGTTATTTAAAAACATTATAAAACTAACTATTTGTGCATATGATAGAGTTTTAATAACAATTTCAAATCAGTTTATAAAAATTTAAATATTATTTGTAGTTTTTAATAACTATAATATACAATCAATTTTAAAACAAAAAAGATCACATAAAAAGTCGATCTTTTATCTGACAATTTTCTTTGCTGCTCTGGAAGGCCATTGAAACTTTCCCATGTATTAGCTTCATCAACCAGCAGCTTAATTTCAAGCTGCAAGCAAGCACCAATAACTCATGCCAACGAATTGCAAACCTTCGGAGTGGTGATCATACGCGACAATCGATTACGACATTAAATTGAGTTAAATGATCGTTTCATCACAATAGTTTAAGTTATTGTATGAGGCCAACTTAATTAGTTTTATGTATTCACTAACATACTTCTTCAAGTGAAAGTCCTTTGAGCTTGAAACTTGCACAGGCTCATCCTACCTTATGCTAAATAATAGGTAGTTGAGAGAATGCTGAAATAGGTTTTGACCTTAAAACGTCTATGTTCATTGTCTCTTACAGTAGAACTCCATTTGGCAGATGACAGGTGTTAGACACAATTTGTAATACATACCAGACAACAGTCACGTAGCAGGATCGGTGATATATCTATCATTTTGTCACATCACCGCGACTCTTGCGGTTTATCCTCGACACCTGGCACTTTCATCAAACGTACGTTCAGGCTGTGGACCATAGAACAGGCTATTATTATGTTTGTTACTCCACCATTCCTGGAAAGCGGAAACAAAGAAAGCAAATCATGAAGGCGACCACCGGCCCAAGTAGGGAATAGGAAGTGAAAGTCCTTATCTTAATAGTAACGCCAAAGACACTTGAAACACATAAAAGTTGTTGAAACTATTCGTTAAAATTTATTTGCCCTTTACCAATTACAAACGAACTGGTTCTTCTCGCTCTTATTTACAAATGGGATGTTAATCTCAAGTTACATTCAATTATATTGACTAATGAAGTTCTGTAGTAAATTTTTTTGAATTATTAATCAATTGTAAGTCAATTCTATGAAGTTATTGATGGTCGTTTTCTTTTTATTGTTAGTGATTTAATGGGACAATTATTAATCACATATTTTCACAAAATTAAGGTCAAGAAATCTTAATGGATTAGGATTAAAATGATAAAAGAAGCTCAATAAATAATCTAGTTAAATGCATTGACGTCTAGTCAGAAAATAGCTGCTAAGGTGTTAGGCCCTGAAAATTTTTCTTTTATTCTAATATTTTTTATTGATTTATTTATTCATTTGTCTACTTTGCTTACTTTTTATTTTGCCTTAATTGTTTTAATTATGTATATG
>JANKOE010000006.1:20708379-20727869 GCA_026284465.1 Erythroxylum citrifolium
TATGGGTAGTAAATCGTAAAAACCGATGGATATGGATATGGATATGGGTTGAGTCATAAAAAATGGATATGGATATGAGTAGAGTAAAACCCAAACCGAACCCTATCCATTGCCATCCCTACTTGGGTCCCAGTTTTGTGGTCTTTATCGATCAAAAAATTTTGAAACATCTGTTGCAGCAGAGGGTAGCTAGTTATGATCAATAGAATTGGATTTCAAAGTTATTGGGATACCATTTTAGGGTAATTTATAAGCCAGGCCCTGATCACAAAGCTGCAGACGCTTTGTCTAGCATGCATGAAGTAGGGGAGTTTCACACTCTGGTGTCGTCACCAATTTGGGATCAAAGGAAGGCTCTGGAAGTAGAGATTGTACACAATGCATTTTTGCCGAAAATTGTGGTAGATTTACAGGCTGATCCGCATTCTCGGGCCAGATTCAGCTTGCATAAGAATGTACTGCTTCATAAGGGCAGACTGGTTATTCATTCTTCTCCTACGTTTATTCCTATACTATTGGAAGAATTTCATTCCTCTCCAAGTGGAGGTCACTCTGGTTTCCTTAGGACTTATAAACGCATCGCAGGGAATGTGTACTGGGTAGGTATGAAGAAGCGAAATTCAAGAGTTTGTGAGAAGTTGTGAAGTTTGCCAATGACAAAAGTATGTTGCAACTTCTCCACTTGGGTTACTGCAACCATTGTTGATTCCACAACAAGTATGAGAGGATATTTCTCTTGATTTCATTACCGAGTTGCCAAAATCTAAGGGGTATGATGCAATCATAGTTGTGGTGGATCATTTGTCGAAGTATGCCCATTTTGTGTTCCTTAAACGTCCATATACTGCTATGACTATAATTTTTGCTAAAGAGATCATTCACTTGCATGGCATGCTATAGTCAATCATCAATGACAGAGATCCCTTACTTGTCAGTAACTTTTGGCAAGAGTTGTTCAAGCTCTAAGGAATAACGTTGAAAATGTCTTCTTCTTACCATTTAGAAACTGACGACTAAACTGAGGTGGTTACTAGGTTTTTGGAGACATATCTACGTTGTTTTACATCCGAGCAACCCAAGGAATGACAAGGTTGGCTTTCTTGGGCAGAATTGTGGTATAACACCACCTTTCATATTTCTATAGGTATCACACCCTTTGAGGTTATGTATTGAAGAAAGCCTCCGACTGTTGTGAGGTTTGTGTTAGGGGAAACTAAGGCTGAGGCTGTGAGTAGAGAATTACAGGACCGTAATGAAATTTTGAGACAGTTGAAGTATAATATGTTGAAAGCTCAAGAGAAGATGAAGCCTTATGGTAACAAACACAAAAAACTGCACATGTTTGAGGCAGGAGAATGGGTTTTATTGAAGTTGTGCCCATATAGATAGTAAATCATAGTGAGAAGAATTAATCAGAAGTTAACACCTCGTTATTATGGCCCCTATCAGATTTTGGAGAAGTATAGTGATGTGGCATATCGCCTAAATTTACCACCACAGTCACAAGTTCATCTCATTTTTCACGTGTCGTAATTGAAGAAAGCAATTGGACAATATACTACTGAAGCAGAATTGCCTACAGAGTTGGAAGTTGTCGCTGATGGAATTATTAACCCTATCAAGTTTCTAGCACATAGGGAAATTTTGGTTGCAGGTGTCAACCAGCAGTAATTACTGGTTCAGTGGAAGGGAAGTGCGGAGGAAGATGCTACTTAGGAGGATGCTATGACTCTTAACAACCAATTTCCTAACTTCAGCCTTGAGGACAAGGCTAACTTTGAAGACGATGGCAGTAATAGAGACTAGTTATTAAGGCCAACATATGTGAATCCTAAGATGTGGAAAGTTTATAAGTAGAAGAATAAGAAGGGTAAAGAGGGGAGATGAGAGTAGTAGAGTGAAAGATAAATCTCCTGAGCTAGAGTTAGTTACGTAGGGAGAGAATAAGAGGGGTGATGAATACGGGAGAAAATTTAGTTTTGGTAAAGTTTTCTGTTATAACAAGGGATATTCTCTCTGGGAGGAGCTCAGGCTCTGGACACTCTTTTGTTAGGATTGTTGTCTCTTTTTCTTCTTAATAATCTATTCTATTTCTACCTTTATCATTTGGGAAATCCATCATTAGGTGAAGAAGTAGGCAAGCAAAGGTCACCTCTTCCACAAGTCCAGGTCTATAGCATCCTGATATTTCTCCAATACATGTATCTTCTCTTCTCACACTGACATGATCCCTTACATAATGGAAGTTGTTCCATAAAGTAAGTACACATGTACATAATTAATGTGACATGAATACCGACCTTTATGAACAAAAAATGGGGAAACAAAATAAGATAGTGACCTGGAGACTTGCCATTACGAAGAGGGCCCCCTGAAGAAATTATTTATCAATCAATAACATTTTATGAACCTTGACAAATCATACGTGAATAATAGAACAATATTAAAAATACCTTGTTCAAAAGATAATGATTGTTGTTCTTAACTTGTAGAATCACCTTTATGCAATACCTACAAAAAGCAAAAAAGTTTATGACCTTCTCTTATTTATACTACCATTTTTTATCAAGTTATAGATGATATAAATTCAATCCCTCATTTGGGATTATAAGATGTAAATTAATTAGTAAAAAATTTTAGGCCATATCATCAAGGTGTGCTAAAATCTTACATAATAATCATACTACATTTAATAAACAAGCTAATAAGTCTAAGTTCATAAAAAAATAAAAAATATAATCAAAGACTTTCAAGTATCTATTTAACCTCATTGAAAAACAAAAGACTAATTGGTGATTGAGAAAGCAAAAGTCTTGACTTAAAACCAATCCTTTTACCTTAAAAAGGCAACTCATTTGGGAGTCTAGATCCTCTGTCCAGTTTTATGGTGTCTTATTCTGTCCTATGAATCTTAGCCATTTATTTATACAGGTCCCACGTTTATTTATGCGGGACCCGCATTTATTTATGGGGGCCCACACGGGACTCACATAAATGAATGGCTGAGATTCATTGGATAGAATAAGACACCATAAAACTGGATAGAGGATCTTGTCTCCTCGTTTGGACCCTTGACAGTAATAAACATGATTCCAAGCATTCAGCATTTTCGTCGACGTGAGAAGAAAAACGACACTCATGACTTAGGTACTGGTGAGTCGCTTTAATGGCACAACGAAGATTTTAGAAGGAAAGAGGGCAGGAAAAGGATGAGTAGTTCAATTCATCAACAACCTATGTAGTGAATGGAAAATAACATGATGTCGTGAGGAGATGGGAATTCATTTGGGTTTAAACACTCAGAGGACACAGCCGATGCGACAGGGTTTGGTGGCATATTTTTTCAACCACAACTACTGGTTCGCATTCTGCAACGCTTAGGCCCATCTACGGAGGCAGAGAGAGAGAGCAGGATTAAGGAATAGAATTTTGAGAACCACAAGCAGAAAGACGTTGGATACCCAATGACAAAGTAACATTTGGGAATTGAAAAATGTATTCAAAACTCTCTCCCTATTTCTCCCTTTAACAATTCATTTCTTCAAGAACCATTGCGAGACTAATAATAGTTGGCTATCTTAATGAGTTTTTAGTATATAAAGTTGATTAAGAAGCTACATAATTTCAAATTCCAATTCTTGTTTGTAAAAGAAGGACACTAATGCTAATACAGGCGTTGAAAAATTAATCTGATAATGAGTATCCTAGCGTCAAGTCAGGAGATTGACCTAATCCTGCAGAACTGGAAAATCTATACGAAGACCCAAGACCATTGAGCAATAAGAATTATTATATGATTTCTATCAAATCGAACACAAGTCAGTTGTAGAGATGTTCCGAGTCATCGTCATCTCTTCATATACCACACCCTCCAAAATTAGCAAGTGATTTCCCATTTCCTAGTTTTCCATATTTATATACTTTAACATCTACCAGTAAGTGCGTAAGAATTCCAAAAGTTTGATCTGTCGTGTGCTTGGAAGAAGGGGAGAGGAGTTATCAATGAAACCTCTTCACTTGTCATATCTGCAGGAACTTCAACAGCACATTAAACAATCTTTAAATTGGTTTTTTAATATCCCATTTATAAGTCTTTTGTGTGAGATCATAACGTTCTACCTTCAATTATGCAAAAAGATGCATACATAAAATTACAAACCTAAACTTCCTAAAACAATCAATATTACAATATTTATGTTAGAGTCTAAAGGTGTATTATACACTTTGAGATAGAAAGAAGAGAAGAATAATACGCAAGTTTATTTATATCATTAACTCTTTAGATTTTCTACAATAACAACTGATTATAACTCCTTGTAAAGCCTAAAATATCATATGAAGATTCTAGAAATTCGTATGATAAAAAATAATGGAATTCTAAATAACACAGTTAATTATAACCATCCTTCACTAAGACAATCATAACTTTTTAAAGAGAATTCCAAATGATTTGAAACTTTCACTACCTGAAACTAGACTTAAAGAGCTTTAAATCCATAGGTTACACACCTAAAATGACCAACATTTGACCTTTCAAATTCTCTGTTAAATCAGTCTTAAATTCTGTCTAATGCAAACACTTTAACTATTGAACCATATTAAGTTTAGATTTCCAACATCTCCCCTTAAACTTAATTATTTTCTTTCTTACATCCTGAGAAACTTCTTGAAATTGTTAAAGAGTTCAGTCGGTAGTGGTTTTGTGAATATATCTGCTACTTGATCGCTACGTGAGTCATCTTTATGTCACCGTCGTTTTGGCTTGTAGTACTTCCTCCAACACCTCATGTTTCTTTTTTATCTTTCATTATTCATGAGCCTCCAATGAACTTGAGAGCTCATCTATAGTCATCTCTGCCAAGTTTTCAGACTCTTCTATTGTACACATCATATTCTCACAATCATCAGTTAAGGACCTTAGTATTTTCTCTACTACTTGACCATCATTCTTCGCCTCACCTTTTCTTTTGAGTTGATTCGCCACTATTTGTAATCATGCACCCATTTCAACTTTCATTTTTTAAAATTCAAACTTGCCTCTAAGTATTTGTAGGCAAACTTGTTTCACTCAGTCCGCACCTTTGTATGTTTTTTCAAGAATCTCCCATGCCTCTGTTGATGTTGTGGCACTAGCGATCTTCTCAAAACTGGATTCATCAATTGCTTGAAAAAAGAGGTAAAGTGTGGTTTTATCTTTCATACCGGTCTCTTTCAACGTCTTTATCTGATTCGCTGACATAGTACCTGTTGTTGCTGGTTCATCGTACCCATTCTCGACTATTTCCCACACATCTTACGCGCCTAGCAATGCCTTTATTTGTATTCTCCAACTGTCATAGTTATTCTTCGTAAGGTGCAATAATGGAACTTGTCTGAGCAGGGTCATGCTGGAGGTTGTAATGACTTTGATACCAATTTGTTAGAGTCTAATGGTGTATTAGACACTTTTGAGGTAGAAAGAAGAGAAGAATAACAAGAAAGTTTCTTTGTATTATCAACTCTTTAGATTCTCTATAATAAAAACTAATTACAATTCCTTGTAAATCCTAAAACATCATATGAAGACTCTAGAAATTCGTATAATAATAAATAATGGAATTCTAAATAACACTGTTAATTCTGATCATCCTTCATTAAAACAACCATAACTTTTTAAAGAGAAGCCTAAATGACTTGAAACTTTCACTAACTAAAACTAGACTTAAAGAGCTTTAAATCTATGGTTATAAACCCAAAATAACCAACATTTTACCTTTCAAATTCTCTCCAAATCAGTCTTAAATTATGTCCATTGCAAACACTTTAACTATTGAACCATATTAAGTTTAGATTTCCAACATGCCCCCTTAAACTTAATTATTTTCTTTCTTTCATCCTGAGCAACTTCTTGAAATTGTTGAAGAGTTCAATCAGCAATGGTTTTGTGAATATATATGCTACTTGAACACGACTTACTACGTGAGTCATATCCACGATATCGTCTTTCACATGCTCCTATATGAAGTGAAAATGCGCATCAATATGCTTACTCCTTTCATGATGCATCGGGTTCCTTCCCAATTCAATCGTTGACTTGTTATCCACTTGAATTTTGGTTGGCTTCTCTTGAGAAAAGTTCATCTCCTTTAGTAACTTACACAGTCATAAGGAGTGAAATACACATGAAGATGCAGCAACATATTCTGCTTTATAGGTTAAAAAAGTAACTATAGGTTGTTTCTTCGAATTCCATGTAATTGTCATGCTTCCCATGAAATATATAAAACCCCATAATGCTCTTTCTATCATCCATATCTCCCCTCCAATCACTTTCGGAAAATCCAAAAGATCAAACTCATTAGTATGAGAGTAAAATAAGCAATGAGATAATGTACCTCTAATATAACAAAGAACTAGTTTTATAGTTTTCCAATGCTTCATTATTGGCTCCTCTATGTACCGGTTTACCAAACCAACTTTATATGCAATATTTGACCTTGTGCATGTAAGATAACGCAAACTTCCATCCAAACTTCTATACAATGTTGCGTTAATTGCCTTGCTTCATCAAGTCGGGCAAATTTGGTACCACTCTTAACTGAGGTGCTTACGGGATTGCAATCTTCCATTTTAAACTTCTTTAAAATCTCTTTGGCATATGCTTCTTAAGACACAAAAATTCAAAACTTATCTTGTCTCACTTCTAATCCTAGAAAATAAGACATGAAACCTAAATCAGTCATCTCAAACTCCTTTTGTCATTTCTAACTTAAACTTCTCAATCATTTCCTTATTATTTCCTGTTTTAAGTCAACCACATACAAGGCTACTAATAAAATGTCATCTTTTCGTACCTTCACATATAACACATGTTCATATGGACATTACATAAACTCATTCTCCATGAATATCTATTCGGGTATTCCATGCGCTTGGCATTTGGTTCAACCCGTATAACGCCTTCTTTAACTTCAACACCTTGTTCTCCTTACCAGCTTTTACATATCCAGGGGGTTATTCGATGTAGACCTCTTCTTCAAGCACTCCATTTAGAAAGGTCAACTCCACATCCATTTGAAAAATGTTCCCCTTGTTTTGAGCCGCTAACGAAATTAGTAGTCAAATTGTCTCCATTCTTGTAATTGGGGCAAACACCTCTTCATAATCAATCCCAACTTTTTGCTTATATCCCTTCTCCACTTGTCTTGCCTTGTAAATCTCAATTTCACCTTTCACATTTATCTTCTTCTTGTAAACCCACTTCACACTAATGGGATTATGAGTCTCAGGTAATTTTTCAAGTTCCTAAGTATCATTCTTCTCAATTTCTTTCATCTCCTCTTGCATTGCAGCTTGCCATTTCTCATCTTTTATGGCTTGCTCAAATGTGATATCCTCTACATTTTCCAAAAGACACAACAAGTGTAATTCATTTGTTGCCTCGTGTAGGTCTCGCAACTTTTTATTTTTAGTGTTCTTGGCTTATCTTCATCATCAAATAAACTTGAAGACAGTTCAGCTTATGTTGTTGTTGATGTAGTTGTGTTTGTTAGTATGAAAATTGTTGTTGATGCTACTTCTTTCACTTCTTCATAAGTCATGTCCTCCATGGAACTCCAATTCCATATGGTTTCTTCATTTACCTGCACATCACAACTCAAAAGTACTTTTTTTGTAAAGGGATCATAGAGATTATACGCCTTGAACCTTTCATCATAGCTAATAAAACTCAACTTCTTGCTTTTATCATCAAGCTTTGTCCGCATTTGATCCGGAATGTGAGGATAAGCTACCCTTCCGAACACCTTCAAATGTGCCACCAATGGTTTGACACCATACCATGCTTTTTTTGGGGTAACATTCTCCAAATTTACCGTTGTACAATGATTCTGCAAATACACTGCACATCTTACCACTTCAGCCTATAATTCCTTTAGCATGTTTTTACTCTTTAGCATGCTTCGAACCATGCTGAGTATGGCCTGATTCTTTTTCTCCACTACTCCATTTTATTGAGGTGAATAAGGAGCTATTAAGAATCTTTTAATGTCATTGTCTTCACAAAAAATTACAAACTCTTTTAATGTAAATTCATCACCTCCATCAGACCTAAAAGCCTTTATACGCCCACCACTTAAGGTTTCAATAAGCACCTTAAATAAAAATAGAAAATGCTTCCAAATTCTCCTTTAAAAAGTAAACCTAAGTTCTTCAGGAATAATCATCAATAAAAAAAATAAAGTAATAGTGCTTACAAAGAGAGTTAGGAGATATTGGACCACAAATATCAGTATGAACCAATTCAAGCACCTTCTTCACACTATATCTTGCCTCTTTTGGAAAAGAATTCCTTGGAAGTTTTCCTAACACACAACCTTCACAAAATGTATCATAGTAGTCTATGTTTGGTATGCCATTCACCATTCTTTTATTTGCCAATTGTTTCAAACCACCAAAATTGAGTTGCCCAAACTGCAAATGCCACAACCAAGTTTTATCCTCTACACAAGCCTCTAAACATCTTGCTTGTACATTCACCAAATTCAACTTAAACATGCGATTTTTGGTCATTTCTATTTGGGCTAATAACCAATTATTTTGGTCCCTCAAATAAAGCATTTGGTCTTTCATAAAAACCGTGTAACCATGTTCCAACAACTGACCCAAACTCAAAATATTGCTCTTCATATCCGGGACATAATAAACATTAGGAATAAAACTTTCATTTCCATCTTTACATTGAATAAGAATTTTACCTTGCCCTTTGACTTTCACTTTTGAGGCGTTTCCAAATGATACATGGTCATCCATAATTTATTTTATTTAGGTAAACATGTGCTTGTAGCCACACATATGGTTGCTTGCACCAGTATCCAAGTACTATACTAATTCATTATTGGGGTCAGTCTCTGTTGTGTCTAGTTTCTGTTGCTTTTAATTGCCTTCATATCTTGATTTTGGTTACAAATCCTTGTGTTCTGATCCCAATGTGAGATTCTTTTTGGTGGAAATTATATGAATCTTGCATGAATGTTAATTGAATTATTTTGTGAATTTTGCAAAAAGGTTAAAGGGAAAGTTCACGTGATTTTACATAAAAAGAAAAAAAGAAGAAAAGAGGTGACATAACTTGTCACCACCGTGACAAATGCCCTCACTAGGTGACTTAATTTGTCACCCCGTGACCCCTTCTTCCTTTAATTCATCAACTTTTTACGTGTCATGTGCAGGAGGGATGACTCAAATCCCTAAACCTAGAGTCATACTACAAATATAAGGGGAATAAAGGATGGCAGCACATTGGACATTCCACATTCATTCACTGTACATACACACATTCCATTATACATATATTTTACACCATACAGACTCATTCAGAGAGAAATAAACAGAAAGAAAAAAGGAAGAGAAGAGAGAAACACAACAGAGAGATGTAAGCTTATGACAGAGATAGAAAGCTAGAGCTGCAGTCAAATCCCAGTAGTGAACTTGAGCAACCATTCGACTATGTGACAACCAAGCAAATGCAAAAGGTGAGAGCGAATGTAGGAAGCTTGAAAGTGGCAGGAAATGACCACAACTCCTTTGTCCGAACACTTTTTTGTTGATTTTCTTTATTATTTCTATGTTGTTTTACTAAACTCTGTTAGCTTTTGATAGTTCATTTTGGTTATTCACTTAGTTTACTGCTTTAATACTTCTCTTACATTGATTAAGATGTGATTGAAGTATTTAAATATAATGAATCTTGTTATTTCTGTGATTGGCTAATCTCTTTTTCTTGAGGATTAATATAGCTATTTTAGTCAAATATGCACGATTGAGGGACTGTTTCATTGTCTTATGTGTTGCTATAGTTTCTGAACTGAATGGATGTAATAACGTGATCAAACTTTGCATCATTTTGGTATTAAATGAAGGATCAAGAGAAGAAGTCTAATATGGAATGAGAAACTATAAACGCTTAGGTTAAGAACTAGAAAAATATTAACTTAAGTGGTAATTATTGGTTGGTTTAATAATTAATTTGGATGATAAACTTGTTGAATACAAAAGTTAGATTAGTTTGTTATTTGAATTTATTTTAGAACCCAGTTGGTAATTTTAGTAAGACAATTATCCAATCATTTTCCATTATTCATGCATAGGAGATTAAATTATAGAAATTAATTCTTAAGAGATTTCCACTTCGATTAATCTATTTATTTTTTCTCCCAGTTTATTCCGTTTACTTTGTAGTTTAATTATATTATTTCTTTTAAAGCCTTCACTCAACAAATCGGGATAGATTGTTTAGGATTGCATATGTTTTTTTTAAGGTTAATTTAAGTGAACCAATTTCACCTCCATTGGAGACGACCCTAGGTAATCACTACAACTACCTTGTATACTTGCGAGTAAGATAGCCTAGGTATTTTTAGAACTTATTTGGGCATAATAACCTCTCAAAAAAAAAACACTACACCATCACCTCCATTTTCTTCCTTTTTCTCATTCTCATTTCTTTTCTCGTTGGAATAACATTCTGTTGCGTAATAGCCATAAATTTTACAATTATAACACTAAACATTGTACTTACTTGATCTTCCTCGACCTTGACCTTGACCTCCACTGTATGAGTTTTTTTTATTCTTATCATCCTTATTCTCTTGCCATTCCTATTCTCTACCAAGACCTCTGCCGCGACCTTTACCTCGACCTCTATAGCCACCACGGCCTCTATTGCGATTGTTTGACTTCTCTTCTTTTAGTGTTGTTTTGGATTGAAGTGCTTCCTCCAACACCTCTTGTTTCTTTTTTGTCTTTCTTTGTTCATGAGCCTCCAATGAACTTGAGAGCTCATCTATGGTCATCTCTGCCAAGTTTTTAAACTCTTCTATTGCACACACCATATTCTCAAAATCATCTGTTAAGTACTTTAGTATTTTCTCTACTACTCGACCATCATTCATCACCTCACCATTTCTTTGAGTTGATTCACCACTATTTGTACCTTTGTAAGATAATCATACATGCATTCTGACTCTTTAATTTTTAAAAATTGAAACTCACCTTTAAGTGTTTATAGGCAAACTTGTTTCACTCAGCCCGCACCTTTGTATGCTTTTTCAAGAATCTCCCATGCCTCTTTTGATGTTGTTGCGCTAGCGATCTTCTCAAAACTGGATTCATCAACTGCTTGAAATAGGAGGTAAAGTGCAATTTTATCTTTCATACTGGTCTCTTTCAAAGTCTTTATCTGATTCGCCAACATAGTATATGTTGTTGCTAGTTCATCGTAGCCATTCTCGACTATATCCCACACATCTTACGCACCTAGAAATGCCTTTATTTGTATACTCCAACTGTCATAGTTATTCTTTGTAAGGTGCAGTAATGGAACTTGTCTGAGTAGCGTCATATTGGAGGTTGTCATGGCTCTGATACCAATTTGTTAGAGTCTAATGGTGTATTAGACACTTTTGAGGTAGAAAGAAGAGAAGAATAACAAGAAAGTTTTTTTGTATTATCAACTCTTTAGATTCTCTATAATAAAAACAATTACAACTCCTTATAAATCCTAAAACATCAGATGAAGACTCTAGAAATTCATATAACAATAAATAATGGAATTCTAAACAACACAGTTAATTCTAACCATCCTTCACTAAAATAGCCATAACTTTTTAAAAAGAAGTCCAAATGACTTGAAACTTTCACTAACTAAAACTAGACTTAAAGAGCTTTAAATCCATGGTTAGACACCCAAAATATCCAACATTTGGCCTTTCAAATTCTCTCTTAAATACGTATGAAATTCTATCCACTGAAAACACTTTAACTATTGAACCATATTAAGTTTAGATTTCCAGCATCCCCCCTTAAACTTAATTATTTTCTTTCTTACATCTCGAACAACTACTTGAAGTTGTTGAAGAGTTCAATCGAAAGTAGTTTTGTGAATATATCTGCTACTTGATCGCGACTCGCCACGTGAGTCATCTCCACGTCACCGTCTTTCATATGCTCCCGTATGAAGTGAACACGCACATCAATATGCTTGATGCTTTTATGATGCACCGACTTCTTTGCCAATTCGATCGCTGACTTATTATCCACTCAAATTTTTGTTGGCTTCTCTTGAGCAAAGTTCATCTCCTTTACTAACTTACACAGTCATAAGGAGTGAAATATGCATGGAGATGCACCTACATATTCTGCTTCACAGGTTGACAAAGTAACTATAGGTTGTTTCTTTAAAATCCATGTAAATATCGTGCTTCTCATGAAATATCCACCTAATATCTACCAACACTTCCCCTCAAGTTGGAGCATGAAGATCATGAATGCCCAACTTGTGAATAATGTAAAGAAATTGTTGTTTCCCAAGTGTTTTAGTGAAGATATCTGCCAATTGCTGAGAAGTACACACATGTGTTGTGACAATATTACCAACAATGACCTCATCATATACAAAGTGACAATCCACTTCTATATGCTTCGTACATTCACGAAATACAAGATTGGCTGCAATATGTAGAGCAACCTAGCTATCACAAAACAACTGCATGGACGATCATGAATCACACCTAAATATCTAAATAAAGACTTAATCCATTTCACTCACAAGTTGTTGTAGCCGTAGATCTTTATTTTGCTTCAGTAAAGGAACGAGAGACAATATGTTGTTTCTTGGTTTTCCAAGAAATAGGAGAATTGCCCAACAGAACAAAGTAACCAGTCAGAGATTGTCATGTCATTGGACAGCTCGCCCAGTCTAAATCACAAAACTCATACAACAGTAAATTACTACAGAACGCAGCAAAATCCCTTGTCTAGGATTCCTTTGAAGTAATGTAAGAAGCGTAAAGTTGTCTCCCAGTGTTCCTCCTTTGGACACTGTATAAACTGTGCCAAGATATGGATTGAATAACATAACTATAGGCACATAATGATCAAGTAAATCAATCTTCTAACTAACTAACAATATTTTTCAAGCTCGTTGAAATTCTTGCCAGTGGCTGAAGCAAGCTTATGGTTCTGTTCATTGGGAAAAGGAGCAAGTTTCGAACCAAGAAGACTAGTCTCAGATAAAATGTCAAGTGCATATTTACAGTGACAAATAAACATACATTCTAGATTCCTAGCCATTTCAATGCCTAAAAAGTATTTCAATACACTTATGTAAATATGCACTTGACACTTATGCAAATATTGCTTAAACACTTATGGAAAACACTTATGCAAATATTGCTTAAAGTATGTAATTGCATCATGATTATTGCCTATAATGAGTAAATCATCAACATAAATAAGGACATGTAAAGAAATCCCATCTTTTGTATAGGATAATAGAGACTAATCCACACAGGACTGAATAAATCCAAACTTTTTAAACGCAACAGCAAGTTTAGAAAACCAATTACAAGGACCCTGACACAACCAATACAAAGACTTGCGTAGGAGAGATACCTTACTAGGGGAAGTTGAAGTAAAACTTGGAGGTAATTGCATATAAACCTCCTCATCTAAGTCTCCATGAAAGAAAGCATTATGTACATCCATCTGGTGCAGCTCCCATTCTTTAGCCACAACAAGAGCAAGAAATGTTAGAACTAAAAGCATTTTGGCGACAGTTGTGAAAGTTTCATTGTAAACGATACCTGCAACCTGACTATTACCTAGGATTATAAGCTGAGGCTTAAACCTTTCAATAGACCCATCTAAATTATATTTGATTTTATATACCCACTTACACCCAATAAGCTTCTTCCCTGATGGAAAACTCTCTAATGTTCAGGTGCCACTCTTTTCCAATGCATCTATTTCATGTGTCATGGATTCCCTCCAATGACGATCACGCACGGCGTCAGAAAACCCAGTGGGTTCAGTACCTGTAGTAATAGCTGCCAGAAAACATTTATGTCTCACAAAAAATTTAACTCAAGTCACATAATAAGCTATAGGATATAAATTACTTTAGGATTTTAACTGAGTGCGTATGTGTCGCGATGGGGGTTCCAAACATTGAGCTATGTGAATAATATAATCCTTCAAACGGGTGTAGAGTTTACACTCACGATGTCCCCGACCAAGAAGACCATCCTGACCTTATACAATAGGTATAATAGTCGTAGTAGTTCCACTAGTAGCACTATCTTTCCTAGCACCTTCACTACTCTTCCTCTCTTTAAGAACATCATCCACCAACACAACATCATTAGTGCTACCTCCATCATGCCCAGGACTCCCCTTGATGTCAATAGGATTTTGAGAACCCCCTTCAATATCATCACCAGTATGCAGTGGCACATTTTCTATAGTAGTAGGTACCACCAAATCATCAATATATGAGGTTGGAGTTAGGTGTGAATTAACTAGGGTTTCTAAGTGTGTCAAAGAATTATGAAACAAAAATTGTGTCTCAAAAAATTGTACATCCCTTGACATAAAAAATCTCCAGTTTCTAAATCATATACTCTTCATCCTTTCTTTCCAAATTGATATCCCACAAATATACATTTTCTACTCTTTGAATCAAAATTTTCCCTGCCACGAGAAATATGGTGAGTATAACAAAAACACCCAAAAAATTTAAAAGGTTTATACGTGGGAGGCTAACCAAAAAGCACTTCATATGATGTTTAACCATTTAGTAGGGGAGTGGGAGTGCAACACCCCCTATATGGATCCTATAACCATCCACACATAAGGTAACCAATTTCCTGTACATACATTCACAACATGCATTTCGATTCAATGCTATACATATACACATTACAAAACTTCTCAATGCTTAACATTATCATTTAACAGTAGTAAAACATATAATCATTTACATGGAAATCTAAAAGAAAACATAAAATTCTCTTTAACCATTATATGTAGCTGATTGTGTATGATGGTACAACCCTAATTTTTAACCTAAAAAGGAATTTAAGAGGCCAAATAAGGTACGAAAAGATTAAAGACAAAAAAGGGAAGCAAATTCCTTACCGTTTGGAGAGCTATGAGGAACTAAACTTCATCCTTACAATTTAAAAAGGATATCGACTAATGTTATTCTTAACTTTCTTTTGCAACTAATTATGTTAATCTATATATTTTAGGATTTATATATGAATGATTTAGATATTCCAAATATATTTTTCATTTATGAACCCATTTGTATAATCTAGATTGCAATACGTAATCACTGTTGAAATAATACATGTTTATGAAAGTACAAATGTGATAGGAGTTAGAATTATGCTATAATTAGAATATGAAAGACATGTGACTTGAATTTTTGATCAAGTGGACTATAGTTAGTAAATTGGAATTAATTGATACCATTAGAGAATTGAGGTATTTAAATGAATATTTGGACTAGGAAAATTATCAAGTGACAAGTTAAGTTGGTTCATAGAAATTAAAATGATTAAGCCTAGGAATTAGTGACATTTGGCTTAGCTAATACATTGACCTTTGGCATCATTCAATATGTGACATTTGGCAGCATAATAGGAGGACAAGTGACCTAGTTAAAGTTTTACAAATGGCAGCTTAAATGGTGGGCAAGTGGGCTTCATGCCTTGGTGTTAATCGGTATCTTAACCTAATGACACATAGCTGGTGATGAAGAATGGTTTTGCTGGAGTAATTCCAACTTTCTTCATTCTTGTTTTGCTCCCACCAAAACCTCCCATCTTCTCTCAATTTTTGGACTTTTGGAGTTTGGATCATTAACACTAGGAAGCTTTGTAATTTATTCCATTAAGAAGTAGGTCTTGTAATTCTATGTATTATTACCTTGTTGATGCTGAAATTTTCACATCAAACCTAAGTATGTGCTGGCTGTTTAGAAGCTTAGCTTAGCTAGATTCTTGAAGTTAAATTTGAAGTTTAGTGAGGTAAGGGAATACTAAACTTTGTATCATGTTAGAACATGTATTGTTTGATGTTTGAAGTGGATAAAATGTGTACTGAATAAGAAAGAATTGAGGTTAGAAACTTGATACATGCTGGATACTTGTTAGAAGGAGTGGTTCCATTGAACATGTATCAGTATTTTAGCCATATCTTAACCTGTGTAGGTATCCAAATAAGATTTTTTTAAATTCAGATTAAACTAGACACATATATTTACAACTTTCATGAAGGAATCTAATTTTATTTCTGTCACTAATTCAAATTTGAAGTTGAGTTCTGGTTACTGTCCACCGTTGAAAACAATCTGTAGTAATTTGGGTATAACTCTCAGAATAATGAACCAAATTGCATTATCTTTATTTCTTTTGAAAACTAATACATACAGGAACATTTATTTAGAAGAACATCTTGTTTAAAAACGTCAGTTTCTAGGTCAGAATCGCCATACAAAATTGATACAAAAACCTGTCTTGTGAAAACAGTTGTTTGGAGGTTTCGGGTCACTTATCCCACAATTGTGGGAATTGATTAGGAAGGTGAAAAAAATGGGATTTTGTGCAATTGATGAAATATATAAGGTTAAGTTAATTTATTTGGTATAATAGGACTTAAATGGACTTGTTTAAGGTGTGTTATGAACTTTAATTGGTATTAAATTTAATTGATATGATAATATAAAGAATCTATGGTTTAATAATGATGAATACAATATTGAATTTCTTGGTGTGTTAATGAATGAATGAGTTCCAAAGGCTTATGTATTATGAATTGGATATGGATGTTTGTGAATTGGGAATTTCTGCGATGATATTGTGTTAATTTCTGTACCATCAAGTGTCCAAGGAGTTTGATATTTGGGATTGTGTTGGAAGTGCTTTGTATTTGTGTGAATATACATAATTTGCGATGACTCAATACCTCTATTGATGCATTGTTGAAGATACTGGTAATTGTGTGACATGTTAGTTTGTTTGGAAATCAATGAACATGTCAAGTTGAACAAAATGGAATAAAGTGGTATGTGTTGCAATATGTTCCTCACATGAGAATTCTGAAATGAAATTATTTTGTTTTAAAACGATTAAGTCCTATTTATAGGTAAGTAGGCATGTCTAGAAGGGTCTGCAGTTGCTCCTGTGAGACTTCGATGTCTCCTGTTATTGAGACATAAATCTCTCCTATTATGTGATACAGATCACAGTATCTCCCTTATTAATCCCGTTACCCACTTCTATATAAAGGATTAACAGACTAACTTGTTTTGTATTTTGTTATATGCTTAAATCTGATATAAATAAGCTTTTGATCTGAAACATATGAGCTCTATTCTGAAATAAGCAAATTATGCTTTGTTATAGGCAAGTTTTGTTCTGATATCTTAATATTCATCTTTGAAATTGCTGAGTTTTTCTCGGAAGCAAATGTGTAACCTGTTCTGATATACTATATTTTATTATGATATTTATGATATTTTAGTTCGATTTGAAAATGGGTAACTAAACATTGCTTATAATCTGATGTGATTTTGAATATGTGTATGTTTGGATGACTGTTTGAAATGGTTGTCAGCTTATATCCTGTTTAGTTTATTCCCCACTAAGCTTTATGCTTAGCATGGTGGTTTTGCCCCGTGTAGGTTCAGATATGAGGGTTTGAAGACTGGGACAATAATAACCGCAATGGCCAACGAAGAATGTGTTTTGTTTTGGGAATGTATGTAGCTCCCCCTTACCGCATGGTACATACCAGGATGCCCGTAGGTCATTCCGATACATATCCTACGATAAGAGTGAGCTAAGAACAATCACTACTGTACTTCACATGGCTTCATAATAATAAACATCAATATAAAATCACGAACTTTTTTGAAACCAAAATTTTCCTCATATCATTTCATTAAAATCAGAAATTTACATATCTGTCAGTTTTTTCACTGTTTATACATCACTCCAAAACCTAATACAATATGCTACATACACAGGGAAAATACATCAGTCCTAACTAGGTCATCCCAAAAGTCTCAGCTGACCGACCTGTGAGCTATGACTTCTCATGCCAACACGATATACACGGCAGGAAAAGTCCCTCTAGAGCTAGGAGTCTACTCTCGGTCCTGAAAAAATAATTTGTAATTTTGGGTGAGTTTGCGAACTCAGTGAGGTAACCATCATCGATGGTTTACTCAATTCATGCAACACTCAAGTATATCACAGTTAATTCATAATTTCACATTCAGAAGTACCACATGATTGTTATCACATAAGTATAAGGCATCTTTGTCTTTCACTCAATTAAAAAGATTCAATCAAATGCATATGAAATGCGTATGTGACACTTTTCCCATTTATTACGGTGTTGTGACCGAGCGCCTAAACTGTCCCAATATGGGTGCATTAATCGTTGAGCCTGAGGCTCTGAATCACTGTAGGCTCGAGGCCTAATTACATTGAGCTTTTAGCTCTCGGTAGCTGCTCCGATCACAACTGTCATTATGTGATCATGCATTCATGCATGGAATGCATATGTCACAATGAATCAATATATATGTCACAATTGATACATATGTCACAAATTATCACATCTTAAGTAAGTAGTTCACAGAATCACAAACAAGTAGTACTTCTATGTCATAGCTTCCCAATACATCGGACCTTTTGTCCGGAACCCATAATCAGAACACAATCCCACCATTATCCACCATAGAATTATAAGCAAAATAATAATTGAGGAACCGTCTAGGTCACTCACCAATAGCTTCTGAACTAATGCCTAGAAGTTTCGGTAATGTCGGTGGGTTGACGTTCCAAACGCGCCTCTATAACAGTCAAAATATACACACATTACCAAATGTACAATCATAAATATTTAATAATGCACATGTAGCGATAAAAATGAGTACAATGCATGTTCGTGACATTCCCGGCATTATTCCAAAAATTCTCATCACAAAAAATCCCTCTAAAAATTAGAAATCTAAAGACATCAAAATTACTCAATTCGGATCTCTATAGGTCCAAATATTGATAAAACATGGACCAGAAAAATAATTACTCGGTCCCCTCATTTTGACCTAACCAATCCACGTCAATTTCATCCCTAAAAATTTCCAATTTCACATAGGAATGAAATTAAATATTTCAAAAATCCGATGCCTCGAGAATCAGGTCAATCGAATGTCGGACGGAAAAGTTATTCACAAAAGAAGGCATAAACCAAATTAAAAAAAACATATACATATAAATAAAAATTTGCCTCGCGAGGGCGAGGCATCGCCCTCACGAGGAGGCGAATCAACTCGCCTCGCGAGAGCTAGGCATCGCCCTCGCCCTTGCGAGGGGCGAGCTTCCGGCCCCAATTATTCATTTTTTTAAACACTAAAAATCCCTTTTCTTCTAACATGCATAACTTCTAATCTGGGAGTCCAATTTTTACAAATTTGGTGTCTATGTAAAGAGCAAAGAAAACTCTACAAGTTTCATGAAGGACACATAAACCAATTTCACCTCTAATGGTGTCAAAAATGCAATCAAAGTTATTGCCTTCACATGAACATTCAAAACAGTACAACATTTTTCTAAAATCATATCTTTCCATTCCCTTTGCCAAAAATTCCAAGCTTT
>JANKOE010000006.1:20738424-20754803 GCA_026284465.1 Erythroxylum citrifolium
AGATAGTCTCTTTTGGCTATTTAGGTTGATGTCTTCATACCGATACCTGGATCCTGGGTTCGGGAAAGTCCCGGTGATAAAAAAGTTTTGTTTTCCGCACCTGGTACATGTGATGTACCTCCCGGGATTTTCCTACATGATTAAGGTGTTCTTTAGTTGGTTGGAAAGACTACTTCAAGAGCTACAACGCTTGTGAAGACCTTAAAGACCAATTCTGTCATCTAGAAGGTCAAATTTGGACTAGAAGATGTTCTGGCCAAAATGAGACGATGTTGATGTCATGAGACGAATTGCTGACGTCATACTAAGACGAATTGGAAAAATGGGTATAACTCAGATTCAGGTGTTCTTTAGACGAATAGAAAGAGGACTTCAAGATCTACAACTCTCATGAAGACCTTAAAGACCAATTCTGTCATTTAGAGGATCAAGTTTGGGCTAGAAGATGTTCTGGCCAAAATGAGACGATGCTGATGTCATGAGACGAATTGCTGACGTCATGAGACGAATTGCTGACGTCATACTGAGACGAATCAGAAAATGGGTATAACTTTTGGTACAGAACTCAGATTCAGGTTTTCTTTAGATGAATAGAAAGAGGACTTCAAGATCTACAACTCTCATGAAGATCTAAAGACCAATTCTGTCATCTAAAGGATCAAATTTGGGCTAGAAGATGTTCTGACCAAAATGAGACGATGCTGACGTCATGAGACGAATTGCTGACGTCATACTGAGACGCATCGGAAAAATGGGTATAACTTTCGGTACAGAACTCAGATTCCGGTGTTCTTTAGATGAATAGAAAGAGGACTTCAATATCTACAACTCTCATGAAGACCTCTAAGGCTGATTCTATTGTCTAACTTCTGTATCGTCTCACTTTTCTTCCGTCTACTTTTCTATCGTTCACTTTTCTATCTTTCACTTTTCTATCGTTCACTTTTCTATCTCTAGAACGTCTCCATTTGTAAGAATCATAACTTTTGAAAACATTTTACTTCTAACTTTCATCTTAACTCTTTATATTTCAAAAATCTCTTATCCACCAAAAACACCATAGCAACTCATGAATCTATCCACATTTCTCATTCCCTACTTTACTCTTATCTATCATTTCTTGTTTCGAAAATTCTTCATTCATTTGTTCTTAACTCGTGACTAACCACCCAAAATTTCTTATTCAATGGTTCTAATCTTTCATGAAAAGTTCGGGGTCCAACATTATCAGATATGATATGTTCTATAATGAGTCATGTAATCCTTCCTATCTCCTTCTAGGGATATACATATGAAATTTTTGTTTACCATCTTAATAGATTTCCATCTAAGTCGTTTGATAACACTCCATAAAAGGTATGGAATAGTAATAGACCAAACTTGTCATACTTAAAGATTTAGGGATGTGATACTTATATGAAGCGTGTATGATCTAATAAGCTTTAAGTTGTATAAGATAAATTCAATTTTATGGGATATTCTAAAAAGAGTGTCATATATCAATTTTATCACTCTTAAGCAAAGGGTGTCTATCTCAAAATATGCCACATTCCTAGAAAGAGAATTTATTCTCACAAAAAGTAGCGTAAGTGAGGTAGAACTTAGAAAAGTTCAAGAACCTTAAATACACATCGAGATGGAATAGGAACATCAAGTTGATACATGTGATATGCAACCAAGAGACACATAAGTTGCAACTTACGAGTAGGATACGTCATCCACCCACTAAATTTGATATACACAGTAAAAATAGGAAAGACAATGTACCGCTCATAGACGAAGAGCTTAATAATTTTAAGGAAGCAATATCTAATATTGATTCTTTAAAATGTCATAAAGTTATGAGATCTAAAATGATCCATGTAAATTAACCATTTATGAACTTTGGAGGATCCTCCTAATGGTATTATACCTATTGGGTGCAAGTGTCTTTTTAAGAGAAAAATTATATGGATGGTAATGCACACACGTATAAAGCAAGGCTAATGGCTAAAAGTTATAAACAAAAACAAGGAGTTGATCTTGATCAAAGCTTGTTACCAGTAGCTATACTTAACTCCATAAAGATCCTATTGGCTATAGTCACATATTATGATTATGAAATTTCACAAATAGATATCAAAACATCATTTCTTAATAGAAATTTGCTTGAGGATTTGTATATGACACAACCTAAGGGCTTTGAATATAAGAGATTTCCTAATCAAGTAGGTAAGTTTCAAAATTATATTTATGGACTTAAACAATCGTCACGAAGTTGGAATATATGCTTTGATGAGACAATCAAAGTGTTTGATTTTATAAAGATTATGGATTTACTATTTTTTCTTAATAAGGTTAGTGGTAGCATCATTGTCTTCTTAGTGGTATTATAGATGATATAATACTGATTGAAAATGGCATACCAATGCTTCATCATGTAAAGATTTGGTTGTCCATGAACTTTTCCATGAAGGATATAGGAGAAGCAACTATATTATGGGAATAAAAATATATAGAGGTAAAATAAAGAGATTGTTTGGCTTACCCCAGTCTATATATATATATAGAAAGTACTAAAGAGGTTTAGTATAGAGAATTCTAAGAGGAGATTCTTAACTATGTTGCATCGAATTTCTCTCTCATATAATATGTTTCCTAAGATACAAGAAGAGAGAGATAAAATGGATTATGCTCTATGTGCATTGGCAGTTGGATCAATCATATATGCGATGCTATATACTAGACTAAATGTCTTATACTTTGAGCATAACGAGCAGGTTTCAAGCCAATAATAGTGATGGCCACTAGACGATTATGAAAAACATTTTAATGTACTTGAGAAGGAATAAAGATGCCTTCTTGGTCTATAGAGAAGTTAAAATTAGAGTTAAGGGGTATTTAGATGCTAGTTTTCAATTCGATCCAGATGATAATAGATCACAGTTAAGGACATCTTCACTCTGAATGGCGGTGCGGTAAATTGCAAAAGTTCTAAACATGTTTGAACAAATAGTATTATATTATAACAACAATAGCGTCATTGCATAGGCAAAGGAACTAAGAACTCGTCAATAGTCTAAACATGTACTCATGAAGTTTTACTTGATTAAGGAGAAAGTGGAATGAAAAGACACAATATTATAGCAAGTCCCCTCTAAAGAGAATCTTGTAGTTCTTCTCACTAAGCCATTGTCTCAAAAGAGATATGATAGATATATAGATGGATATTGTATCAGATATATAGGCTATTAGCTTTAATGTAAGTGGGAGATTATTAATTTATGCCCTTGCAGCATATTGGTTGGTTGTAATTTTATATCGTTAATTTATGCCCTTGCAGCATATTGGTTGGTTGTAATTTTATATATAACATTATTATTTTAATTAATAAAATAATTTTTATGTATTTTATTAATTACATTTGATTATTTAATAGTAAAGGTAAAATCCTTGGAATAACTATTATGTAATAAAAATTATAATGAAACCATAATTATGATATTCAATTTGCATTTATATAGTATTCCTAAATTGTTCATAGTTTATAGTTTCATCATAACATGATATTGATGAAACAATAAAACTAGCCCATATTATGTTTCTATCTTATGTAATTGATCTTATAAATTAAAGTATAGAAGTACTTAAATAACATGTGGGTGTTTATTAAAGAATAAGTTTACTAAATTGACCCAATTATAAGGATCTGAAATAGAATATTACTTATGTGTCTGTGAATTTTCTTATTATAATGATTGTATAATCAATTCTTAGACTTGAGATTACCAAAGTGTCTCAAATGAGAATTATTACATTTTGATGTTATTTATGATTTATTCTATTTCTGGTAGCTAAGACAATAGTAGTTAGATATAGTATGAACTGTATAAAGATAGTTGAGTAAGTCAAAAAAGGATTCATCACCTTAAAGTAATTAGAAAGAAGGTTCCTTTCTTAGTAATGATGTAGGAATTATCTAATCGAAGTAAATTGATAATTAAAAAGGTGTTTTCAAATGTCAATTATTAATTAGAAAGAACAAATATGATTGGATTTGGAATAGTAGACACTAAATTCATACTTTATGTCCAATTAGAACATTAGAGATAAAAGAATTAAATTATACATCATAACCATGCATAGATAGATTGAGGGAAACTATTTTGACATTCCTAATATTTGGGTAATCATGACATGCTGTTAAACGTCAATCTTAATCTATATTTATAAATTATTCAATTAGAAAATTAAAGGTAGATTAAAATGAGTTTTAATTTATCTAATTCTAATTATAATTTATAATCACTGCAAACATATTAGGAACCTAACGAGTCACATAAAAAAAGTAGCTAAAAAGAGAATTTAATTTAAATTTAGACTTAATTGTGAAGTTTAAAAAATTTTAAGAATGAAATATGAAATACTTGATTTTATTAGAATTAGAATTAGAATTCAACTTTAATTATAATTAAGAGTTCATTTTTAATAAGAGTTATGCTCTTGTGTCTTTCTTTATAAATAAGAGGAAGGTAGCTAGCACTCCTGTCTTCAACTCTCAAAGAGTTTTATGCTAAGTAGACATTGGTAGATGTTAGATATTTAACCAACTCGTGGTTAGATATCTTGTAAAGAAATTTTTGTAAGAACTCGAATTAGGTATGATTCAATTACCATATTATATTTCTCTAATACATTCCTAATTAGATAACAATTAATTTTATTTTTTGATATATTCATAATTAAATCACAATTAAACTACAGTTAATTTGACAACATCAGAGAGCAAGAAAAAAAATGAGAAACATTTGCCAACAATGATAAAGACAGAAGATTAACCGACAATGAAAAGAAAAAGAAAAGATCGAAGACAATAAAGAATTTAAAAGTTCAACCCTAATATTCGCTTAGCTTTTGAATGTAGAGCCAGCAAAACTCCATGCCAATAATGGCGAATCTTATTACAATTCAAAAATTTCCCGCCAACGAATTACGAACCTCAACGAAATTGAAAATTTGATGAATTTGAGTTTAGATACGTATTAAGATTTTTTATAATACTAGCAACTTATATTTTGATATAGTATACAAAAGACTTGAATAAGTTATATGTTTGCTCCTTGAAGAAGGTAGAGCAAGGTAGCCGAAACCTACCCTCAGATGTCTCCAATTACCGCAAATGATGAGACACTTATGTAAAGGGAAATGGGATGTTTCTAACTTTTTCGTAAGTATTTCTCAAGAGAAGCTCGACTTAACTTACACGATTTTCGTTCTCACCTAAGCATTAGAAGATCAACATAAATTAAGTAAAGCAACGGGGGTAATTATTGGGACAGAACTAGTAAAAACCTATTCCCAAAATTGATACAAGGCTGCGAACCAGCAAAACCTATTTTACAGTTCATCTTTTCCCGACTCCTTTGTTGGTGCTTCAACTTTCCCTGACTCCTTTGTTGGTGCTTCATCTTTCCCCGACTCTGGCTCTGTAACTTTCTTATCCCGGTTCTTCTCAATGAAACTAACGATTGCTTCTTTGGACCTATCATCATCGTACTGCAAAACGTTCCCGCTTGCTGACCTGAAGTACACTGTTGGATATCCTTGAACGTCAAAAGTATCGTTCGGGACGTCATTTGCAGTTGCATCCTGCAGATTTCAAAACCAGTTGTATAATATATTCATTTTCACTATTTTAGAATCATAAAAATAATTAGAACAAGTAATTACTAATCACCGGAAAAGAAGGGTGTAAAAAAATCCTATAGATAATAGTTTCATTCCACCCATGATAGTTAAACAACACCATGCCAGCAAACAAAGGAAACTAAAAGATTAATTGAGCAAGCAAGTGAAATCATCAATTCAGATTAATCATCTGTGTGTGTCTGCGCGCGCGTGTGTTTATGTGTAGGGAGAAGAAGAAAACTTACAAATTTCGCAATAAGTACATCTGGATCACTTTGATATGAGACAGCAACTTCCTCCAATATTGGAGCCAATTGTTGGCAGTGTCCACACCAAGGTGCATAAAATTCCAGAAGAACTGAAAAGCAGCACATGTCAACATATGATGGATACAAATAATAGTATGAGACAGCTTCAGCAGGGGAAAGATACAAATATTTTGATCAGTGTGAACCCAAGAAGAATACAAGCTATCAGGCTCTAATTGGTGGATGCTAAGGCCATCTCCAACTATTGCACCAAATTTTTACACCAAATTTGGTGTAAAGTGGAATATTCCTATAATCTTTTTACACCAAATTTGGTATTACTCCAACCATTCTACACCAAAATTTCACACCAAATTATTTTCAAAGAATATACCACAATAATTTAGTTATTAAAAGGAAAATGCTACAATCCACTCAAAGAATATACCACAAAGTAAATTATGTAAATAAATCAATTTGAGAAAAGAATATAAAAGAAAAATGCTAAAAAGTAAAGGGATAAATTTGTCTTTTTGTACTTTTGGTGCAATGAATAGTAACTTTTGGTGTGTTACTATTCATTGCACCATTTTAGTGTGTAATTTTGGTGTCTTGGTTGGAGTGGATTTTTTGCACCCTTGGTTGGAGATGGCCTAACCCATCCAATACCACAACAACCTGAATGATTTATTAAGGTTCAGGAAGATCTATAAACAGAACATAATGCTTGGAGTGATAAAACCATTGGAAATATCACACATGAGTTGCATCCTAATTCCACAACACGTTGAAAGAAACAAGCAAGGATACAAACCATTTTTCCCAGAGTTGAAAACAAACTCCTGAAGGCTATCAGCGACCACAACTTTTACAGGTTCATCATTGACTTCAGGGATGGGTTCAGATTTTCTGTGTGGTGACAACTTTCCATCCTGCAGTGTCATAATTCAGAGTTACAATCCACTCAAGAAAAGATATTCAAGAATGAGAGAGAAAAGTCACCAACTCTTAACATATCATACTGGAAAACAAAAAATCTAAGGGACCATTTAGTTTCATTTTTATTTCTTTGTTGAAAGTTTTAGTTTTCGTTTCTTTTCTTTAAACAAAAAAAAAATGTTTGAATATTAATATCAATATAATTATACTTCTATTACTGATATTAATTAAATATTAAATAAAAATTAAAGATAAAGATAAAATTAATTTTAAGATTTAATTAACTAATTTTTTTAATCCCTTATATAATATCTATAATAATAATATATTCGTAATATTTTGTTAAAAATAAATAATTATATCAAGCAAAGAGTTTGTAAACTACATAAATTTATTAATATATATGTTAATTGTTAAAAACCAATATCATTTAGAATTAAATATTTTATATTTTAAGATTTTCATTTCATAAATAACTATTTTAAATTAATTATAAAATAAATTCAATAATTATATTGTATTATTCATAATCTTTATTAGTATTATTAAATATTATATATTTAATTAATAATAAAATCAAATTATGACAAAAGAATAATATCAGTTTCTATAGTTTTCATAGTTTTCAAAAGTTATGAGAATAGAAAGAATCTAGAAAGAAAAACAAAAACAGAAACTCAACCGATCAAATTCATCAAAATTTTTCCTGAACCAGAACCAAACAAGCCGTAAGTTAATGATGCCAAAATTACCTTGTAATCCTTCACCCAAGGAGCAATATGATCAGGCTCCAAATGTGCTTTCAAATACTTTTGGCCATCATTGGTCTGTATGACAACGAGAGGCACTTGGTCCTCTTTCACTCCAAAATACTGTTCATTCAAATAAGTTATAAGGAGTGCATGACAAAGAGATGATGAGAAAGCGCCATTAACAGGAACTAGAGAGATATTAACCTGAAGAGCTCCTTGACTGGCCTCAAGATCTCCCACCAAAAAGGCCAAGCCCTCTCCCTTGTATTGCTCAGCAACTTCACGATATTTAGTTTTCAACAACTCAGCGTCTTCATTGCTGAAGTTCACAAACAACATGGCCTGCCAATTTCAGAATGATATTTAGAACAATCACAAAATACAAGGGCCAAAAGAGAAAGGCACAATGCAGTTTACCAATCCACATTATCTGGAACTCTACTAATTGGTTAAGAACAACACCAAACGGTTCATTATAAAATGTTTAAAGCAAACATTGATAACTGATAGAAACTAGTTTGGATATAAACAAGCTCTCGAAGAAAGTTCAGTGGTGAATCAAGCACATAAAAACCCTGTTGACTCAAAGAATTGGAAGATCATGCCAGACAAGAAATTCTGTGATGCATACCTTTGCATGGGGACTCTCAAAAAACTTGACAACAAAAGGGTGATTGTTTGGGTCGTTATTGAATACAGTCACAAGCGGAATGCTAGCATCTGCAACAAACTTCTCCAGAGCATCCACTTTAAAGTCCTGCATATCCGTGATTTGATTAGCAAATGCTTTCCAATCTGAAGAAACGAATTAAAATTTTGGCATTTCAAAGGATTTGTACCAGATAACTCTCACAAAATAACATCTGAAACCTACAAAACAATCAAATACCTTGAAATCAACAAAGCGTTCATCAAAAGGCTTGAACAGCCTAACCAGTGGACCTGCCACTGATGATTCCCCAAGGGGAAGATGTTTAGCATCCAAAGTATGACGGAATTCGTAGTCTGAGCGCAATTTTTCAGCCACAGCAATAAAATTATCAAACTCCTGCCCTGAGAATTTGGGGAACACCCCAACCTACAAAATGTAAAAAAACATTATTTCATACATGTCCAGACAATGTAAAGAATAAACAAAAAGACAAATATAAAAGCTAGAGAACTTTTTCTCACAATGACTATCTTTCCCTCAGAGTTAAGATAGGCACCATCATCTGTTGATTTTATCTCGGCAGAAGCAGGACCACTTTGTTGCTTCAAATACTCAACAATGTCATCCGCTTCACGAGGGCCTTTGTACTCCTGAACAGATTTCCCTCCCTTTCTGAATATTTTCAGAGTGGGGAATCCGCTGATTTCATATTGGCTTGCAATATCTTTGTTTGACTCATCACTAGCATCAATCTTCGCGAGAGCTAGAGGAGGATCATGACTACTCAACACAGATGCTGCTTTTTCATACTACACACGAAACAATAGCTAGAGTTAACTGAACAGAAATATCTGTTACTTGAGAAATTGCGTTGAAGCTGAGTAGAAAAAAAACTACACAGAAAACTAATAGATACCTCAGGAGCAAGCTTCTTGCAGTGCCCACACCTACAAAAGAAAAAGTAAAGTTTAAAATACTCAAATCAAGGGCCACAAATGGCACTAGGAAAGGGGTGAAATAATTAATGTTTCACAACATTCAACTAACTTCGTATAAAACCAAACAGTTTGGCCCTAATTATTCATTTGACATTTTTCCGATTACATTTTGCTTTCAACGCCATAGCAATTACCAGATGATATGAACATTATAAAATTTTAAAAAATTCATAAAAATAAAATTCAAACTAAGTATGCATAAAAAAAAGATAGTAAGTTGGTATATGCATTGATTCTTTTTTTTTCACGATTCTAGCACCGGGACCACTGCATGCAGGTAAAGAAACCAGTGATAAACAAGCCACTACGAGACCCACACACACAACAAAGAGCAAATCTGAAATTGAGTCTGGAAATGAAGAAACAAACAGGAAATAGAAAATGAAAAGCGGGAAACTTACCAAGGAGCGTAGAACTCAACGACGATAAAATCGTGCTTGCTAACTGTGTCAGTGAAATTAGAGTGATCAAGAGTCAAAACGAACTCCTCCGACACACCACTATCTGCAGCTGCGATCGCTGCAATCAGATAAAAGGAGAACAAATAAAACCAAATTGAAACCTTAGACGCCATTTTTCCACAGAGAGAGTAAGTCTAAGGCGATTCTCAGTGAACTTGTGTAATCTATCTATCTCTTTCGGGTGTATGCTGCGTGGGTTTTAGTTTTACGTTTTATGGCGTGAGGCAACGACACAAGCATGGGAGCTACACGTGACTGCGTTTAGATATTTCTCGAGTAGGTTAATTAAGTTACTCGCTTGATCATTGGTCTGATTCCACGTGGATTTATGACATTGGGAGATTCTTGTCACTGCACGGAAATTTTGGTGAGTGGTTTTGAAAGGCAAGTGTATCTGACTTTTCAATTTTCTCTCAAATTCTATTGACTGAACATGGACAGCGTGATGGTGGGCGTAATTTTTTGAAACAGTGAAGGCTAATGACTAATGAGATGAGGACACGTCTGTAAATTATGACAATCGACAGCCATGTTCCAAATCCGTTTGCGTCGCAATTAATCTTACATTTATTTTAGTTAATTTGAAATTATATCATTATTACTATATAGATATAATATAGTAAAAGCTATAATTTTATCACTTTACTATATATGCATTAAATTTAAGATACGATTTTGTCTTGTAATGGCATTACAGAGTTTTTATAATAATTTTTCGATTTTTTAATTTCTTTTTCTTTTTTTTTGACAAATATTTTTGAATTTCAATAGGGGATAGGAAAGATAATTTAACCACTTAAAGTCAACTAGTCGGTTTTCAGCGTGAGATCCCATGTGCCCTCCCATTGCATAATAGTAATAAAACGGCAAGTGCTGATTAATAATAATGATGGTGCACGACTTATATTGAGATATGTGAAATAGGTTGGGCTGACTCATTAAGAAATCTAAACCCAAGACTGGGAGTGAAGGTTCAACCTAAGCCTAAGCCTAAGCCTAGGACTTAGTGTGGTGGTAAGCCTAATACAACAGCAATTAAGAGCGAAGAGTATAATCCAAGTGTCCGAAACAGCTCATTTGCTCTTCAAAGTATCGGCACAAAGTCGGAGTAAGTTGGAATTGATTTACTTAGGTAACTTAAGCCTTTTGGTACTAAAATGGTTGATTAGTTATTTTTTTAAAGAACTGATTTGATTATGTCAAATCAGGCTTCTTATTTCATAATAGAAGGAAAAGAGAAAGAGGGATTCTAGTGAGCATGCCCACTCACATATAGAAGAGACTTATTTATACTTGAAGTTTAGAAACGGATCTATTTGCCCTCTCACATATAGAAGAGACTTATTTATACTTGAAGTTTATAAACGGATCTCAAATCTAAAATAGATCTAAACTTTTTATAATATCAGAACTGATTCTAAACAGATCTTCATCATATAAATCATCAATTTTTGTTATCAGACTAATAACTTCTTCAAATAAAGAAGAAATAATTTTATCAAAAGCATTTATCGAATTTAAATCTAATTTTTGTAAAAAAATAAGTATTCATGTAAACAAAATCTCTAATATACAAAAAAGATTTAAAGGGTCTTCTAATACACTTTGGGACCTATTTCTTTGATGATTGGATTTGATAGTCATTATTATAAAAAGATTTTTAAAAAAACTACAAGAAAGGAAATCTTTAAAGAAAAGATATTTTAAAAGAAGAAAAGCCAAATATTATAAACGAAAAGTTTTTTTTATCTATCATTTCTAAGTTTGCTTCCTCCCTATTTTTATCTCAAAATTGTAAAAGATTATCATAATAATTTTTCCTTACTTTTTGTTTGACTATTCCTAGTTCATCTTTAATAGTCTTTATTTGTTGATAACTATTTTCTATAATATTTTCTATTTTAAGTAAAGGTTTTCTTTTTGAAAAAATCGGTTTTTCTTTATATCTTACACCGCGCTAGGCTATGTGAGGTTGAGAGGAAATAGGGGTAGAACGACTATAAGTAATTTTATGGCGATTAATTATTATCCAATGGTCACAAGGAGTTTTGAATTGTAATTGTTGTTTAATAGTAACAAATAAGCTTTTATGGAATAACTAAAGAAAATTATTTCCAAGAAGAATATCAGTACCAGTATCATAGAAATAAAAAGGTGGACATTTAATTAAAAATGCTCCTACAAGAATTTGAGGTTATTATATTCCATTAGATAAATGTATATGATGGTTAGAAATATCTAACCCTATAATAGGTTTTAAAGTTTCATGATATTACGAAGGAAAATAAGTGGATTTGCATAAGCAAGAACCTGATTCGCTATCTACATAAGCTACAAAATATTCGGCTCTATTTTTTTTTGGTAAATCAGTAAAATTTTATACAAATAAAAAAATGTTATGTACACAACTAAAGATTTTCTAAACGGAAACCTCTTACCTACCAAAAGGAATAAGGTAGTACAAATTCATAAAGATCCTAGATCAAGCCGTGTAACAAACACTACCAATAACACTCCTTCACAAACTTCCTACCAAGAAGCCTTAGAAAGCTAGCTCTTCTATCCAGTAACACAATTTCACCATCAAACATGCCAGCAACACAAAATGCCCAACAACCATATTCCAACCCCAAAATAACCAAATCCGCAATCAGCATAACTAAATATGAAGATTGTAAAAAAGTTCTATTTTCCTTGTCCACTGTCATGGTTGCCTTCTGCTCGCATACCTTTATTGATAGAGCATCCATATGAAATGGTTCTCCTACTATTAAAGCTTTTGATCACCTTCATTGAAGACATTTGATATGCTATAAGGGAAAAACTGTAAACCTGCAACTCCATGCTACCGATACCATTTCCTGCCAATAAGAATGTATATAGTAGTGGGACTAGTCATTATCGAGGAATGTATATGATATTATTGTTATATGTTAATTGTATTCCATATTGAGTTATCTTATATAGTTTAACTTGTTCGAGGAAACTAGTTCCTAACATTATTTCTAAATTAAATCTTTCATTTTCTACTAATAATCTTATTAGTATTTTAGTATCTCCAATCTTAATTGTAGTTTCTACAGCTGCATTTATATGGTGTATATGTACATTAAAATTTATATATTAGTAAGGTTTTG
Source organism: Erythroxylum citrifolium (assembly GCA_026284465.1). Taxonomy (NCBI): domain Eukaryota; kingdom Viridiplantae; phylum Streptophyta; class Magnoliopsida; order Malpighiales; family Erythroxylaceae; genus Erythroxylum; species Erythroxylum citrifolium. Next base: position 20,751,279 of record JANKOE010000006.1, read on the forward strand.
TTAAGTGAAATTTTATCAAATTATTTATTAAGTTATAATTAATATAACTTCCACTCACACTAGCATCTATTAAAATATTACAAGCGATGTAGCTTGTGCCATCAAAATATTATCCCTTTATTTTATAGTTAGAACTTATATGTTTATCTACTCGTATTAAGTTATTATTATATCTAGAACTGCTAGCAACACTTGTTTCAAAATAAGATAATCTTGGTAATAATCTATTATCAAAGGTTAGCAAAGGCTTTTGTTGTAAATATAATGAAAATTTTGTTTCAAGTTCCTCTATGTGTGCCATAGAAGGAGGATAAATCCTTTCTACTTTAGAAAATAATTTTGAAAAATTAATAATATCTTATCAGCAAAAAATTATGTATTATGTGTATTAGATAAAGCATAGATTATCATATAGGTTATAGAATATGACCTATTTCTATCTTTTATCAAATCCTTTCTTTTGAAACCTTGGATTAGAGATAGTGTTCTATCAAAATCTTTGTCTTGAATATTATAAGATATCTTAGGATAGATATTAAGCAAAGTTTTTTATTTCTAACATTTCCTACAAGATTCCCATAGAGGCTTCTCTCCTATTCAGAATTATATCATCAATAATAGCAAGAATTTATGGGTCTATCAATTCCTTCTCTAAAGGTTGATCTGATTATCATTTGAATTGATCCAATATGAACCCATTTAGGCAAATGATCAAATTTTTTAGAAATATCTCTTTTGGATAGTAAAGAAATCATTGCTTTAATAGAAGTAAGACTAATATCTAAGGCTTTTTTTTAGATTAATAGCATAAAACATATCATGTTTTCTAAATTTTAATATGATTTTATCTAATAAATTGTATTAAATCCATTATAAGAATTTATAGAAAACATAGTATTTTGAAGCTTTTTAATTGTTCTTCTATCAATCATAGCTTTGTATTTATACTTGCCATGTTGCTCAAATGTTTCCACTATACTATCAATCATCAGGTTATCTTTTTGGGCATTTGAAGATTCTCCTATTTCACTCATTTATGTTAGAATGAGAGGTTTCTTCATATTTAGTATCAGTAATTATAAAAATACTTTCTTTAGAAGAACAATCTTGAAAATTATTGACTGAAATAAAGTCTTCATATTCTATCATCATTTCTATATCATCAACTATTTCAATTTTCTTTTTATGAAAAATCTTTAGGGCATTCATTAGCATAATGTCCTTTTTCTTTACAATAATAACACTGACATTCGGTTATCTTTCTATTTTTTTTCTTCTATTTCTCTTAAACACAAGCTTTTTAAGTTTACATCCTTTTTTCTTTTATAATATTTGGCCTTTCGTCTTTTAAAATATCTTTTCTTTAAATATTTACTTTTCTTATAGTTCTTTTTTATCTTTTATAATAATAAGGACTATCACATCTAATCATAGTGGGCATTTTTAAATCATAAAAACATTAAAAAAAGATTTCTTTTTTATCTTTTATTTTTTTAAATAACATCGCTTCGTCACATTGTTCACTTAATTTATCTTTTGAGAAAGAAATTCTTTGTCCTGGTGTATCTAGGACTTCTGGGTACAAGTTGCTTCTAATTTACTTTCCCAAGGATTAGGTATCTTTGAATAAAACGTCTTTTAATAAATTTATGTATTATCTACCTGGTTATGAATATGATAATAATAGTCTAAGAAAATACAAGTATATCTATTAATTTCACACATATCACACAAGCCTTTGTAAAGCAATGACATATTTTCCAATTGTAGTGGTATCTTTTAAAATATTTCCGTCCCCATCAAACTCTAACTGAAATGCTTTAGTAACTTTAGTTATTAGACTACCTATATCCATATCATTATTAAATATATAATTTTTAGAGTTTTCATCTAAAGTTTTCCAAAATTGTCGTGAACTATTTAACAACATATTTTTCTAAAATTTGTTTTTTAGTCTTATAATCCATTTTATTAATAGAAACAGCTACGCAAAGAGCAATTTCCCATTTATCAATTGCTTCTTCTATATTTTGTATACAATCAATATCCAAATATATTCCAAAAGGGTTTATAGATTATGTTCTCATTTTATCTATAGGAGTAAAATCATCTTTCTCTCTAGTTACCATATGTGGTCCAGCATATCCTCTAATAGATCTACTAAAACTTTGTAAAGGAAATCTAGGAGGATTTTGTGAAGTACTAGGGATATAACTTATGTTGGGATTGAAATGAACTTCTTCTTTTTTTAAAAAAATAAAAAAATTAATGTATAAAAGGTAAATAAGTACATAACATCAATAACAAACAAAACAAAGGGATTGAAATGAACTTCTTGTTTATAAGTATCGGGTTTAATATGAACTAAAGTTTCTAAGTTTAGTCTTTCTATTTGTTTATTTAATACTTCTATCTCTTAATCATATCCTTATAAAAAGTTTTCCATTTATCTATAATTAGGGGGTATTTTCATTTTTAAAATTAAATCAAATATTTGTTTTTCCATTGGATTTCTACTAGATCCATTATCTGTTTCCTTTTGATTCATCATTTTTACCAAATTATTTGTATTTCAACTATATCAATTTATATTTTAGTATTAGATTTAATTTCTAAATATTTATCTTCCTCCATCTAAATGACCAGGTATATAAGGATTAGTTAACTCTAAATGCTTTTCTTTTATAGATCTTTGTACTGTTGATATTTTTTATCAGCTTCCTCCATTTTAACTTTAGTAGCTTGTATCACTTTTTGATGGCAATTTAAAAATAACAAATAATCACATCTGTTTGTAAAATGTTGTAGTTCGATTTGTGACTCCTATAACAGAATGTAAACTTTATTTATATCAGAAAGTAGTTAAGTACAATATAAACGGTCACTCATATCTAATATCCTCTCTCTAGATGTAATTTCCAATATATAGAAAAAATGAAGGTGTAGATCCTTATAATCATGAAAGAGATACCCTTTTTCATACTCATATTCTCTAATAATACCATTGAGTTGTAGGAAGATATCTAAAGTAAGAATATTAGCATGTTTCATTTGAGAAAATATCGTTCTAAATTCATGTAATTTTCTATAGTTCCAATCCATTCGTCTTTTCAAAGCTTTAATTTGTAGATGAATATCTTCACAAGTTTCACACCAAATCGCCATGGCTTTGATACCATTTTTGCCCAATATAAAACAAATCATAATTTTTGATTCAGATATCAATAAATTTAATGCTTGTACAACCAAATCACAACTAAAACAGACATAAATTTATCGAGAAAAAAGAAAACTTTTTATGATATAAAAAATTAAAGTGATTCTAAATAGATCTTCATCATATAAATCATCAGTATTTGTTATAAGATAAATAACTTCTTCAAATAAGGAGGAAATAATTTTATCGAGAGCATTTATCAAATTTAAATTTTATTCATTTAATCCATATAAAAATTGTTGTAAAAAATAAGTACTCATTTAAACAAAATCTCAAATATGCAGAACATATTTATATCTTCAATCTTA